>OX393583.1:3284563-3818511 GCA_947652605.1 Elmis aenea | reverse complement strand
CGATCCGAAGGACCAAAAGTGTGTGGTGTAACGAAGGGAAACAGCATGGTCAAGGCATGTACAAGGTGGCCAAAAATTAACTTTAAAACTTTCATTTCAAATCATTCCTAAAATAAATACAAAACGGTAAATGTTTTCATAAACATTATTTTGACCAATTAGGCGCAAGATGAGAAAAACAACGAAAAATCACGCTGCGCTAATTTTACGAGCCAGGACCTTCTCCTTAACGCATTTTTTGTGTCCAATGATAAAGAATCCGATAAAAAAATAAAAAGGGTTAAGGGGCAGTTAAAAGCAGTTCCGAACAATAAGAATTGCACGAGCAAAAGCAAGAAAATTCAAATTTACGAGGCTCTAAGCCATAATTGTCGAGTAAGAGGGTGCTATATCACTTTTAAGTTTCGCACCAAATTTTAAAACGTCTTCATTTCGTGTTTCGTTCGCACGAGCCACGCCAAAACATTCAGGACATATTCAACGCGTAACTCATCCTTCAAGAGCAAGAAAATTCAGGCCGACATTTCCATTACTCCTATGTTTTAGTCATTTAACTCATTAAAACTCAATTAAAAATCCGTCAGAGATTAATAATGGAAAGAAAGTGCTCTAATATCATTTTAATTTTTGACATAAAGTCGCTCATCTTTTTCTCGTCATGTACTTCAAGAAAAATACAATAACTTATTTACATTAATCATAATTATATCGATATTATTTAGCGTTTGGCTAATTATTTTACAATGATTTAGGTTACACATATTAACATATAACATTCAAACTTTTTTTTAAACTACTGAGCTTACGAGGTGAGCGCCAAAATTTCCCGGCCCGAATATGAATGCCAATGTAAAGAATCTAGCATTTGAGTAATTTCGGTGAGCCTGAAATAGTGTAAAAAAAAATCTCATAGCCCTATTTGCAGTTTTTGAAGTGGGTTTAAACCGCCAGTATTCGCCAGAAATAACTAGAGCAGTGTTCAAAATTAAGCCATGAAAATCAAATCGTTTTGTATTTATTTCACCTAAACTTGGCAACATTTGTCGCTTGCCTGAAGATTAAGCCGGCATTTGTTTGAGAGATATCACTCAGTCAACTGCGAAAGAAATAACTTAACAGGCATTACCCCCATTCTCTTTCGAATCCTGATTCTAACCCCATCGGATTTTCACACATCTGTATCTTTAAAAGGAACATTACAACGAAATCACATTTCCGACAAAGGAGATACAGTCGAAACATTTTATGGGAGATTGGTTTCGCAGACAAAGAAACGGAGCTTTTGTCAAAGGGGCCACGATTCTTGTAAATGGGACAAATCGACTGCAGGTGTTGAATTTAAATTATACAGCGCTCTCAAGTCATTTAAGACAACAACAGAATGTTGATATGAGATACAGACTGTCTATTTCTATGAGTTATACTTATTGAATCACTTTAAAGTCATCCTAGTTTTCAATTTTTCCACTAGGTTAGTAATGCACACTATTGAGAAGTGATTTTTTTTGTTTAATTAAGCTTTTTTATTGGTTTTTCTTGTTCAAGCCGACTACTATATCCATCAATATATCTGCACAAAACACAGCGAAAGATCCTGAATTAATAGGACATTGTAAAGACCCTACTAATTATGTTAGTACCTACAGTTCGTTTGTGCAGATTTAAAAAATCAAGCAAAAATCAATAAGACACCTAAGAGTCTCCTCCAGCGCATTCTTTAAGCCCGAGTGTCAGATGGCCGTTTTTATGTTCATTACAATGGCTCGAACCGACAAAAAGAAACATCTAGAGCCTCGTCGATTATTTAAACCTACCCCAAGTTGGACACTCTTGCACGCGTCGCGATAGTAGGCGATGATAAGAGGACGCGGGCAGAGAAATCCTGCAACTAGCTGGAGGTCGACAATTCGTAGTTTGTAAAAGCAATTTGTGTTCCAAGTTGCGGAAGCAATTCTCTAGGTAGAAAGCTATTTCAGTTGTGCCACGACTTAATGCATTATGTGCTCGTGCAGTCTATAATGGCGAGGGGTCAGAAACGTACTTATATTTTCGAGTATAAGCCGTGCAGCCTAGGATATAACAATGGAGACAAAAATTAGTGCGTTTATACTTTAAGAATGTAGTAGGAAACTACAAAGAATGGGGGTTTAGTTAATGTATTACTAGTAGAAGGGATGAGGTTGTTCAAAAACACGAGTACACAATTTGCTGGGGTTGCGTAATTAAAACGAAAAATATTCGTTGTTTAACTATCTCATGGGTATAACCCGCTTGAACAACCCGTCCGCCCCGAGGCTCTCATGCAGGTACCGAACGTCGCAGCGCGCTCCCGAGTCGAGGTCAGGCGTTTGATGCTAAAGTGGTTTTGTTTGCTGATTAGCGAAAGTGGTTATCGTGTTGTTGTTGTTTAGACGAGACAGGTTTTGTAAAAAACTGCTTTTTTGATAGGTATTTATTTAATCGTTTAAATGTTAACACTTTATGCTATGCTTCAAAAGATAACAATGTCTTCTCTCTCTTTTGACAATAACAATTTAAACTGGCTTTAAAATGCAATAACAAAAACTTACCCAATTTGCATAGTAGGCGGGAGTTGTTAAGCTCTTTGACGTTTTTAAATGTATATTTTCTGTAGTTCAATATAGATGGTGCAATTTTTCAAATTCAAAACGAGGGAAACTGTATAATATTAGTATGCTACACTGTAGATGGCGCTACTATGACTAGTATCGCTTTATATGGTACGTATCATACCTGATACCATATGACTGTATAATATTAGTATGCTACACTGTAGTTGGCGCTACTATATGAGAACTATGACTAATATTGCTTTATATGGTACGTATCATATCTGATACCATATGACGGTTGTAGGCGGGAGTTGTTAAGCTCATGAACGTTTTTTAAATGAATATTTTCTGTAGTTCAACATAGATGGCGCAATTTTCCAAATTACGGGTGAAACTGTATGCTACACTGTAGATGGCGCTACCATATGAGAACTATGACTAATATCGCTTTATATGGTGCGTATCATATCTGATACAATATGCGGCAAGGGGTAAGGGGTAAAGATAAAAAAATGCCCAAAAGATCCAAACTTCTCAGTTTCCAAAAATTCCCAAAAGTTCAAAAATTCCCATAGGTTCCAAAAATTCCCAAAAGTTCCAAAAATTCCCAAAAGTTCCAAAAATTCTTATAGGTTCCAAAAATTCCCAAAAGTTCCAAAATGTCAAAAATTCCCAAAAGTTCCAAAAGTTAAAAAAATTCCCATAAGTTCCAAAAATTTCCAAAAATTCAAAAATTGCCAAAAACTCCCAAAATTCTTATGGGTTCCAAAAATTCCCAAAAGTTCCAAAAGTTAAAAAAATTCCCAAAAGTTCCAAAAATTCCCAAAAGTTCCAAAAATTCTTATAGGTTCCAAAAAATTCCCAAAAGTTCCAAAATGTCAAAAATTCCCAAAAGTTCCAAAAGTTAAAAAAATTCCCATAAGTTCCAAAAATTTCCAAAAATTCAAAAATTGTCAAAAACTCCCCAAATTCTTATGGGTTCCAAAAATTCCCAAAAGTTCCAAAATGTCAAAAATTCCCAAAAGTTCCAAAAGTTAAAAAAATTCCCAAAAATTCCAAAAATTCCCAAAAAATCCAAAAATTCTTATAGGTTCCAAAAACTCCCAAAAGTTCCAAAATGTCAAAAATTCCCAAAAGTTCCAAAAGTTAAAAAAATTCCCAAAAGTTCCAAAAATTCCCAAAAAATCCAAAAATTCTTATAGGTTCCAAAAATTCCCAAAAGTTCCAAAATGTCAAAAATTTCCAAAAGTTCCAAAAATTAAAAAATTCCCATAAGTTCCAAAAATTCAAAAATTGCCAAAAATTGCCAAAAATTGCCAAAAATTCCCAAAATTCTTATAGGTTCCAAAAATTCCCAAAAGTTCCAAAATGTTAAAAATTCCCAAAAGTTCCAAAAGTTTAAAAAATTCCCAAAAGTTCCAAAAATTCTTATAGGTTCCAAAAAAAAAATCCACAATTCCCAAAAGTTCCAAAAATTCCCAAAAGTTCCAAAATGTCAAAAATTCTCAAAAGTTCCAAAAGTTAAAAAAATTCCCATAGGTTCCAAAAAATTCCCAAAAGTTTAAAAATTGCTAAAAATTCCAAAAATTCAAAAAAATTCTCAAAAGATACAAAAATTCAAAAATTCCCAAAAGTTCCAAAAATTCAAAAATTTCCCAGTTTCATAATACCCAAAAGTTCCAAAATTCCCAAAAGTTCCAAAAGAAGAAATATTTAGATCTATAGTAAATTTTTAATTTTACGTCGTTAAAAATAATAATACCTTCTAATCGTTTGAATTTCCTGTACAGACACATCGAACGACTTAATATCTTTATTGAAAACCATAAATATGTAAATAAAATGAATATGAAAGTGATTGTTTTTCGTAATATGTTAATATATATATATAGTTTTACAGTGATTACTTTAAGCAGTAGTGTGACAGCTTCTTAAATAAAAACAATGAGTGATGTAACAATAACTGAGGTGCAGTTGGAATCTATATTTCAACAGAATTGCTGTAATTATCACCGTCTCCTTATAATCCAGATTATTTGGCCCAATCTCTCAGAACATCAACGAAAAAAATGGAGTCAATATCAACCGTGTTTAAAACATTTTAATACGGATACGAATATGGATCATGTGGACGGACCTAATATTTTAAAAATTAATTGCAAGACTTGTCAAAACTCAAAGTAATTGTTAAAACTTCTACAGTTGCTTGACGCATCTGAGCCAGGCGTCATGTTACCAGCTTTAGTCATTTTGTCTGCAATATCTCTGAACGTTTTGTACGTAAGTCGACCGTTTAATACTGAATATGCTTTGATCACCTTTGATTTCAATACCAGCAAACCCGTAAATTGGTATCACATGTCTAAGGATTATTCGATTTATAATATCCGACTTTATAAAATTGATGTTTCGAATTTTACTTCAAATAATAGTTATATTTACTATAGACTAAATTATGTTTACAAAAATTTTACACGACTGTCCAATTGGCAACTTCTTTATTTTAATAATTCTTCTTCAATTACTGATTCCGTGATAGATGAAAAAGTACGTAGTTATACTTTTGTTGATTGGATTTTATTATTAAACAGTTATCTATGTTTCCTGTTTTACATACTGGTTGCAGTATTTGTAATAAAGCATAAAAGATTTAAACTATAAGTAAAAATAACAAGAATGATGATATCATGTTTTTTTTTCAATCATGCGACTGGACAAGTTTTTTTATTGTTGTGAAACACGATTGTAGAAGGATAGGTACATTTTAAGTATATATACTGAGAGTTTATTTCATTTCGGTCGACTTTATTATCGTTTATATCAAAATTATTTTTGAATACTAAGTTTGTTTTTTTTTTTTTCAACTTTTCCATTAAAATGAATTCGGGTAGTAGTAGCGTAGAGTTAACACATACTAAATTTATTTCTAGACCTTTTGATAAGAGAACAAATTCTGTTGAAATAAATAAGTTTTTGGAGCAATTAACTGAATATTTTGGTCAGGTTTGCGTCGCCGGTGGTTTTCCCACTTTTCTGTTAAATAAAACCTTACAGTATAGTGATGTTGACATATACGTGAATTGTGCTTTTCTTGATGAAACAGCTATAGAAAAATTTGGTGTCTGTAAGAAGGTTTATTCAGATTACTATCGCTGGGGATCCTTTATTCTTTACCAAAAACGTATTGCTGATGTACTTTTCGAAATTATTTGTATACCTTTTTTTAATACTTTAACCACTGAAATGTATGCATTGCGAGTTATACATTCATTTGATCTTGAAATATGTAAAAACGCGTTGTATATGGATTACCCTTCTTCAAATAATTATTTTACTATTGAGACGCCGCTTTCGAAACCCATTAGTGCTAACAGTGCCAAAGAAAACCGAAAACTAAAATATACAACGAGAATCAACAAACATTATTGCTCAACTTATCAACCCTACAGTTTAAAGTTGGCTGCATATATTGCTCTTGTGATATGTTCGTGATTTTAAAAACTGTAAACAAAAAAAATCATGTAATGCACATTTAAGTTTTTAGCTGATAGGAAAATTATTAAACCACTACGTAACAAAGTCTTCTTGAAAGTCGTGTCCCACCAGACTGGTTAACCTTTCCAAGTGAAGGTCGTACGTCACCAGACTAGTGAACGTTTCCAAGTGAAGGTCTTACCTCTCCATACTGGTTAACCTTTCGAATTGAAGGTCTTACATCGTCAGACTGGTTAACCTTACAACTAAGATTGTAAACATGTTGTTATGTTTTTCATTGTTAACATGATACCTTGCGAAACGGGTTTTGAGCTATATATAGGGATATGAATGTATACATCAACAGTTGACAGTTATATATCCTTCAAGATGCAGCAGCTCGAAGAAATAAATTCGATTGGTTTAGCATCCAACTTTAAACCACAACTTAAAATTAAAGACATGGTGATCGACAAGTTCTACAACGTGCTTGGGATAGATACTGCGACTACGAAATTCGGCAAAGCAGTAGTCGTGGAAACGGACGAGCATTCCATTTTTTTACCGAAACGGATGGTCGACAAATTCGATGCAGTCACGCTTGAAAGGATGAGAAGTTCGCAGTATGCTTTGGTTTTTCGTGGACTCAAACCCACCGGTCAAGCAAAACCTGCATCGTTGGTGGAATTCGTGAAATTGTAATTAGTGGTAAGTTAAATTTAAAATAAACTAGTTAATTTGCTAAGTCGATTAAATTTACAGTAAATAAAAATGGAGCATTTTAGTGAAACGGCGAATGGCATGCATTTAACATTAAAAGCAGCTTATGTAAACTTACAAAGTAGTCGCGATCCCAAAGAACTTACAATTCAGACTTGGATTCGTTATAGTGGTAAAACTATTCGTTTACTTTTGCGAGCATTGCGATTGTCAAACTTAAGTTTTGGTGAAAAGCGAAATTTAGAATCATTGTTGGGTAATGTAAAAAGATATCAATTATTATTAAAAAATTTATTATATAATAAAAAAAAAAAAAAACATGGTGGTAAACTTAAAAGTCATAGAGGTGATCGTGTTGCTTGGGTGGATATAAAGAGTGCATTTAAATCTAGAATCCGTTCAGGACTCATTATAAATTTTAAACATAAATTATTAACATCATTTTTGGATGATTGTTTCTATTTGTTTGCAAGTCGTATAAAAAATGAACACCAAAAATATCAATGTCCTTTTAAAATTAACGTTGTGTTTTGTGCTGAATTTGTTAAACAAACGGGAAGCAATCAAGTTTTTGATGAAAAACATTTTAGTTCAAAAAACCAAATGTTAATTTTTAGTCAACTCTCTAATGACGATTTAAAAAATTGGTTTTCTGATAATGTTATCGATTTCGTTAACACTAAATTAGATAAATTTCAAGAGTCAGATAGTGGGTGGTCGCTTTCCAATATAATATCGTTAGCTATCAACATTAATCATTGTGATCAGTTATTTAATTTTGGATCATCCTATATCGAATTACCGAAGGAAATAAAATCGAAAAGGGCTATTGTTAACGTTAAGAACATGGATAATGCATGTTTTGGTCACGCTGTGATTTCGGGATTGTTTCCTGTTAAACAAAATCCTTCTCGTGTTTCATCCTATCCACCGTATGAAACCGTATTAAATTTAACGAATATCACTTTCCCCATGACCATAAGTCAGGTTTCAACGTTTGAAAAAAATAACGATATATCAGTCAACGTGTACATTTTAAAATTTAAAAAACGTAAATATATAACTTACCCGGTCTACTTAACTTCAAATAAAAAAGATACTCACGTAAATTTATTAATGATACAAGAAAATTACAAAGATGGTAACGTTGAAAACAATCAACATTTTTGTTGGATTAAACATTTCTCGAGATTAGTGCGTTCCCAGTTAACGAGTCATACGGCTAAAATATTTATTTGTGATAGATGTTTACAATATTTTACTAGTGATTTAAAATTAAATTTACATTCAAATGATTGTAAAACGATTAATAATTGTAAAATAACGCTACCTACAGAGGGAACGTTGTTGGAATTTACAAATTTTTCTTACAAAGAATATTTACCTGTTGTGGTGTACGCTGATTTTGAATGTTTGTTAAAAAATGTTGATAGTACTAGCGAACAGTCTACAGTAAAATATCAAGAACATGAACCATATAGTGTTGCTTATTACGT
Organism: Elmis aenea; assembly: GCA_947652605.1. Lineage (NCBI taxonomy): Eukaryota > Metazoa > Arthropoda > Insecta > Coleoptera > Elmidae > Elmis > Elmis aenea. The sequence continues at coordinate 3,810,248 of OX393583.1, read as the reverse complement.
TCATTGTCGATTCAATAAAAATTTATCATTTTTTAACTTGCATAGAGGATCTGATTGTTGCACTTGGTTTGCAAACCAACTTGAAAAAATATTAGTGGACTTTCAAAGTTATTACGACACTGTCGTACCAATGCATCCACTAACACCAACCCAACAAAAAGAGTTTTATGAAACCACCATTTGCCATATGTGTGAAAAACAAATTCAAAATGAAACAGGTGTTAAAGATCATGATCATTTTACGGGAAATTATAGGGGAAAAGCGCATTATACTTGCAATCTTAATTATGATAAATCAAAATATGTTATTCCTGTAATATTTCACAACTTCTCCGGTTACGATTCCCATTTTCTTGTCAAAGATTTAGCTCACGCGTTCCCAGGTAAATTATCTCTTTTACCACTCAATAAAGAACGTTATATTTCGTTTACAAAAGAACGCATTGGTTCACGTTTAAAATTACGATTTATAGATTCGTACAGATTTTTGAGTGCATCTCTCGATACACTTGTATCATATTTGAATCGAGATCAGTTTAAAATTTTGGATTCTATTTATCCACATCTTTCTGATACCGAAAAATTGTTGTTAACGAGGAAAGGTATTTTTCCGTATGAATATTTGGACAGTTGGGAAAAATTAAATGACAATGAATTACCAACAAAAGAATTATTTTTTAGTAAACTTAAAAACAGTCACATATCAGATGTTGAATACCTGCATGCTCAGAATGTTTGGAATACTTTTAACATTAAAGACTTGGGTTCCTACAGCGATTTATATTTGAAAACAGATGTAATTTTGTTGGCGGATGTGTTTGAAAATTTTCGAATAGGTTGTAAAGATAGTTACGATCTTGATCCAAGTAACTACTATACAATAGCAGGATACACATTCGATGCCATGCTAAAATATACCAAAGTTAAATTAGAATTACTCTCTGATATTGATATGTTATTGTTTTGGGAGAGGGGTTTAAGGGGTGGTGTCAGTCAATGTTCGACTCGACATGCTGTTGCAAATAATAAATTTTTATCGGGGTACAATCAAAATTTACCGTCTAATTATTTAATGTACTTCGATGTTAATAATTTATATGGTCATGCAATGTCGCAATTTTTACCATATGGTGGTTTTCAATGGTTATCACAATCGGAAATTGATGAGTTAAACGTACTTGACGTTAGTGATCAATCTCCAGTCGGTTATTTATTTGAAGTCGATTTAGAGTATCCTGCACACTTACATAATTTACATAAGTACCTACCCTACGCATCTGAACATCGCGTACCCCCAAACAGTAAATGTCAGAAATTATTATTAACGTTATATAATAAAGAAAAATATGTTTTACATTACCGAAGTTTGAAACAATGTTTACAAGCTAGTCTAGTCCTTAAAAAGATACATAGAGTATTAAAATTTCAACAAAAACCGTTTTTAAAAAATTATATTGATTTTAATACAAACAAACGTCAACATGCAAAAAACGAGTTTGACAAGCATTTCTATAAACTATTAAACAACGCTGTATTTGGAAAAACTATTGAGAACGTTCGTAAACATAGAAATGTAAAGCTAGTTACCAAATGGGATGGTCGGTTTGGAGCATTGTATTACATAAATAAACCAAACTTTCATAGTAGAGCAATCTTTGATGAAAATTTAGTTGCTATTGAGTTACGTAAACTTGAAATTAACTATAAAAAACCAGTTTACGTCGGAGTGTCCATTTTAGATATCTCGAAACTTTGTTTGTACGATTTTCATTATAATTATATGTTGACTAAGTTTACCACTGACGAATGTAAATTATTATATACCGATACTGATAGTTTAATATATTCAATAATTTGTGACAACTTTTATGATAATCTGAAAACGGATATTCATTTTTTTGATACAAGTGACTACCGAGAGAATAACGTTTTTAATATTCCTCGTGTGAATAAAAAAGTTCCAGGTTTGATGAAAGATGAAAATAACGGTTGTATTATGACAGAATTTGTTGGATTGAAATCAAAAATGTATAGTTTTACTATAGATGGAGGTGGTGTGGTTAAAAAAGCTAAGGGTGTGAATGAATCAGTTGTAAAAAAAATGATTTCTTTTGAAGATTATCTTAAATGTTTAAAAACCAACATTGTTCTAACCGCTTCTCAATTTCATATTCAGTCTGAGTTACACAAAGTATTCAGTGTACAACAAATGAAAATAGCTCTCAGTGCAAATGACGATAAACGTTACATATTGACTAATGGTGTAGACACTTTACCTTGGGGACATTGCGCAGCTGCAGAATAAATAAATGTTAAATGTATAAAATGCTCCATAGCACGATTAGTACTTCACAAACGTCTCGATAATCTTAACGTGCTTAACTGCGAAAATGAGTGTACCCGACATCAACGCTATTATCTCTGAAGATTCTATAACAGAAGATGACATCGATCCCACACAAATTGAAGAAATCATCATACCTATAAACGTTAACTGTGAAAATGTGGTACACAGACATTTGTGGAGTCAACATTATCAACGCAAAGTTGTTCACGATGACTACGCCAAAGAAGATGAGTGTTATACCTTCTATTCGTTAAATTCATTTACGCATAAAAAAATTAATTTCGTATGTCTTCACTGTTTTGATTTAGCAAGGTACGTTTGGTATAATAGCGTACCAAACGCATTTTCCAAAAGACATCATTGTCATACTTCTTACAAATTGTATTGTGATAAGTGCAAAAATCTTTGTAATCTTCCACCTCAAAATAGGTGTGCAACTTTGACATTTTATCATCAAATAAAAACAGAACCGGTTTCTGCAAATAATTATGTTAACATTCCTTCGTTGGAATAAACGATTAAACTACTACTTTTAAAATTTCAATTTTTTTTGTTATGATTAAGATAATGTTTTAGTTATATGTAAACTTTAGATTTAAATGGTTTGTGGTTTATGTGAATATTTGTAATCTTTTGTCTTAATAAATACATATTTTTAATTGCTTCTTTTATTTACGTTACTCCTTTGATACCAGATTAAACGATTTAGGTTCAGTCTTAAACTTAAAAAAAAACAACAAAAAAAATAGTTTATTAAAATTTTATTTTCTTAAAATAAAGTACAAAACAATTAAAATAAAGTACAAAAACAATTAAAATATTAATGTATTACATTTTCCTCTCGCAATTCTTCAATTATTGAAAGTATTTCATTTTCATGGTTGTTATTACCGGCTGTTTTTGAAGCCCATAATAAGCGCAAACGACTTATGAGCTCAGCAGGTTTGTTCCAGTAAACGTATTCTAAAGGTCTATCGTTGTACGTCTTTTTGGAAGTAGAAATTCCTTCGCCACCCCAAGTTTGAAGACGTCTTGCTCTTGTTTCATAGGGCGTCCTTCTAGATGATGACGATGTTTTTGGAGTTTCGTCAAGTAGTGGTTTTATAATAAAAGAATATTTATAACCTCTATTGCTTTTAACTCGATTAGTGGGATGAAAACCTTGTTTATGTAAATTAGTTTGATCCATTATTTGCTTATAGATCTTCCTATCATTGTCTTTAACAAGACGGTACGAGGGTCTATCCATGAAAAGTAATTCGTAAAGACCCTGCGTGCCTTTGTGTAAAACATTGTTAATTTTTATGTCAGCACCGATAATTTCGATAGGTGTGTTACCTATCGACCAGGAATCAGTCACCTGATCATAATGAACTCCGTAAGTATAATCGATTTCTTTTTTATCATCTTTCAGTAATTTTTCCAAATACTGACGAGGTAACGGATCGTATTGCTCGAGGAAGAGGTTGAAAACATCCTGACTGGTTTGTAACGTATCACTAAACACGTTCTCTTCTTCTTCTTCGTCTTCATAAGGTGGTGAGTCAGCAATGACGTCAGTTGTTAAAAATCTGGGCGTAGCTTGCTGTCGCATGGATTTGCTAACATTATCATCATCATCATGAGTTTTAAAACTATGTTTTAATGGTGATTTAACTGAATCACCTTTTTCTAGTTTGATTTCACGTTTTACATCTGCCCTTGTTTGTTTTATAATTTCCTTCAGAGGTTCCGTTATAGGTTTATACGTTTGCTCACGTTGAAATGTTTCCTCAGCTTGACCTAGTTTTAAATCTCTATATTTTTTTCTTATGGCTTTGCTTGTCTTAATTAATTCACGTTTTAATTTTTCATCTTTTTTATTCATGTTGTATACTTAACGAATACCAACATACTGAGATCATAACATAAACCCAACAAATTAATATAGCGATAACAATCTTATTACGCGCAACGTACGTCAACCCCTACAAATGTATATAGAAATCAAAATTCTTACGGTATCGACCATTTTCCAAATCACTGTCTTTATCTATCACTAACACACTATATTTATCATCTTTCCAACAAGCATTGCAAATATTTTTGAATTGTGTAAAAGTCATGTCACTATTAACATGTTCATTATAGACATGTTGTAAATTAACGTAGTCCTGTTTAAAAAGAACAATTAAGTTAGCGTTATCGCGAATCAATTGTTTTGGAATTTTTGAATATGTCTGACAAAGATAAAAGCTATCAACGTTGTTATGTCGACCCATACAAAAGTATTCGCGCATTCTATTTTGTTTGTCGCAAATTATATCATCAAAAATAAATATTGAATTACGTTTAGCCTCTCTCGGATCACAAATAGCCTCGTTGTCTGTGAAAGTATAATAACCTATTTCCTTTACATGCCCGAGAGCATGTTTTAAGAACAGATATTTGGGTTGATTTAAAAATTTTGAATAGATGTATACGTTTTCGAATCGTAAACCATTTAAATCGGTAAGCAAGGTTATAAGGAGGTTTGTTTTACCAGAATTACTTGGTCCACATACTAGAGCACGAATTGATGACGGAAGCAGCGGACCATGTTTACGTTCATCGTTTACAACTTCTAATTTATCATCAAAATTATTTATCGGTAACGTTGCTTGTTGCTTTATTAACCGCATGCTTACACTTTACCCTCTAATGTTTTCAATTTTTCTTCTATATTTCGTATTTTATCGTTTATAGCCACAAGTTCAGACTGTATTTCTCTTTGCAAGAGCGGAAAAATATTATCAACGTATGCTTTGGTGGATGCATCTTGCGCTTCGGTGGGATTGCGAACATTACTCAGTCTTTTGTTTTCAATGTTAAAATCACCTGATTGTGTTAACGTAAATCCTTGTCCAGGTATGCCACGTAAAAGTTTCGTTTTGATTGCTGTCGACGTGTGTCTACCGAACTTGTCAACACTCATTACGAAATTAACAACTTCCTACCTTAAACTAAGCTTATATAAAACAAACAAAGACAATCCATTAAAGTTATTTTATTTTATTTTATTAAGTTTTATCAATAATACATTTAACATTTATATATTTAACCTTATTGCACTACGTTCGTTTTGTCTATCCAAGATCGTTCATCAAGTCCAAGCCATTTTACATACAACTTGTTTCCTTTTCGACGCAATACTTTTTCAACGAGATAAATGTCAGGGTTCAAGGTTTTTTGCAATTCATACTCGTAAAATCCACCTTCAATAGGACGTCCTTGCATATCTTCCAGTTTATACGTCACGGGGTTGGTTAATTGAACTTTAGTAATTTTAAATAACTCCGTTGACCAAGATGGTGTGTAACCTTTTTCGAAGATGCTTTTAAATTTACTGATTCTAACGACCTCGTTAATTTTATAGCGACCTTTACCAGCCACTTTTAAATGACTGTACACATTCAATTTTGTACGACTACGAACGTCACCCGGTTTCATGTTAGTTGTGCTGTGCTTACGATTATTGTAATTTTTAACGACTTCATTTAATATATCAATCCATTTATAGTTACCACGTAAACTAAAGCGTTTATATAAATCATTTTTTATCGTTCTTATTGCACGTTCCGCAATTGCTGCTTTTTTAACGCTATAAGTTGAATAATGATTAATATTATATTTTTGCATAAGTAGTGCAAAAGATCGGTTGTAAAATTCAGTACCGTTGTCAGTTTGCAAATTGTCGGGAATATTACCTCGTTTTAGTATTGCACTTTCAAACATTTGCACTACCTCTTTGGCATTTTTTGATTTTAACGGTACAGCCCAAATATATTTTGAATAACAGTCTATGACTAACAACATATACTTGAATCCTTTATTTTCTCTGGCATACAATCCAAATTCCGCCAAATCAGCTTGATACAAATCTTTTAACTTTTTGATAACAGTTCGCCGTCGCGGAAAGTTTTTACGAGCTGGTTTGTGCAATTCATTAACCACTTGTTGTTTCGTCATTTTCAATTATTTATGAAAGATTTCTTTACTGAATTGACTTTTATAAAGTTTGCTTATACACTGATGGTTTGCAACAGAAGGGGTGAAGAATGTAATCGTAAATTAATTTTACGTTTTCCACAGCACACACACCACTATCATGATAATAACACTTAGCATTCCATTGTGATTTATTCAACTGCGGTATATTTTTCAAATTAACAATTTGATCCAAATCTTTTACGATTACATCACCGTAAAAATATTTTCGAAGGAAATCACATTTTATTTCACCTTTACAGTATATTACGGTAGCATACTTTTTAATATCACTTAATATATGTGGTATTCGTGATAACTCGACATCACCGTCGGACCACTTCAGTTTGTGATGATTTTTGGTTAACCAATTTGCCTGACGTTGAAGAGAATTTGAGAGATATTTAAATGGAAATGGTTCTTTAAACACATAGTGTGCAATTCGTTCACCATCCCATATTGCAAGCTCTTTTGGTACAAACTCTGGCGTTTTAAAACCTTGCACGTCGATTACGATACAACTCATAATTTACGAACATCTCCGTTCAGGGGTCTATACTGCACCAAACAATCATGTAGAATAAGAGCGTACGCGGTAGTATCTGCTGTAAATACTCCTGTCGCTTCGAATTCCAAACGGATATCCACAGTGGACGATTTGAGAGACTCGTTTTGTTTTGAACAATCAATCACGTAGACCATAGAATTATGAAATTCTGTATACGTTAACAAAGGCTGATCAGGACGATTATAATAACTCTTTTGAAAGTTAGCATAACTGTGATATGCTAACGCATACCGATTTTTTGTAATATCCAAATTCCATTGTTCGTATGGGTATACTTCATGTAAATGTAATTTTATATTTGACAGGAAATTATGATCAAAACGACTGGAATCTTCAAGCTTATTATTTTTACGATTTTTCTGAAATGCAAAAATTATGTAACGTGGTTTTTCTAAATGTCTCGAAGTTTTGACCGGCCAAACGTCTGCTTGAGCTTGACGCAAGGATGGTAGTTCATATAGATCCCATTTTCGAAAAGCGATATTAATAGGAACATTTTTATTCAACTGTTTTAATAAATCCAATTTTGCTTCTTCGTTTAACTTAATATGAGGTACTTTCCATTGAACTTTAAGCAAGTCTAACGTAACGTTATTATTGGCGGACTGATAACAATTTTCATCACTCTTAGATCGAATCAATATCAATTCCAAACTGGTATTAATAAAAACCTTTTTATAATCCTCGGCTGATCCTAATAAATGTTTTAACGGTATGCAGGCACTGAAATTATCAGTAAGATTAGCACTTTTTTCATTTTTGAAATCCAAAAACCATCCAGCAGACTGAAGAGCTCTACTTTCAAAATCGTTGTAAGATACGAGTCCTTTTAAGGTACTAGTAATGCCCGGTTGTTTCGTAGAGTCTATTTCTTGACCGTTCAATTCTAACCGAATTTCATCGAAAAGAAAAGCTAAGGAGTTATTCGTTAACTTATATTCATTCTTAAGATCAGGATCTGTTTTAGTAACCACACCTTCAATGTATAAAAAACTATCACAAACAGCCGATAATAAGTCCTGTCGTTGTATGCGTATACGAATTTCATCTGTATTGGCGAACTTAACGGATCCATACGGTTGATATGTATGAAGTTCTTCACTCGAAATTAATTCATCGAACACAACACCATCAAAAACATTTAATTTTTCGAACGACGCCATTGATGTTTTTTAACTCGAAGCCCGATAGACTGTAAGAATAGTAAATCACTACGTGTTAACGGATTCACGGATTGTGATTTAATAGGTTTAGTTCGCTTCGGAAATCCTCTTTTATTGCTAAAATCTATCCCCATCTGTTAGTTGTTTTAGTTCTAGTCGTACTGTTAGTTTTTCGTTGGCAAAATTTACCAAATCACCGTCCTGGTCAACGATTGTCAAGGTAATGTTATTGATACTTTTTGTTAAAACAGGTAAATATATAATATTTGCAGGTTCCTTAGTTAATCGGTAACCTGGTTCAACGTCAACGTCAAATTCAAAAATTGTATGTGACAAATCGTTATTATAATAAGCTCCACTTGTAATGTTACACTCGATTCTGATATTTATTATTTTCACAATTTCCACAGCTTTGTCAGACGAATGTAATTTATTCGGTTCCAATGATTGAGAAAATCCTAACAATTGTCCGATTGATTTTTTAGCACTAAAATCAAGAGTGAAGGTACTCTGAATTTCACACTTCAAGGTATTGTCATTCGGTCGAAGCAGAAAATTATTACTCCCCAGTTTACTCTGAATATAAGTATTTATTTCTGTAACTTCGTAAGCTCCAGGTGGTATGACGATCGTTTGTAGTAATTTTTCCTCAGGTTTTTTTTCATCAGGTATAAAATACGTTAAGATGTTATTAGCTTCATGTACATTTGGAATTGAATTATAACTGTAAAAACCAACCAAACCAAGTCCATACGAAAACTTCGGATTCAATTCTATCGGTGGAAAGTATGTACTAGTGAGGACGTTGCTATTACCTGTCAAGGTGAATGTTCGAAACATTCTAACCACTTTTAGACGAATAACTACTACTTATTTGTCACAAAATTTGAGTGCTTGAAAAACTTTAGTTAAACTTTTCACCTTTTCATATTCGCAAACCAGTTGTTGTAACTGTTTTATATTTTTTAATAAACAATCAATTCTTGTTCTCAGTTCTTCGTTTTTCTGCTCAACGATTGCATTCATTGTACAAATCTTGAACGCTACTAAACTATTCGTTTATACAATATCATTATATAGAAATTTTAAACATAAATGACCACAATTATAAGTATTATATTTTTGATGTACTTCGTAGTTGTATATGATTTTACTACCTCGAAAATAATCTACAACTTCTTTAGGTGGTCTTAAATTACCGAAACTATCAAAATAGTCTACACTTGAGTTTCGTTTTCTATATGCAACCCAATGTGTTCCGGGACCGTCATCATCATCCAAATTTACTATTGCACTTTCATTTTTATACGGTTTATTGGGTAGCATATTTTTCATGAAGACTCCGCGAAAGTAAGGAGCATTTTTAGCATATTTTAACAAATCAGCGTCGGTAAGTGGTCTACGAGGTAGTTGCTCAATTAGTTTTTTGAAGATTTCATGTATAAACCCAACCCTTTTTTGTACGGTTTCAAATATAAAGCACTTCCTTTTGTTTTACCTAAAGCAACAGCTTCCATCGTTTTATTATGTCGTTCTGATTCTTGAAGTTGTTTCGTTGCATCTTTCGCCTCATTCACTGCTTTGACAATTCCAGCTACACCCCCTGCAAGACCTCCCAAAGCTGACAAACCGGCAAATATAGCTGGTAAAAAAGGTAAAAATCCACCTCGTTTTGGTATAGCAATTACACGAGGTATTTTAACTTTTCGTTTTCCTCCTATCGTCTTGACAATGTGTTTAGCTGCTGTTAATGCAACACTTGCACCTTGATGTTGATCTTTAACACCAGACCGTTTGAGAACATCTTTTATTTTTCGAACAACGTGAGAATTAAAATTAATTTGACGTTTTACCTTCTTTTTTCTAATTTTTCTAATCTTTTTTCTACTTCCTAAACCTAATTTACGTTTAGCTTTCATAGCGTTGGTTACTGTCCAGGCTGCAATTTTTTCATTAAATGATGCGTCCGGAGCGTTGACTCTCCGCCAAGCCTTTTCTTGTAATAAAAGATCTGCCTCATGTCTTTTCTTTATATCCTCTTTATGAATAAAATATGATATATCGTGTTCTCTACACGCAGCATCTAATGGGTTTACACCAACTTCACCTCGAAGCAAACGTTTCTCTAATTTAGTACCTGGCCCACAAAACTGAAATCCCGGCAAATGAATTTCGAAGGGTAATTTATTTATAACGTCGTTAACAAACGACATTTTTTTTAAATTTTTTAATATGCTTGTTTGTGAACACTTTTTTTCAAGTTTTATTGACTTCAGAGGTATCAGTTAGTTGAAGGTTAGATATAACCAACAAGTTGACTCACGATCAAATACGTTGAGACTTGTTCAAGGTTATAACTAACAAACAAACAGGTCGACTCACGATCAAATACGTTGAGACTTGTTCAAGGTTAAAAACAACAAACAAACAGGTAGACAATCAAATACGTCTCCACTTAACAAAACCACTTTCGCTTGGCATCAAACGCCTGACCTCGAACCGCCTGACCTCGACTCGGGAGCGCGCTGCGACGTTCGGTACCTGCATGAGAGCCTCGGGGCGGACGGGTTGTTCAAGCGGGTTATACCCATGAGATAGTTAAACAACGAATATTTTTCGTTTTAATTACGCAACCCCAGCAAATTGTGTACTCGTGTTTTTGAACAACCTCATCCCTTCTACTATTACTGGTGATTTTACACAATGGTGTAATTGGTTGCAATCAACCTCCTCTGCTCAAGTCAATTTTTCAATTCAATCAGTCCTAAAACTCAATAATTTGCTAACAAGGTAGGGTCACGATATGTTGTCGCTAGAATCAGCTCAAGGTTGTGTTTATTGCATCAAGAACATTAAAACTAAATGTTTTGCATAGTTATACGTGCCACTCACTGGCCATTTCCTTCGGAAAAATAGGAGAAAAACTGAAAAGTTGATTCATAAAGGTTATTTTTGCGATCGCTTTGGTTATGAAATCGTCAGAGATAAAATCGAAATTCTTCTATCTAGCAATGCGCGCATCCTTTGCAAGTAAAATGGTGCTAAAAATTTGTAACATTTTTATTAAATGTACTCACAATCAGTAAAACTTATATTTTGTTACCAAAATTTATTAGAAAATGTATTTGAATTATTTTATTTATTGTTGTTTTTAGTTATTAAATATATAAATGTTATGAACTATAAAATGTTTAGGAAATTTACTCAGTAAGGGATTAAGACTTTTTTTCATTATTGAAGAATGAACTTTAGTTTATTATGGTTTTTAGTAATTAAATACTATAATATACCCTAAAATACTTGTTATTTTACTTCATACTTTAACAATGAAATACAGTGCCATTATAACTGATTGAAGGCCGTTGGAATTATTAATATAAACATTAATTAACTTAACACCGCGTTAGTACAATTCATCGATGCGCTACTGACAACCGCTAACAAATATTATAAATCGCCTGTAATTTTAAAATAAGCGCGAACTTCGAACACCATACAATAATTTTTATGGCACTGTAATTCATTTTATTTTAGAACCAGATTCGGATTCGTAAAATTATCGTGGATTCGATTCGGATTTGTCGAATCCAATAATACCGAATCTTCCCTAACCACAACTTGTCAAATCATAGCGCTTTTGCAGGGGTTTCGTTTTTGACATTTTTCTTCGAAACCGTTTAAGATATTCTCATAAACTTTGCACCATTTTACTCGCAACGGATGAGCGAATTGGTAAATAGAAGAATTTAGATTTTATCTCTGACGATTTCATAGCCAAAGCGATCGCTAAAATTACCTTTATTAGCCCACTGTTCACTTCATCCCCTATTTGTCCGAAGGAAATGGACAGTGGCATGTATAACCCGCAAAACATTGAGTTTTGATGTTCTTGATGCAATAAACACAGCCTTGATCAAATTCTAGCGACAACATATCGTGACGTTCCCTGGTAAGCAGCAAGTAAAAAAACATTTACAACAAAAACTGCCTTCAATAAAAATAGCAAGTACTTAAACCATAAGGATTTAGTTGAATTGGTGCTGTAATCTACTGAAAGTTAAAAAAAAAATGCTTAAATTAGGCTTTAAAACTATTTATTAAACAAAAAAACATAAAAACGTATGAGATTACGATTATTTCCTCTCACAACATTTCTTTTTTAAGAAAGTGAAAGCTCCTAACGATGTTTCTGAACTAAAAATTGTTAATGCAGGCCTAATATGGCAATAAATATACAACATTTAACTAAAAATCATCAAATAATTGTTTGTTTAGAGTCACGAAGGACATTTAAGGCCGCCAGAACATGCGATATGGTAATAATCGTAAAGTTTTGTAAAACTGCCGCATAAATAAGGAAATCAATCAAATATAATACGTAATTATCATCTTTTGTGTATTATTACCGACGCATAATACAAACGGGAAGTCAGCCATAGATTTTTTTAGGGAAAAAAAAAGTAAAATCTCGCCCGAGTGTGGTCAAGTTTTTCTTTGCGAAATGAACGCATGCAATTTCTTTTAAAACGAAGTTGTAGAAAGTGTGCCAAATAAATTTCATAGGTCTGCTTTTGCTTTGAAGCAAACTGTAAAATCCTGAACTTCGGGCGAAAACTGAAAAGATTTTAGTGCTAGAACTATTTGCGGGATTGACGAATGAGTTAAGTTTCAAACTTTGCGCTGTAGAATCGTAATAAAATCTGGAATTTCGCAGCCGTGTCTAGATCATTTCCGGAAAAACAAGAGCAATGGGAAAATTATTAGATGTACCTCAAACAACGCGGTAGAATTAATATTTTCCATTGTGTTAACATGTTTATCTACGACTGCTATGATAAGAAGTTATTATGACATTCGTTTGCGTTAGATAATGAAGCTTCTTACCGCACTGAGTGGGATAAGAAATCATTATACAACTCAATTTGATAGGACAATTTTTGATTAAAACTTTACAATTATTTATACGCTCGTATTTATTTTTACATGTTTTATCCCAAAATTTTCACCACGAATATACTTATTAACAATTATATATTGGGCACCCTTATCGACATTAACTTTACTTACTAATAGCATCTCTTTGCTTGCAAAATCTTCGATATAATATGAACTGAGCAACCTAATTGGATTAAGTTTTTTTTTTTTACTTTAGAAAGATAAAAAGTTCTAGACTTAAAGTGTATTATCGGTGGAGGCGTACTTCATTTGTTTTGCTTTTCTTTTCAGTTATTTGAAACACCGGAGGATTCAATTACGACTTTATCAATCGGTTCCAGGATTAATGGACACTCCAAAAAGAAAAAAACAAACAATAAAATAGAAGAGGTTCTACGTGATAGGTGTGCCTCGACAAGCTATACCAGACAATAGTTTCTATGCCACCACGATTATTACTTTGCATTTTAAAGGAAATATTTATCTAACACATCTTTACATACCTAAAAAGAATAATTTTGCATGTATATGTCATTCTGTCTGTTTGTATTTTAAATAATTAGCCGAATACACCATCTTTTAGCTAATAAATATGTAACTCGGACGGTTATATCGACAAATATTTTCTAAACTACATTGAATTTTGATATGGATTTTTTAGGAAATGTTTATCCAACGCATCTTTACATAAAAATAATAATTTTGGGGGCATATGTTAATGTACATTTTTAAGAATAACTTAATACACAACACTTTGGTCAAGAAACGTACCTTGAACAGCTATATCGGCAAATATTTTTTAAACTGTTAGTAATTTTTAGGCTTCTAAAGATTTTTTATAATGTTGTATTAGTGGAGAATTAAAATGGGTCTTTTTAAAAAATGTGTAATCACTTTTGAACATATACGAGTAACAAATTTAGCAATTTTACTCTAGTTTACTTGATTACGTAGCCCTTAAAAAATTTTAAAAACCCTGTTTATTCAAGGAATAGACTACCCTACATACAGGTTAGCAATCATTTTGAGACCCTAAAACAGTGGTTTCAATCCTGTGGGGGGTTCCCCCCCTAGAGGGGCGCGAGTCTATTACAAGGGGTCGCGCAGCTGTTACCAAAATATCATTTTTGAATACAAACAAACAAAAAGGAATTTATTTATATAGAATATAGCATATTATTTTGTAGCCCATTAATTAATTATTATATCAAGACAGTATGTATGATATAAGATTGTTACAAATAGTGAGGGGGACGCAAATTTTCTTTAACGAAAAAAGGGGGCGGAGGTACAAAAAGGTTGGAACGCACTGCCCCAACAGGAATTCATTAATTTAACAATTTGCAATTACTACCTACACCAATACAGCACTTCCTGTGGTATTTTTTTTTTGATTCCATATTTAGCTTGAAGTAATTATCAGAAAACTCGTTAGCGGTTGCAATTTGAAGTTCAAGAAGTTATTAAAACAGAAAAAAAAAGTATTTTTCTTGAATAATAAAACGTGTTATTAAATTTCAAGTTTATTGCGGTGTGCCGTGAACCTATAAAATTGTATTCGTTTTTTTACGGCTGTATATAAAATGATATACAACGCACTGACAAAAAATCCTGCGAGAAGATTCTACTAGATGTAAAAGTTTCTGAAAATCTGATGCTAAATACTTTAAAGTGGCTTAGTATCAAACAACGGTTACTCTTTAATACTTCTACCTAATTTTTTGCTAAAATATATAGCCCAAAACTCTGAGATTCACAATTATACAACTAGAAACCGTAACAAATTTAAGTTGCCATTCAGGAAATGAGAATACACTCAAAATGCTGTTTTATAAAGAATTGAAAGTTAATAATAATCTATCAAGAAATTTTAAAATTAAAACTAACATTGTAACGTTTAGACATAAGCTCAGAAGCTTCACAAAGGAAAAGTTTTAATGTTGTATTGTAGTATGTGCATGTTATATAATTGTAAAATAATTATGCGAACGCAAAACATTATATTATAAGGTTTATCTCCTTTAATAACTGAGTTTCTCATAATCGCTTTTGTATTTATTCACCCTGTAGATATATGTGATCATAACAAAATGTTTTTGGTCAATTATTTATGCGTACATCTCATCCTAAAACAATTTGTTTCGTTCGCGATCCGACTGAATAATTTCTGAGTCCTCTTTGAAGTCCCCATCAACGATCTGTTAAAAAATTACTATCCTAAAAGCAAGTTTTATTTCCGCTCGGCGATAAAACTTTTCGAATGCCGTCCCACGGAGATGTGATAAATTTATCGGTACATATGTGAACGTTTGCCCACAACAAACCCCAACATTTCGCTGATGGGATGCTTCTAATATTCATATCCGGAAATTGAAAAAAACTGATGAAAATTAAAAAAGGAACAACACATGTTTACGCAATAAACTTCGGTCATGCTGAGTTCATTAAAAATGAATATTAAATTGATGCATGTGATGCTAGATTAATATGTTTGTTGCCATCATCACAGTTTGAAATTAAGCAAAATATTAAATGCGTTTATAGTCAACACGTCAACAGAAAACTGTTTAAGATTCAAAGTTTATTTTATGGACAACACTAAGGTCTTTTATTCACAACATTTAAAAGAAGAGAAACATAACTACAGATGGTATTGTGGCTTGTGATTGTTTGTCTAGTCCAGGGGTGGCAAACCTTTGTGTCCGGGTGCCAGTTTTTAAAAAATGTTACATTTTGAAAAGCTGGCATGTCAGGTAACTTTTGCAATGATGGGGGGGAAAAAGTATTTATTTTCAATTTCTCCCGCTTGCTAATAAAATTTTTCTACGTGTAGCTGTAGCACGCGTGCCATAGGTTCGCCACCCCTGTTGTAGGTGACATAACTTCAACCTAAACGCATTAAAAATTATATCACTTCTGGGAGTGAATTTAGCATCATAATTTATTCTTCGTTCTATTCACTGCCTGCCTGCACATACCCAATTAGTGCAAAATATAATCTAATTACAAACAAATGGATTATGGATGAGCCAATTCCGGGTATAGTCAAATACTGGTCGCCATAACTTTTAATTTACTAGCAATATTTAATCAACGAAATGTTTATGTACATAAATTATTTGGGGGCGTATAAACGATATGCTGCGTCCGAAATTATTTATGCATTCATTATTGAAACCTATAAATGTTTATATTCCCCTAATGTTTTAGTCAATTAGTTGTTGATTAATAATATATTTGATGTATACCAGTAATTCACTGTTTAAATAATGGTGGCTAGTGTGTACATGCTTAATGATAAATTTTGGTGTTTGCTTCACAGTGTAAGTATAATAAGTAACTGTATGATATATACAGTGTGTTGCATACTGCTTACGCGTGGTGTATACCTAGACAACAGCTATTTTCAAAACATTAATACCAGAATTAACGTTTATTTAGTCATGAGTCCTTCTACTGTTAGGTGTAGGACTGTTGAGTTGTGTTATGCTGACTTTTTTCCATGTTTTTCTGTCTGGTTCTAGTTTTTTTATGTCTTTCCATTTGATGTTTCTATCCGTTGCTGCTTTTTTTAACTTCGTCTTGCCAGGTTTTTCTTGGTCTACCTCTCTTGTTTTTCCCTGTGATCTTGCTTTATAGGCTTTTCTGGTTAACCTTTCTTCTTTCATCCTATAAATGTGACCCAACCATCCCAGCCATCTTTCTAGTATTTTTGTTTAAACTGATTTTATCTTTCATTGTTTTCTATATGTTTCATTTCCGATTCTATCTTGTTTCTATTTCTATTCCCTTCCTTCTTAGGCCCCTCCATACGCCTTTTCTTTTGATTTTATTGAATGCTGTTTTCAAGACTATAAAACAAACGTATTTCCTTGCCAGTATTTTTCCGGGTACACTCATTAATGTTATTTCTCTATAGTTAGAACACTCCCTTATGTCCTCTTTCTTGTGTAATGGTAGAATTATTTCAATGTTCCAATCCCTTGGTACTTTTCTTGATTTTATTGCTTCGTTCAATACTTTATTGAACCTTAATTTGTTTGGATTTGGAGGTCAAATTTTTACAAAATACAATTACAATTGCCTTTAAGTTACCTACTAACTAAAATAACATTTATTGAATCTCAATTTGCTCAAACTACCATTTAAAAATTTTTATTAATAGTTGGTACCCACTAAAAAAAAAAGGTTATCTACTTTAATTCAAAGAAACAAACATATCTTTAAAGTTATCTTCTTTATTTACTCATTCCCATGCAGATTACGATCAAGCAAAGTTAAAACCCACCTATCACGATTGTTTCGAAATTTAATTTCGTCATCTTGTCTACACAAGAGCCGCCCTTTGTTTCGTTCCCAGTTGGCAGTCCCACCAAATTAAGATAAAATAAACTCACTTCAGTGCGAGTTCACTTTGGATTCGCGTCCCACTCGCACATTGTAAAATCCAATTTCCAGCATCGTCTTCGAGCGACACAAACGCGTTGCTTTTGTTATTTAAAGTACAGATCAAAACACGATTCGGCTTTGACAATACCGAAGTTATTTTATTGCAATTGTCTCGACAAATGCGATTCGAAAACGGATTTATTCTCAGATGGGATTTCGGGTTTGCGATTTGAGGTTATATTAATCTAATTGACAATTTTAACGCATCTCAGTTGTCTTACAACATGATTTTGTATACACATACATCTTTTAACATCAAGTTAAAAAATGAATTTAATAAAAATGTAAGAAGTTGTTTAAAGCAGAACTACGCACTGTGGGAAAATTGTTCTGAGAGGGACACGAATTAGTACCAAGAAATCTGGTAGGGAAAATATTAGAGCTTGGACATGAAGGACATCTAGGGATAACTATGATGAAAAGAAATTTACGTACGAAAGTATGGTGGCCAAAAATGAATAGAGACGTAGAAAAATATTGTAAAACATGTCATGAATGCCAATTAGTGGCAATACCTGAGCCACCTGAACCAAAGAAGAGGACAAAATTACCAGACAGACCATGGCAACATATAGCAATTGATTTTATGGGACCATTGCCATCGCGTCAAAACCTGTTAGTCATTGTGGATTAACATTCCAGATTTACCGAAGTAATGGAAAGTATTACAACAAACCAGATGATAGCAAGATGTAATACATTCGGATAATGGACCACAGTTTATAAGTGAAGAATATAAAAAGTTTGCAGAATTCAGATAATTATAGTAACGCCTTTATGGCCTCAGGCTAACGGTGAAGTCGAACGACAAAATCGATCTTAAGGCGACTGAAAATTGCTGCAAACAAAGGAGATGACTTAAAAAAAAGAAATACAGAATTATCTCCTTCTAATGCATCACGCGACTCCACATACGAGCACATTAAAATCTCCAGCACATTTATTCTTTGATAGAGAGATAAGAAACAAAGCGCCAGATTTGGGGACAAAAAATATAGATGATGAAGACATAAGAGATGCAGATTATGAAATAAAAGAAAAAAGCAAAAAATACGCAGATAAAAGAAGACGAGTCCAGGATCCTTAACCCAACTCTATACTACTTTGCAAGGTGCAAGAAAACCATCCCCGACTAAAAATTATCTTTTGCCCCACTCACCTACATCAAAAAAGTTGCCAAAATTATTTTATGGTAGTTCCAAGTTAATCGGCCGAGTCTTGCTTCCACAAACTCCATTTAAAAACCGCAACCCCTCGCTTGGCGTGTTCGTAGCTCAAAAATAGCAACATAATTACTTCTTTTGTTTCATCAATTTACTAACAAGGCCATTACGACTATTACAAACACGTGCATCGCGTTTAAACGTACTTAATAATAAACGAGGCAAAACGCATCACCTAAACGCGCCCAATTTTTCGAAAATGTCCTTTGCCGTGATTATTTATGCGGACGATATATCAACGCGAAAGCAATCATTTAAACCAAGCCAGCCGCGACGTCGGTCAGAGGACGTACATCAGCACCCATAATTCAACTTTCATTCAGCGTAATTCCTATATTCCGTGACTGTTATCAGTTAATATAAAAGGTTTGTAGATTGTAATTTACATTAAAAACACCGTGTTAAAAATTAATGCGGCTAATGAGTGTATACAGCGCGGGCAATCAAAGAAGCGATTGGCAGTGCTACTTAATTTGTTTTCGGCGCCTTCAATTATTTCACGGTTTTTTGTTTCAGGGTTGGGGAACAGATACCAGGACAAACTATTATGTAATCTGACTATCCATTAATTTAAAAAATAATAGTTTGTTTACCAAGGAACATACAAAAAGGCCCTATCAAGAAACAAATTGTATATTAATAATTCAACAACATGCACTAGAAAAGCCTTGTATTTGAAAGTAAACCCTAAGGTTTCCTTAATGATCCCTAACAATTCTTGTAAATATTGACATATTTAAACCTCTTACATTTTTTTTTAAATGATACAGGGTGCACCACGACCCTGAGATTCTTCGATAGCTCCTTTATTAATGAAAATATCAAAAAATGTTTAATACAAATATTGTGCGAACCTGTTTTCTACATAACCTAAAATTATTTTCAAATATACAGGGTGTTTCGTTAGACCGGCACATAAAAAAATTTATTTTTTTTAAATAGAACACCCTGTATATTTTTACATTTTTGGATTTTTCTTAAAATTTACTTTAAAAAATGTATAAGGTTCTATGGGTCATAAGTCAACCGTTTTCGTAAAATTTACATTTTTGTAAAAAATTTGAGCGATACAGCACTTTCATTTTTTTTTACATTAAAGTTATTTAAAAAAGCGGTAAAATTTCGTTTAAAATTTAGATTGACAATAGATTAATTAACACTTTCCGCTAGCTACATCTTAAAAATATTATACAGGGTGTTTTTTACGCTTTGTCAAACTTGTGAAACTTTAAACATCGATAAGTCATTTTTCTTAAATGCAACACCCTGTATATTTTTACATTTTCTTGTAGAGAATTTAATTGTCTTTCGAAATTATTAAGCATGTCCTATACCTAAAGTTAATATTTTTCGAGCTATCTCGATTTTTATTAGTATTACTAAGGCAATTAAAATACTTTAAAGTGGGCCATGGACGTAAGTCGTAATTTTTCAAAGAATTTTTAAACAAAAGAATTAAAAAAACTCCAACTTTAATTTTAGTCCAATAATGTACCCCTTTTCCCCGAAATTTATCGTATAAATTGGATAAAAACATGGCGTGTAAAGTTAAATGAAACTAAGTCAGAACATGTCAATTTTACGAACATGTACCAATCAACTTAAATAATAAACAAATTTCATACTTCAACACAGCTAAATATTTGGTATTACATTGGACGCTAGGCTACGCAGGAAGGCTCATGTGAAGAAAAAAAGGGAAGAAATAGGTATCAAATATAAAAAAATGTACTGGCTAAGCTTGAACATTATTAATTTAGGCTAGAATTAAACTGCTCATTGGTCTCAAAGACCAGATTGCATTGTTATAAACTTTATTAAGATTTAAATAGTACAAAAAATATATTTGTAGGCAAACTGGTAATTCTAGACACACTAAAGACATAAATATTGTCAAATGCCCAATTACATTTATGCTCCAAGATTTGGGAACAAATTGCAGTCGACGAGAAATGAAAAACAGACCCGCATTCCTAACAGTTATTGTATTTCACCAAATTTATTTTTATTCCACCAAACGGAAGCCCGAGCTCGCTAACCGAACCGGAACGCGGTCGTTTTTTTTTATTCCAACTTGCCTAACGAACGACCCACAGTTGCACAACTTTATAAGAAACGATTTCCGGCCTGCACTTCGCACAGAGACCGGTTAATTTCCTCTTCCAAAATTTTCGCGTCGTTTCATTGAAATTTATTCAAGTTGCATTAAATTTTAATACTTTACTTTGACAATTGTCGCGTCCTTTGCGACCCGGTATTCACACGTGCAACGAGAACGAATGGGCGCTTTAGTGGCGCGTATCCTGCAAATGAAATACAGTTAGTCGATAAAGAACTAAAAAGGACTTTCCCGGTGTCTTGAAATCGATCGCTCTCCAAGTGGATTAGTTTCATTTGATGTAAGGGGACGGTTTAAATGATTTCGAGTCAAGTTGGATTTAGTCTGACGTCGAGTCAAACATTGTGATAGATTTTATGGTGACGAGAATTGAAGATGACAGGATAAATAAATATCTGTAGAGATATATTCGATCTGAAATTGCATTCTCGGGTAAAAGTTAAACACATATGACACAATTCTAAGAGATAAAACAATGAAGATTACATCATGTCTTAATAAGAATTAAATTTATATGACCGTGTAAGGATCGGAAAACATTAAGATAGAAAGTTTGTTTGCATGGGCCTTCTAAGAATTTTTAATTGAAAAAGTCTTTTCTCTCTGATCTATGAAATTGTTCATATTATGTTGTCACCTCTTTAACTTCCAAAATTACTTACACCCGTCAAATCTACCCAATACGAATATAACAAGCCATGGTGACCAACACATGTTCACTCATTTAATTTTTTACTGTAGGTTTTGCAGGAAAATTTGAAAAAACAATCTAGATAGATCAGGCCTTCAAAAAAAAAATTAAATTGCAAAACTTTTCAACCTCAAAAAGTTCTGATTTAAAAAAAAAACAACAGGGGTCGCACGAATCGTTTTGCTCGGTAAACCTACTTAATTTAAAACACCCTTTATGTGTTCATCGTTTTCGGCAAGTGAAATAAGCAGCTAAGGTTTGGTTAGGTTGTTGAATGGAATGTCTCATTTGTTGTCAGCTAACCAAAATCTGGCAGTAATTCTTGTTTGCTCCTCAAAGCAGCAAAGTTATAATTGCATTAGTTAAATTACAGGCAAGAACTCTCGACACGGCACAACACAAACTGCATCTCTAATCAGTTTCACTTTGGATCCATACAGTCCCGCACTTTATCGTTACCCAATTTATATTCAAGCAATATATTTACCCGATAACCGTATCAGACACTAAAATATTAATTTCATTGGTTATCGCCTCCCCGGCATAACTGAGGCATTATATTTAACGCCGCCTATCAAACTTTCATACAATATCAAACAAGGCATTCATGAATTGATTGCCCATACCTCCTAGAATGTGTACAATCCCCTGGCATCGATAAACTTGCGTTATTAATACTTATTATCTACCCTTTTGAAGATCTGAGCTACTTTCTGGGGCGTATTATGCGGCCCTTGAAGTCATAAATCCTTCCATACGTACGACCGCCATAAACTAAAATGCAGCTTAACGAAATTCAAGTTTAATTTTTGTTTTAAGTCGTGTTGTGTTCAGTTAAGCGATTTATGAGAGAATTCACTTGAATGCAAGGCTTACTGGATGTTTATAACGCTAAAAAAAATTAGGTCATATAATTAATTTTGAGGTTGATTGTGGTGGTTTTTCGAACTAACGAGATGTTGAACAACATCGCAATAAAAACGTCTCGAGTTCTATTCAATATTTTCCTATTTTCTTGAGATTTTCTACTATAAACTTTACATCCAAGGAAAGAGGGCCGCGTCCATTCATGAAACGTGTACAAAAACCGAAAACTCAGCCACTAGGGACTGTCTGAATAACAGGGTGTAAAAATACGCTCTAAAAACGAATTGCTACATCGCAGTTCTGAGGCAATTCGTTACGAAATCTACATCTCGCGAGGTTACATCCGGCATCGCAAACGTTATGAGGAAAAAAAAATCAAGTGTGACCGAAATTTAATCGCCGGCAGAGGGCGCTAGCGAGTTAACAAAGTTTCCCAGTTAGGAAACTCAGACGGTGTTATTAAAAGTGTTACGGGCCAAAGTTTTCGTGTATAAATTGATGTTATTAGCGTAAGAAGAGCTTAAACATGGTTAGGAGTGTTTAATAATTCATTTTTATTAGCCTTGTTGTGATGGAAGTGTCGAGAAATGAGCGAGAACTTTTCGTCAATAAAAAATAAGTTGTGGCTGCAAGACGCGCAAATTTAAGACTCATAAATAACTTGAAAAATAAAGTCTTTGAATAACAATAGTACTAACAGTCAAAGTTATTCGTTTTAAATAAAAAATCACTTGCAGTTATGCTAGGTCAGTAGCATTCATATCTTAAATTAAACTTACTTGAAGATGAGCAACAAAAAAAGTTTGAAAGCGTATATTTGAGTTGGTGCTCTTTTACCCAAGTCTTTGAACATCAAACCATTATTCGATACATGAAAGATTGAAAAGCACGAACCAGGCACAACTTCCTGCCTTTTAGTATGTCACGAACCAAACTTAAACAACATGATATATATTCCCTAAAAGCTACTTCCTATAATCCTATCGTTATTGTTTGAGACATTACTGGCGCATTTTTTGCTCAACGGGAAATTCTTTCTATACTCCATCATTTTAAAATGTTTGCTCTGAGTAAACTTCGCATTTCTTTGGCAATCAATAAGCTTGTAAAATTAAATGAGGGCGGGCTTCTAATGCGGCAGTTCCATGGAGCTGCGTCTGCATCGATTGTTAACGAGAAAATAACTGATATAAAACGATTAAATTTATATGAAACACGCTCAAAAAAATTCAAGAACTAGTTCCACTAAACTAAAACCAATTAATTTAAAAACTTTAAAAGACTTTTACAGTTAACTTTTACAACTCCGCATAGATGGACGTCAAAGAGCAATTTTTAATCCAAAGGAATGTATAAAACTTTAAACGTTCGTTTTTTGGTGGTATAGAACTATAAAAGAAAAAAATTGTAACTTAGAAAAGAAATATTTCAAATATATTTGTAAGTTATGGTCGATTACATCAAGGTTTTTGGAATTAAAAAAATAACTTCTCTTAAACAGTACATAGTGCTAAAGTAAGCTTTATCAATAACTCAAAACTATGTAATTGTGACTAATCGTTCTTTTTCTGTGAACTTCATTGATAAATCTTTATCATGAGATTTTTCTTTAGATGACACCACTAAATTACATTCTGTTTTAGGCCCTATGAAAGTATCAAGTCACTGTAAATTGTTATGTGGAAAGTATTGTAGACATGATAATACTAATGAAAGCTTTTAAAAGCTTGTTGAATTTTTTGTAGTCGTGCAGAGGAAAACATAGCACATTACATGATCCCGTTATCTCTTAATGAGTATAACAAACAACTAAACAAAACTAACAAATCTAGCAGTCGCAAACAGCACTACGAAGCATCCCTTACCTGCGCACCCCCGCGAAGTTCGTATGACCGCATGGATCGATTTCAAATTTCACGGTAGTGACTTTAACATCTAGCGGTCATTTTTAGGGCATGTTTTTCACAGGACTACAAGAGATTTCTTACGAGGTTACCACAGAATTTTGATATCAGGATTCTTGGAACTACTTAAATTTAATGTACATAAACTTTCCATTAAGACTGTTCTCACATCAACACGAACAACTGTATGCTTCGGTTTTTGTAAAACCAATATAACACTAACCTTAAACACTGTCGTTTGTGGAAAATACTTTAAATCTGTTCACTTATCAAACTTTGCCAATTAAATATACTCTGTGACTTCATTTAACCTTCCTATAAGACTTAAAAAGCGTTTCAATTGCTTATAACTCCTTTTGGATTTATTGTATTATTACAAACGGTTTTGATTATTCGTTTTTAACCTTATCAAAGATTTTAAAAACTGTAATACCTTGAATTTATAGTTTGGAACTTAAAAAGGTTTTAAGAAATGGTAACAAATATTCCAAAAGTGTAATACACCATTGTAAATCAACATTTACATGGTGCTTATGCTGTTGATTTAATATTATTAACACGAAGGCTAGAGAAATTTAAAGAAGTGTTTCAAAAACTGGAGAATAATGTCCGAAAATTTGGCATGGAAATCAACAAAGTATGTGGATAAAGGTACTGAAGATGTTTGGAGAATGTAACAAACATAACATCCAGGAGTTAGTAGGTGCGTAATTTTGGGAAAGATTCGGGTACCTAAGTATGTTGCTTGCACGTAAAAATAAGGCAGAAGTAGCTTTTTTTAAAAGTTAACGTGTTGAAGCCCTAACAACGATGCTGAAGCCAAAAAATTAAAATTCCCCGTACAGTCAAACGTCCAACAGTTCTTTGTGGATGTGAAACTTGAATCCCAATAAAGATCTAGACGTGGAAAATTGGGAAAGTAGGACACCCAGGAGAATTATAAATACATAATAGGAGCACGGTGGAAAAAGAACTTACCAGGAAGTTGTTGAATTGGTGGTCGATAAAAAAATAACAACCATTGCAGGAATACAAAGATTACGCTAACTAGAGATTACCGACACATTTAGAGATTAAAAAAAAAGATTTCGCTTGAAAAAGAAGAGAGAAAAAGGCCGATAGTAGAGGAGCTAGATGGGAGCCGTCACAGGCTCCAGGTAAGAGAATCGAAGAAACGTTCAGAAGACAGCAGGAATGGCAAATTATGTCGAGCCTTAAGCGTTTAAGGCCTAAATAACCTATATAAGCATCCGTTAAGAATTAACAGAGCCTTGTGCGACCGGCCATAATCTTTAAAAACAAAACGAAGACAGAGAATTTTAAATTCAGTTGTTGCTCATCACGTTTGTTTTATAACAACGCAACCACCTTACTAATCTCCTTAATTTATCTTTATTCTGGATGTAAGGTTAGCTCTGACATGAAATGGCGTTTCTAGAAACAAATGTATAAACAATTAGGGCAATTAGCATGAGTAACAAGTTTATAATGGCGATTCTTCGTCGGCAGAGTTGTTTAAAACAAAATTACCACCTTTGTATAGCGGTTGGAAGCGAATTAGAATGAAAATTACCGCCAATTAATTCCATAAGAGGATCAGCAATTAAGCGCAACTCCGTTTTGTTAGCGATAATCGAGCTTTCAAGGAACACAGCGAAATTTACCGCGAGAAATGAGAAATAATGTAATATCTAAAAGTTTTACGGTATTTATTAATTTGTTCGAAGCGCTATTTGTAAGCTATTTTCTCGTCATGTTACTCTCGAGGAAGACTTGGACGAACCCCAGTTAAAAATGCAAGTTTTGAAGATATCCTCCATTAAAAAAAGATGATGTTGAATCAAAGCCGTTAAAGATTCTACACAATTTCGTCTAAAATTGTTAAGTTTTCAGTAATTTTTCACTCAATTTTTAAGTTACAATGTTATTTGCGCTAGGACGAATATCTCTCGTTCAAAACTCACTGTCAACCAAGGTTTCTTGCACTATTCCCGAAATTTTTGAATTATACAGATGGGCTATTCCCCCAGATCTATGCAAATACGTACAGACTTTGTAAGGAATCATAATAAATCACTAGATCGCATTTGGTAGCAGTGCTAAATTATTTATAAGACATTTTATATTCATAGTGAGCTAGACAACCCGTCACTGCTGTGGGCTATTTAAATATAATTTCAGTTACGCAGCCAGAAGTTGACAAGTTGTCAAAGCAACAATCCTAGGGAAGGTTATTTATTGTCACCAGAACAAGGAACTGTATTTATTCATGCAATAATAAAAGCGCAAGATAACCAAAAAAATAAAATACTTGGGGATCTTATACAGCATGGTGATCTTCTCCTAAGGCCACACTGTTTCAATTTCTGCTAACTTAAGCGCATGCAGAAAGATTTTAAGGATTGTGCCCATAAATACTTCTATAATAACAATGGTAAGAGTTATGCAAGGCGACTTTAATATAACTGCGGAAGGAGAAAATATAAAACTAATTTTTTGTCACTAATTTTCGCGAAACGCCTTTAACCAACACCATAATTTAAAAGGAATTATACTGTGCTAAAAGTGTACTTTTTAAGACTATTTTATGAGGCAATGGCTTAATTGTGGCATATTTCGAAGTAGCAAAACTTCATTTGCAAGTTGCGCCCATTATACACAGCGAATCCGGGAATAATTTAGTGTTGTATATGAGACATGATTGTGGAATTTGATATGTGTTGGAACGAGTCCAGATTGTAAATTAAAAAGTCATCAATTTAAAGCAACTGGTATGTTTGTAAAAATGTAGTTTTTGCTTTTCAACATTATAATGGGTTTATTTTATTCTTACATCAGAGCAGCGACACGTCAAAGCTGTTTTGAAATGATTTATTTAATAAATTGAGAGTCATACGTGCCACTGGCCATTTCCTTTGGAAAAATAGGGGATCACCAGAAAAGTTGAATAATAAAAGTAATTTTTGCGATCGCGTTGGCTATGAAACCGTCAGAGATAAAATCGAAATTTTTCTATTCACCAATTCGCGCATCCTTTGCAAGTAATATGGTGCAAAGTTTTTGAAAAAATCTTAAACGGTTCAGGAGAAAAACGTCAAAAACGAAACCCCTAGGCGCTATGATTTGAGAAGTTGCATAACTAAATCTATGCGACTTGCATAGGCGTTTAACATAGGGAAAACCATTTTTACAAGGGCCTGGTTTTTCGCGTTTTTCTCCGGAACCATTTAAGATTTTTTCAAAAACTTTGCACCATTTTACTTGCAAAGGATGCGCACATTGGTAAATAGAAGAATTTCTATTTTATCTCTGACGGTTTCATGGCCAACGCGATCGCAAAAATTACCTTTATTATTCTATTTTTTCGAAGAAAGTGGCCAGCGGCACGTATAACTCTGCAAAACATTTAGTTTTGATTATGTTCTTGATGCAATAAACACAGCGTTAATCAGATTCTAGCGACAACATATCGTGACCTTCCCTAGTAAGATAGGTAATTGTTCAAATTAACCTATACTCAATAAAAAGTTACCTAATTAGTGTAAATATTTTACAAATACTCTATTTTTGATTGTTCCAACAAACGTAAGCACAGATGACTTTGAAATATATGTAAATAAGAGCTGTTTTGTTAAATTTAAAGTTGATGTTAAACGCCACGAATTTACATAGAGGTTTCAAACAATTTTACCTCTTGAAAACAGTGTAAGTTTAATTTTTTTACCCTACAAACCAAATTAATAACACCAGCACTCAAGAACGCCCAATCACAATTGTTTTTTTAGTTACCAAGGGTACAAAATTGACAATCAAACTTTTAAAAATGTAAATGCTGGTACTTAAAAAAATCTAAAATGACAATTTTCGAAGGCTTAAAAAAAATTGATTTAATTAATCATGAGTAACAGTTATTGAACAAAAAATTTTCACGTGTACTATTTTTTCATTTAGAAAATTATGTGTGATTTATATTCTTGTTAAGGGATGATTTTCCAGATTGGAAATTTGTAAAACAATTTGATTTCGTTCGTTGCATAGATCCACTGAGCCAAAATCAACTGCCATAGTTAAACTTTCTTTTCCTCATTTCCACTTCAAAATTAACGATTCACCCGACTCTTCCGCACAAATATCAACACCGCGAAAATGTTTCTCTTTAAGCCCCGAAACTCCAGGGAGTTAACAAAAGAGCAAAACAAACGAACGGCCGCAAAAACAAGCGCAAGAGAAAACCAACAGCACGCTAGACGCTCTCAGAGACCATTGTTCCGCGAAAAGTTATAGAAAGTTCGTTAAATATATCGGGCGAGGAAACGGTTAATCTAGTGGGATGTGGCAAACACGTTTTATTACACTTGTCAACAGTACTTAGCAGGTGTTGGCGAACTTTGGTGGCTATAATTGGCGAAGCACATAAGTGAAAATAAGTTTTTGACGCCTCGCGCGGATGTGTGTACGAAAAACCCTCGGGAAATGATGTAGAAGGAACATATTAGCGAAAGCTATGAGGAAATATAGAAAGATAAAGTACGTGCATTATACAAAAACCATTTTTCCATGAGAAATTTGAGACTGCGCACATATTACAAACCATTAACGTTATATTTGTAAACTGTGCCCAACTATTACAGAAATAAACAACGACAAAACTCAAGTTTAATACACCTTAAAGTCAACTTACGTACGCTGGACATGGGAAGTTGTATTCAGTTTACCTGCAACAAAAAGAAAACATTAATAATTATTACTAAAGGTATAGCAAAAAAAATAGCAATGTACTTATAATAAGAAATAGATTAGGAGCATACATTGAATGTTCACGAAAATATAACCCTGAACACAGTATTCTTTAGATATTCAATCTGATTTCTAATTTTTCGACAAAAAAAAACTATTTAAAAATCAAAACACTACAAACTTAAAATCATTTGGAACAAAAACCAATGATTTGAAATTAAATTTTCGGTACTTAAGACTTGTACTGCAGTACATTTTAAAGTTAGTTACTTAGGACTTGAATCTCAAGTACTTCGGTGAAAATACAGGTACTTATTACTTGTATTAGTACTTCAGTACCGCTAAAATTACCTAAGTACTTTGTAAAATACTGCAATACAGTGCAAAGTACTTAAGTACTTTATGCAAGTACTTGCACTTAAGAATCAATACTTTTAAAAATAGCGGTACTGGTACTGGTGATCCAAGCACTTGTCATAAGTTCGAAAGACTTAAGTAATTTTTGGCCAGTACTGCCTGACAGTAACTTCCATCAATTTTAAATAACGAAATTGTTTTCACTTAACACGTTTGTGTTATGGCAAACTTCAAGTTTTACCCTAAATCTTTCACATATTTCACCTTTGATAATGTAAATTATAAGCCCGCAGGGATGTGTCCTGTATTGTCTCAGATTCTAAATCGTTATCTTTCTTATCCTTAACACGTTCACTGCCACTGACTCGAGGTTTGAGTCATGGCGGTCGTTCATTAGGAGCCAATGACTAGACATTTGAGTCACGGACATATCTGTACTAAATGTTCTAGTATTTTGTTGGCCGTTGTGAGCCTACTTTACGATTTTACTGGCTTGTAGGGAAAGGTGAACCTCAACTTTTCCTGGTGTCGGTTTTTAAAATTTGTTTTGGTAAGCAGTTACAGTTTTAATAAAATATACTAAACATTAAATATTTCAATAAAACGCGTTGGCCTCTGAGGGTCGGCACAAAATTTTGGTTGGCAGTGAACGTGTTAAGCCAAATGACTTCAGACAAATTATTAGTTGGGCACACACAGAAGCGAACAAAAACAAAAACATTTAACAAATGTTGCCTTGTGTATACATCCTGCAGCTTACGTAAACAGAACGTGAAGTCGACGTAACCCAATTTGAAACAATATTAGGTTAAAGGGAGCTACAGCTGTGGGCGGCGTATAACGGGCTCTTGCCAAAGAACGCATCTGCAGAATTACATACAAGACGCCAATAAAGAAGAAGAAGCACAAGTCAATGGAAATATGACGTGGTTGTAACTACTGAGAATAATAATGGACTGAGCACGCGTCGTTTTTTTTAACTCTCTTCTGTTTCAAACTCTTCCGATTCTTCAATTTTGGTTCTTACAATATATACCGTGTTTTCGTACATTGCTAAATTTTATACGAAATTGAAAACCAAAGTACACTGTTGATATAAAATTCAATCGTCCTTGCTACAACCCCGTTAATCTAGACAATCAATTTAGTTTCAATGACGGCAATAACTCGTGAAGTTGTCCTAACGTAATGAAACAAATCGAGTGCAGACAATTGACGCTAATGGCGTATTGTTAACGTCGGCTAATCCCATGCAAATATCTTTTACACATAAAACCAATTACTGCCATTAAAACGCCAGTCAGCGACGATTTTCAGCGTTCAGCACTATTCCGCAGAAACTAAAACGAGAACTATCGATTTGACAGTTATCCAAGAAAGCCAAGAGATGGGAAGGCTTAATTTCGCCAAGGAGAGTTTACTTGAAAATTAGAATAATAAGAGGTATTCGCTTGTTCTTCAGCTAATCAGACGTCTGGTTGGATCGTCTTTTTACTACGTCCTTGATTCGTAAAACAATGAATGGCTGTAAATGATAATAACCCTTAACGGTAAAGGCTTAGTTGACGAGTAATATCTTTTCGCTGTTTCAAGATTGGTCCATACAACGAGCCCACTCGTGGAAGTGGATAAGTTTTCATTTAGTAATAAAAGCAACGGGAAAAGTAGGAGGGAAATTTACATCTGGTTTAAGAGCTCCTCAACTTGCTTTTATTAGAGTATGCGGAAGTGTTTATCAAACTTTTAAGTATGTCATCACATAAAAGAAACGATACACATGTAATAGCAGAGATGCAAATTAAAAAAATACAAAAATATCGTGATTAAGTTTTTGTTTTAAATTTAAACCCTAATAGTGTTTATGCCAATGCAATCTGGTCTTTAAGACCAATGAGCAGTTTAATTCTAGCCTAAATTAATAATGTTCAAGCTTAGTCTAAGGTTTACCCAATAGTAGTCTTAGTTAGCTAACATATGTACACTAATTATTAACGTGCACACTACCGCACAGTCTCTGCTTTTAATCATGCCACACTTTGTCGAAAGCCTGCGCTACGTCCAGAAAGATAGCAGAACAAACTTTCTTTTCTTCTAGGGCTTTTTCATGACACTCGTAATTCTATGTTCTTGGTCAATAGTTAAATGTTTAATTCTAAATCTAATTTGATGGGAGGGGATTAGATCTTTTTCCTTTATTATTGGTTTAATTCTTTTGAGCAACAGCTTTTCGAACAGTTTCGATATAACAGGCAATAATGAGAATGATTTAAAGGGAATTGATAAAAGATTG
The DNA here is from genome assembly GCA_947652605.1 of Elmis aenea. Taxonomy (NCBI): domain Eukaryota; kingdom Metazoa; phylum Arthropoda; class Insecta; order Coleoptera; family Elmidae; genus Elmis; species Elmis aenea. Next base: position 3,778,593 of record OX393583.1, on the reverse strand, counting down.
GGGAATAAAATGCGCTTTTTAAATGTCCAATACCGCTCAAAGTGTATTTGAGTTCTTGAAAAATAAGATCAGGAAAGTGTTTTACGTAAATGAACCTCACAACTGTTTAAAAAAATCTAAATTGTTTTGTTTACTACACTTTCATTTCTTTAGATCTAGAAATGGTCTGTAATGGGTATTAAATTTGGTACACACGCTAGACAACTTCCTTTATCCTCATTTCGGTGAAATATCTCACAATGAACAGCGAGCTAATAAAATTCATTGTCTAATCAACATCACAATAATGTGGGTCAGAAAAACAAAGCCACCAGATTATAAATGCTTTGTGCGGAGTAAGTTATTGGTCCACAAGTTCATGTTTTCGACTATATCCATTACAATTGGGTCGCCATTTACAACAGTATTTTAACCCCCAATTTACGAGACAACGCTCAATTTATAAACCTTCTGTCTATCATTGATCCATTCGTACCCACCAAAACTTCGATAGCATTAACCCGAGTTCGTCATTGCGTTCCATACAAAACAACACTTTAATAAACTGGGATTGTACGTTTCATGTACCTAACCCATGGTTTTAATAAATAGTTTAAACCGTTTTGTAACTAGAGTAAACGGCCATGAATGGCAACATAAAAAAGCCACAAAAATTAATTCAGCACTGAAGTTATAAAAGCTTGGAAAATTACCGTAAAAACTTGGTTTGATAATTTTTAATAGCCAATAACGCCATAACTGAAACCATTTCATTTTGTTAAAATGCTCTGCGTTTATTTTGCACTAAATAGCTTTGATGGGGAGTGAGCCATAATTTTTCAACTCAAAAAAACGCTCGTATTTTTTATGTTAACGCGCGATTAACCCCAACCGATCATTATTTTCTTTGGCTGGCTTTCGATAACCTAATTGAACTGTACACAAAAAACCTACACGCAGTTAAAACGTCTTGTTTATTTTTTATGGGGACGGGGCTGTAATAAAACAGGAACCTATTAAAAAATCGATGCATTATCAGTCAGCGTCGCGGCGCTGACAGAGCACTGGGAATTAATGTGATCGAAATTCTTCTAAGACGACGGCAGGTTTTCCGACTTAATGAATCTGTGAAAGGTAATTTAGGGGAACTGAAGGTTCTGTATTCGAAGTCTTTGGTTAATTAATGTTAGCTGGGAGTGAAGGTATTTAAATCCTTTGTTGGTCCTTCATTGATTTGGTAAACGAGATTCATAGACGAGGTTTGTGAAAATTGCTAAATGTTTAAGAACTGCTAGGCAGGGTTGACTGATTTAAATCATGATTTAATCAGCTGATTTTTTATTTTAAAATCATGATTTAAATCAACCTTTTTTTTACGATTCAACGTCACATATATGATAAATTAAATACACGTTTTACTTCCACCCGCTAAAACAATCGCCGGAAATATCGCCTATTGGCTTCTTGGTCAGGGAGAAATAAAGTCTATACAGGAATTTTCTTGTTAGAGACGCATTGCGGTAGATTTACTTTGTAAATTTTCACAATAATTAATTTTAGAGTCAAAAGATCTACAGCCTCATTCAAAAAGTCTGCAACAATTGGAAAAGTTTTTTATTATCGATTTCTCAGAAAATTTTATTCCTGATAAGAGTTGATGCATGACCCAAAACTAATTTTAAGATGAAAAAAAATCATACGACACTAGATTTTAAGTATTTTTATAATATTCACAAAAGTAAAGTGCCCTTATTTTAAAACTTACTAAAAAGAGCTTGGGAAGAAATTGTTTAAAAATCAAAAATATGACAATACGAAATTTGATGTTATAATTTCATTTTCTAATTTTATAGTAGTGTCAACATTAAAAATTTTGTAACTAATAAATAACTTTTTTATTATCGATTAATCGGGAAATTTTATTCCTGACAAAACTTGGTGCATGGTTTAAAACTTTAAGTTTAAAAAAGCTTGATAAAAATTCATACAACAGTAGCTTTTAGCGATTTTAGAACAATTCGCAAGATTGAAGTGCTTTTATTTAAGGAGTTTAAAAAAAATCAAGGGAAAACGATAATTTATTTAATATTATTTTAAATTGTAAACAAATTTTTTTAAACTTATTAAAAAATTTTAAAACAAGGGCACTTTACTCTTTTCGAATATTTCTAAAATCGTTAAAATCTAGTTTTATATGAATTTATATTGAAGTGTTTTTAACTTAAAATTAGTTTTAGATCATGCACCAACTTTTCTCAAGAATAAAATTATTTGATAATCCAATAATAAAAAGTTCATTCATTTTTGCAGACTTTTTGACGTTAAAACTACTATAAAAATAAAAATTCAAATTTTAACGACAAATTTCACCTTTGGTAGCATTTTTGAAATCTGACAATCTTTCTCTATGAAGTTTTTTTTTTGTAACTCGTAAAATAAGGCTCTTGGAATATTTTGAAATTGCTAAAATCTAGAATCGTATAAATTTTGATGAAATTTTTTCCATTTTATAATTAATTTTAGCTCATCCACCAACTTTTATCCAGAATAAAAGTTTCTGAGAAATTTTAATCAAAAAACTGTTTCATTTGCTGATACTTTTTGAATGGCGTTGTATAGAAGATATAATATAGCGTGAATAATGAATAAATTAGTTGAACAAAGAAAAAATAGGCAAGTTTCTTATAACAAATCAATGATTTTTTATTTTGTTAATAAAAATCTAATTTTGCCCAACCTTGCTACTTGGTGTCTATAAACAATTAATTTAATCCGTAATTGCCAAAGTGTATTTTTCGGTCAGTATATTGTACAACGCTTTTCTACAAAAAAAAAATCGTCAGTTTTCCAAAAAGTTACTGAAAGAGCAGACGTTTTGTTAATGTAGTATATGTTGAACTCTTTGACATTCTCTTAAGAGCGAATAAAACATTTTTCTGATTTTATTCCCCCAACCTGTTAATTAGCAAATTACTTTTCGGTAATTACACGCCCTTAAAAAAAAAACCTTTTGAACATTTACACACAGAACTCGAAGCAATTCACGATTTCGCTTGGAAGTTTCACAAATCCCCAACCTGCAAGAGTGAATTACTTCACACGAGTCGACTTTAATTTCTGATAAAACAATCGCATGTCGCGAAATTTTTTGCTCATGTATTACATGAAAAATGCACACGAAGATGATGCGAGATAATTTAGTTCGCGTATAAGGACGAGGTATTTTTTGCGAGTGATGTAAAAAACGCATTAAGAAATTGTTCCAGACGCTATAGGCAACCTGGGTCTTAGGGTTTCTCATATTTGACGATTTTGCTTGTCCCGGGATTCCGGGAAGAAATCGGCCTTTGTCCCGGGATTTCCCGGGATCCCGGGATGTAATAAATTATGTCAATATTTTTAAATAAATAACCCAAAAAATTAAGGGAGCGGTTTATTACTTAAAAACAACTCCAAGTCATATATGTAATACATTTTGCTCCATGATTATTACAAATAATTCAATAATATGGTGAGAGAAACATACATTTGGGAATTATAACCTTTCTATTGCTATTTCATATTGATGAATACAATAATATAATTTTTACAATGAATTTTTGTAATGTGATTTAAGAAAACACAGGTGATCTGTGCTTCAGTCAATTAGTCTTTTTCTTAATTTATTAACAAAAAGTCCTGCTGCATAAAATGCTCTCTCAGTCTCTATTGATGTAGGTGAAATTGTCTTGAGAGCATCTAGCAGCAAAGAAACATCGTTATTATCAATAAAATTTCATTTATAAGCTATTTTGCTTTGAATTATCAGGGTACACAAAAATAAAACTGTAAAAGTATTTTGAAGATATTAACTTTGTAATGGAGACCGGGCTTCTTTGCGCCATACTAAAAAAGAAAAATTATTTTGAAGTTTTTCCATAATGTACTGTTAGTAAAGACATTTTAAGCATAAAATTCTGATAAGTTATGATAGTATTACAAAGATCTTAGCACAAAATGAACGAAAAAAAAACTTTTTTTAAATCCCGGGAATTCCCGGGACAAAAGGTATTTCCCGGGAAATATAAAATAGCTTAAAATGGACCGGGATCCCGGGAACCCGGGATCCCGGGATCCCGGGAAAGAAACCCTACTGGGTCTGGCGTCTTTGACATATGCCCAGAATACAATTTATAGATGTTATTGTCTTTGCCCTGTCAGTTAAAAATGAAGACGTTAGGAATATAAATATAACGTCGTATTTCTTTTGGTAAGTTTATTATAGGATGGATTAATCTTGTAGGATAGCTCATATATAACTGAAATTGACCTAAGACTCATAAACATAAAATGTTTGAAAACTATTCTTCGTCATTTATAATAAAATATTATATTCACACAACAGACTCGGTTTTTTAATTTAAGAGATACAGACTTGGTGACCATTATAAAACGTTAAAAAAATTGTTTATATGCTAAAAGTTTAATACATTTTCAACTGTTAACTTACAAAATTTAAAAAAGTTGTTACAAGGATTTAAAACTCTTTAGTAAGATGAGAGAAATTAAATAACTGCCTAGATCAGGGTTTCCCAAAGTGTGGTACGCGTACCACTGGGGGTGCGGGAAGAGTTTTGTGGGGGTACGCGATTATACCTAATGAATGTTATTTGTAATATAGCTTTTATTTATTTTATTTGTATTTTATTATGAATACATTTTATTTTTCGTTTTTTTTTTTTTTAACGAGAGGTACTCAGTGTTACGATAATTATAGAAGGGGTACACAGATGGCAAAAGTTTGGGAAACACTGGCCTAGATGGTAATCAACATACAAGCATTGTAAAAACTAATAAAAAGTTACCGACTACATTCCAAGGAAACGCGCATTTATTTCTTCGATTTCTAAAACAAATCTTTTTGATTTTGCATTAGTATTTATGAGATAAATCAGTAGAATTTTCACAATTTTACAAAAATTTAAGTGTGTAGTTTCCAAAATTAAGCCTTTACTAGAAACTATTCCTAACATATTCTAATTTTTTCTTCCAAATCGCAAATAATTTTTACAAAATTTTCAACGTCGGTCTGTAATTGCAATAATTAGACCTTTGTAAAACTATTTACAAGAAAATCTTATAGTTTTAATGTCTACTTCAGCAAATAATTTTTAAACTGCTACAGATTTCGATTTAAAATTTGGGGGAAATGTTCTTCCTACATAATTTTATTAACAAATATATTTCTACAAAATTTCCAATGTCTGTCTGTATGTAATTTTAATAATTGGGCCTTTGTAAGGCGATATCCTTTACAATCCTATACTTTTGATGTCTGCGTCAGCAAATAACTTTTAAACTGCTAGAGATTTTGATTTGAAATTGACAAAAAAATGTTCTCTCTACATGGTTATAATAATCAAAAATGTTTTTACAAAATTTCCAATGTCTCTCTGTCTGTAATTTTAATATTTGCATTTTTATAAGGCAATATACAAAAAATCCTATACTTTTAATGTCTACTTCAGCAAATCATTTTTAAACTGCTAGAGATTTTGATTTGAAATTTAAGGAATATGTTCTTTCTACCTAGGATATTTTATTATTAAATATATTTCTGCAAAGTTGTCTGCATGTAATTTAAATAATTACGCCTTTGTAAGACGATATCCTTAACAATACTATACTTTCAATGTCTACATCAGCTAATAATGTTTAAACTGCTTGAGATTTTATTTTGAAATTTACAGAAAATGTTCTTTCTACAACTACATGGTTATAATAACCAAAAATGTTTTTACAAAATTTTCAGTGTGTCTGTCTGTAATTTCAATAATTACATTTTCGTAAGACAATTTATTATTTTGAACAATGCTTTTTAAATGTCAACACAGCTAAACCCACACACTCCCAGCTAGTTATTATGAATATTTCCACGTTTTATCCTAGGATGATCCACATCACTTCTAAGGACGTGACCTACAACACCATCATGACATAACCTAGCGTCGTTTCTTTGATAAATAAACATGAGAGTTTTGAACATGTATGTATGTCCCGAGAATTGTCGACAAGCGTTGAATTTTACAGCAGTTCTACAGTCACTGAATTGAGAAGTCTGGATGCGATAAGATTAAATTTTCATTCTTTGCAATGTATAATAAAACATGTTAAAAAAAATACATGATTAATACTAAATTTGTAGTAACTGATTGTACAATAGTATCTAAGTTTATAGCCGCAAAGAGCGTTATAGTTAAAATCTTAATAGTGTTTATAATTACGTTTGTAACTTTCTCTACGTTTGGAAAACTACACCCAAGTTTGTATAAGGTACAATTTTAAAATTATGGTTGTCTTCTAGGAGCAGTAAATAAAGTAGCCGATGACCGCTTCCTACATCCAATCGCTTATCTATTATTTGTTTCCGTTAAATTCTTCAAACTTTTTTCTCGGCCGTATTCACCAGAAACGATGATCCCGTATCTTTCCATCGATTTATTCACAGTTAAGGCACGTACCGCATGCTCAGAATTCCAACAAAATTGTGTAATATTGTTTCACCCCTGCATCAACTTCTTAACACATTTTATCAAGCCGAAGTGTTAAACTTGCAAGATCGCTGTGAAATACCCGAATACTAAGATGAAATTGAGACTCTCACGGAACGAGCTGTTAAGAGGAATAAATTTGCAGAACATTTTCATTTAGCAATTTTCCGGATCGAACGACGGGCGGTTTGTTCGTTTAGAATTACTTTAACGCGGTATAACAGAGGTAATTTTGTGTTGGTTCAATAACTCGAGTCAATTCGCAAAACTAATATTGGTGGACATTGATACTTGGGGTAATTGTGTGTGGGTGATTATGTTATATTAATATTAATTTGCAGGTTTATAGCACGGATCTAAGAAGTTAATACGCGTGATCAAATATTCCAAAGAGCAATTAACGGAGAGGATCCACCAGGTGAACGGACACAAGCCAATATAACGTCAGTTTACAAAAAGGGGGACAGACAAAGATGTGAAAACTATAGAGGCATCAGCGTGATAGCGAAAATACTAACAAAAAAAAACTAGATTGCTTTACAACTCGTGTTTTGTAGCATACTTTTTCTACGATCACATAATACCTACGATTTTTAGGGGTTTTTGACTAATATACCTACACACGTAATTACCTTGTCTTGTTAATTTTTACGTAAGCCACTTTGACATTTCTAGACAAGTGTGCGTTTTGCTTACCGTGCGTCATAACTTACTTAACAGGCACGCAGGAAGTGTTTGACATGTCTACTTTGAAAATTTCTTTTAAAAAAAACTGTGCTTTTTGCTTACCGTGCGTAAGGGCCCACTAACTATGCATACATGCTGTATTGCTGTATAGTAATAGTCATTTACAAAGGTGATCGTAGAAAAAATTGATTATCTACCTTAAGACAAGTTAGAAAACCATGACCTATTTTAAAATCTTATTTTAATTAATAAAGAAGTTATATTAGTTTCCAAGGGGCGATATTTTAAGTTACAAGAACATTGCCATCGTTGTTGGATCAATCTAAAATTGCTGCTGCGCCTTCAGATGCATTTATAACTCATTATCATGGAAATTCGATTTTTTATTGAACAAAAGAAAGAATATTGTTCATGTTAGCACTAAAAATCACTGCATAATAAAATAAAAATAAGTCAATACCCTGAATAAATAAATACGAAAGCTTCTACGCGTTGAAAAATGCTTTCATATTGATTACGATCAATAGCTTTCATATTTCAGGACAAACTGATATTAATAGTTTTACTGCAGGATCGCCACAGGGCGTCCCACAAATAATTTAGGTTAAGTCGTTTGCATAAAAAAGGGTCGTTTAGCGGAAATAAAGTGACGTGAGGCGGCAAGCCGAGAATAATGGACGCATAAAAATATGACGAACAATAAAATTAATCCACAGCAAAACTGGGTTAAAAACCCCACAAGTTTAGGCCCGATCATCGAATGTGTAAAATCTAAATATCTAAAAGATTTACTTACATTGAAGTTCAAGGCCAACTTAGTAAACATTTATTTCACGTCTACATATTTTACAAAAAAAAAAGGTTGCCCCAAAAATTAGATAAGTAATTCTTAACGACAGCCTTAACAGTTTAACTTCCCCCCTTTCAACCAAATTTTAAAAACGAAGCTTCTTTTCACCGAAGACTTTATCATATTAATTAAAAATAATTGCACCAGTAACTAAGGTTTATAACTGTAATTTCCAGACGTCAGTAATGCTTTAAACGAAGCCATTTTCTCTGTTTAGAGGTTTCAATTCAATTAGAAAACTAATGGGCCCTAATTAATCTCATAAAACAATAAGCAATTTAATTGAAAACTTCATTTCAAGAGGTAATGAATGACGACGTTTTATATTAAACGAAAACTTTTTCCGAGTACCCGGGATAAAGATAATTAAGCCAGGAAAATTTCGGTTGGTTTGTTGTGGAAAATGTCTCGATCGTTAGAAGTTTGGAGTGTTATTCATTTTTAACTTACTTTTCCGTTAATAAAACTCGTCAAATTTAAACGTACTTCCATCTTTTCCCGTTGTATATTTTATAATCAGAATTGGCTTTATTTTTAATATTGGAAGATTAAATTCAGGACCAATTTTCATTTATAAGGTTAGATGGAAATATTTAGGTCCAACATTTTATGTTAAAAAGAAATTCCACAACGAATAGGACAAGGAATAAGAGGCATCAAAAGGCTAAATGGAATATGGTGGAGTAAATCATACTTCCAATTACGTGTTTTCTTTCTAATTATCCCACAAAGTCAATGGGAAACACCTAAACATTTCGGCCAAGTTTGATAGCTCTAGCTTAAACGGCTAGGACGTAATCGATTTTTTGATTTTTTTTTTCTTGCAACTTTGGAGGTCTCTAGCTTTGAAAGGAAGCATTTTCGGATAACAAAATATTTGACAAATGGTCATCATTTTCACTCAGGAATATGCACCTACTTTTTGGCGGTGTATAATTGGGACACCCTGTATTATATGATCAGCATTGTTTCTGCAAAATAATAAAATAATAATGCTAATCACCCTTGGCTTCTAATTCCACAAACATATTGGCAGTTTTTTTTTTCTAATTTCTGGACATATTTTTGGATTGTACTAGCAGAATTATTACAAATTGAACGACAAAGAAATTTGTGTCTCCGAAGTTCTTACCAAGTAAACCTTTCATTATTAGTGTAATAATCTTAGAGTTGGCAAGTGGACAGCTGAACACCCGGTATATTTTTCCGTACGATCGCTGTGCTTCTAAATTATCACGTTAGTCTTCCTTTAGAGCGGGGTTTCCTCGGGAGTCCATTATTTTTAATTTGCAACGGCTCAGATCTTCCAAGTAAACACTCGCGGATGTCCTTAACATCGTCATGCGTTTAAATCCGGCCGTTACACTATAATTTACGCTCATACGAAGCTACACTCGAGTACAAATTTCGCGAAACGTCTCACATAAATAAATTGAAACCCCAGAGCGGTCGACGCGCTTTTTCCCGTCTAAATATTCAGTGTTCCACGGAAAAATTCCAGGCGCGACGCACAAACGTGACGACAATACCAAGCAAATTTGCAAGGAACACACGACCTTCTATTATGATGATGTTGCCCTACAAGGAGTGAATAAAGTCTCGCGAAAATTCAGGTTAGGTACAAGATTTTTACGATAGTTTGTTAAGCGCGGATGGGTTCCGAAGCTACGTTGCTAATGGAGGAGTTATCTTGTTCGAAGCTCGAGAATAAGGGCTTCTGGGTGTGATAACTGGTAGATATTGGTACGTGCTAGGAGTTCTAACACAGTTCAAGGGCATAGATAAAGCGGATTTTTGTTTCACGTGCTTGGCGACAGAAGCGCGTAGGGAGTTCAAAATATAATTCAAGGTTATGTTCGCTTGAACGTTTAGGAATTTTTTATTTCGTAAGCTCAGTATCGACTTTTAAAGAAAATCGGTTTAAATAAAACGTACCAGCAAGTGGCAATGCATTATTTACTAGGCTATATCATTAATCATAACATGAAATTTCCTGTTGTTGAGGATTTAATTAAGAGGAAGAGTTTGGAGCAAAACTGGTGGGGACCCAGTATTTTAAAAACCACATTTCTTTGAATGCCACGGTAGAGGTACGCCATTACACGTATTAAAACCGTTTACTCCGATATGTTATTCAGACCTTAGAAGGCGACCTTTACTTGTGCGCTTTATGACGCGAATTTTTCAGCGGGGCCGTCCATTCATGCGTACTAACCGGTTGAAATACAACTCGCGACTTGGAAAATTCTTTGCGTCCATTCAAGGAAGTAAAACATTAGAATGAAAAGACTTCGATCCGCTGTTAACGTACAACGTTGAATTACACACGCGAAATGAACGTAATTTATTCTTTTTTCCGTTTCGTTGCATAGGGGTTTGTTTAAAAGCAATATTTGCTGGTCGTCCGAGATAATCCAACCGAATATGAGTTGATATATTTCTGGCTAATTGCAAGTCTAGTCTGTCCATCCTTGTAAATAAAATTAGATTTATATTTTATTTCTCAAATTTGAATAAATCTAGGAGAATGATATTTGGTAGATGTTTTATACTTATCAAAAGGTTTCCCATAGTAATATTTTAAATAATCTCCCACCTTCACAGGGGGCTAAAAAGTGCGACCCCCGTTGGTTTTTTTTATCAGAACTTTTTGGTGGGTTAAAATTTTTCAAATAAAAAACCCTTTGATTTATTTAGACACAGTTTTTATTCCTTAGTTTTTGAGTAAAAATTAAAAGAAATAAACATGAACCATCAATTATTATCATACATATAAAAGTCCAGACTGACTCTGTGACTCTGTGACTCTTGAACGCATGAATATAGCCACAAAATATCTGTAACGCAGTAAACTACTACGGGTTCATTTGACCGACTGAGTTGTGTCTAATGAACCATAAATTTTTACTCACCGGTAACATAACAGTGTCTAACTTGCAGCTCACGGTATTATAAAAAAGTAATAGTTTAAATTTAAGATATACAATATACTAGTGATGTACCGAGTCCAAAAATTGCCGGGTACCGGGTACCGAGTAATGGGGCAATTCAAAATATTTACCCGGCCGGGTACCCGGCCGGGTACTGGGTAATCGGTAGATTTTGTGCAGGTGTTCGTCATACGTCGGAGATCATCGAAAAGTACAATCGGGGAGTTCCCCGAGTTGTGTTCTTGCTGCTAGTTGCTGTTGTGTCGTTCATGTACAACTATCAAGTCAGGTTAAATTATTTAATAAAAAATGAGTGCGGTTTGGAACTATTTTAAGATATCTGCTGAAAATAATTCAAAAGCAGAATGCAGTTTATGTGGCGCAATGTTATCTCGAGGTGGAAAAAAATTAAAGACATTTGGAACATCGACTTTGCTAAAACATTTACGATTAAAACATTCTGAGCATAGTGAAAGTAACGTATCTACAGATAGTGACAATGTTATTGTTAAGAAACAAAAAATAGACGATCATACTCCGGGACCTTCGCGTCCAATTAAACAGCAAACATTGGCGCAATGTTTAGACAAAATTAACTTATGGGACATTAACAATATAAAAGCAAAAAAAATTCATTACAAAATTGGCGAAATGATAGCTGTGGATAACCAGCCATTTTCAATAGTCGAGAATGTTGGATTTATTAGTCTTTTGAAATCCTTAGAGCAACGATATAAAATACCTTCACGAAAATATTTTTCAGAAAATGTTATTCCTACTATATACGATAAATGTTGTTTAAAAATTCGTGATTTAATTAATATTGAAAAGTCACAACTGAATTTGATTTCCTTGACATCTGATATATGGACCTGTTCTGAAACCAACGAAAGCTTTATAAGCCTCAGTGGACATTGGCTTAATGAAAAATTTGAAAAAAAGTGCGTGGTTTTAAATGCTCGTCATTTTCCTGGAAGCCATACGGGTACTGCCATTAGTGATTCATTAGGCGAAATGCTACAGTCCTGGGAATTAGATGCTGAAAACAACATACACGTATTGCTTCGGGACAATGCGCGTAATATGATCAGTGGATCAAACATTGCCCATTTAAGAAATGAGTCCTGTTTCATCCATAGTATTCAGTTGGTAATTCATGACAGCATATATTCACAAAAATCTATTTCCGACATTATTACAAAGTGTCGCAATATAGTAACTCATTTCAATCACTCGCAAGTAGCTTGTACGAAGTTAAAAGAAATTCAAACCAAATTTTTGCTTCACAACACAAATTAGTACAAGACGTAGTCACGAGGTGGAATTCGACCTATCATATGTTAAAGAGGATTTTAGAACAAAAACAAGCCATCATTCAACAGATCATAACATACCAAACTTGAGTGCAGCCAATTTTAAGTTAATTGAAAACATAGTTTTTTTTATTGGAGCAATTTTACAATGTCACGGTGGAAGCCAGTTCAGAGGAAGCTCTTATTTCCATGGTGATACCGTATGTAGCCGCTTTAGAACGCTTTCTCAGCAAAAAACTATCCGAAGAAGGAACGGTAACCGTCAAAAAAGATATGCTAAAATCTTTAAAAGCCCGATTTGAAAATGTGAAAAAAAATAAGTTGTGTGTAATAGCCACAGTATTAGACCCCCGATACAAACTTAAATTTTTAGAGTCGAATACCCAAGTTATTGCTAAAAATTGGATTATAGAAGATATGAAAAACATTTCACCAGTAAGTACTGATATTGATGAAAATAATGATAATAAACAACTCGCAGAACAAGAAAAAAGTAATGATAAAAATGAAGATGTGTGGAGTTGTATAGATGAAATTTTATGTGAAAATAATTCCAACGAAGAAGAGTCCTATAATGTGTAAAATTCAACAGATAAGGATCAGATTGAACTTTTAAATTTTCTTAAATATCCTAACGTTCCTCGCACAGAAAATCCGTTGGTTTGGTGGTCAAAAAATGCAGGTGTATATCCAAAATATTATCAAAATTGGCTAGAAAATACTTATCACCACCCCCCAGTAGCATACCCAGTGAAAGAATGTTCAGCGAGGCAGGTATTATTTATGAAGAAAGAAGAAATAAACTTCTCACGCGAAACGCAGAAAAATTATTATTTCTGCATTATAATCTGCAATTATTAAAATTTAATTATTAAATATAATTTTTGGATGTTTTTTAATAAAGAGTTATTTTTAATTTTTTGCTATATATTATGTATTTTAGTTAAATGTTTATAATACACAGAATTTTATTTTTTATATTTTGTTATGCCTTAAAATTAAGTGTATTTGTTGTATTTTTTTGAGTTGTAATAATAAAACAATATTTTTTTTATTTTTTTACGCATCAAAAACTTCATTGCCCGGCACCGGATCCCAAAAATTTTTGCCGGTTCCGGGTAATTTCCGGGTACCGAAAATGTCGCCGGGTATGCCGGGTACCGGGTAATTTCCGGGTACTCGGTACATCTCTACAATATACCCGTCCTAGGACGGGCTAAGTGCTAGTTCCAATATAAAACGAATCATTTTGGTGGTTACCATGGTTTATTTCGACGTTTACGCTGCGAAAATTATTCATTAATCGTATCTTAATAATTTTTCATCTTACCACCATAAATATAACAGGCTGATTTTACAATGAGACCGATCTTCTAAAATCAAACGACACTACTGAAGCATGCCACGATGAAGAGAAAGAAGTAACGTAGAGACAGAAGCAGATAGGCATGGCATCCTAACTACTGTTAACGCGATTAAAATCATTATAGTGCTGCAGAGGAATTACTGCAACAGTCCGTTTGTTTTGAGATCAATAAAACCTAGATTGTTATTCCTATTGTGTTTCGTGGCAATGGTGTATGGGGCCACTTTTGGAGTCGACCCAAAACGCTAGTTTTTTGTCTATACGTGCATGGAACATCTGGGAATATACGAGTATTTGGTGTGCTGAGTCAGTGGATGGGTTAAGGGGAAGACCGTTTGAAAAAAAACACGTTGAATTAAAATATTCCTTGACTTTGCAAAACCAAACCTGGTGCTTCAGGTAAACACACTGTGGTTGCTTGTACCACCAAGTTTTACGATGTCTTTAGATTAAATAACTAAACATGTTCTTAACATTTTAAAACTTTATTCCAATTATTTCAATTTCTTTCTACCATATAAGAGGTGATATATAAAATTATTAATAACGTTATTGTTATATGCTGGTATATATGCAAGGTACGGACAGCCGGAAGTATGGATCAATGTAAAATTGTTACTACGTCTTCAGATAAGTCAGATAAACATGTCCTAATCATTTCAGAATTTTATTCTGTATTTCAATTTTGTTCTACCATATAAGCGGTGATATATTAAATTATTAATAACGTTATTGTTATATGCTGGTATACAGGGTTATTCAAATTCGAGGCCCACCATGGGGATCTCGCTTATTATAATAGCTAGAGTATAGGTTTAAATTTGGCAAAGTTGCTAAATTTGATACTTATTGATAATCCAAAGAGAAATTGGGAATATCTCAAACGGTATCCGAAAAAATTAGGAAAACTGGAAAATGCGTTTTTTGAAAATCGTCTATAACTCCTTTGGAATTTGAAATATTTTAAATGTGTAAAGACATTGCCCTAGCAACTTTTCAAGCCGAATCGAATGGTGGTCACAAATTTTTGCTAGATCGATTCGTTTTTGTTTTATGGCAACCAACTTTGTTTTTTCTTATGGGCGCAATTTTTGTTATTTACATAATCAATTAGCATTAATTTTTCTGAATCCATTGAGATATTACACATGGTATTTTACTTCTACATTAATTGTCAAATTTGAAAAAATACGTTTTAAACAATAACAACTATAAATCAGGTAGGTCGGTCATTGTAGTTTATGTTGTTTCCATGACTACCAATCAACAAACTAAAAGTCTGTTACTTGTCACATTAATAAATTCGTAAAAATTAACTTTAATAACGAAGAAAAATGCGATATGCTCCGAATTTTTTAGACTGTTCTTTTAAGTTTTGTTATACTTTATCACATGCTTTATACAAATTTACTTGAGTTTCTGTTAAATATAGAAAAATAGTGTTTTTTCCAGATATGTTTGTTATAAAAATGTTTTTTTTAATTGTTATCTGAAACCTTTCTGCCATATTTTTCTCTAATTTTGGCAAAAGCCTCATATTTCCCTATGTTTCTGTCCAACGAACAAAAATATGTGTGCAAGGTTTGTCTTCTATCTGGATATGTTTCTGCATATTGTTGACAGTGTAGATAAAGTTCCTATTCAATGAATAAAAAATTAAAGTTCATTTTTACGAATTTATTAATGTGACAAGTAACAGACTTTTAGTTTGTTGATTGGTAGTCATGGAAACAACATAAACTACAATGACCGACCTACCTGATTTATAGTTGTTATTGTTTAAAACGTATTTTTTCAAATTTGACAATTAATGTAGAAGTAAAATACCATGTGTAATATCTCAATGGATTCAGAAAAATTAATGCTAATTGATTATGTAAATAGCAAAAATTGCGTCCATAAGAAAAAACAAAGTTGGTTGTCATAAAACAAAAACGAATCGATCTAGCAAAAATTTGTGACCACCATTCGATTCGGCTTGAAAAGTTGCTAGGGCAATGTCTTTACACATTTAAAATATTTCAAATTCCAAAGGAGTTATAGACAATTTTCAAAAATTGTAGTTTCCGGTTTTTCCTAATTTTCTCGAATAACGTTTGAGATATTCCCAATTTCTCTTTGGATTATCAATGAGCATCAAATTTAGCAACTTTGCCAAATTTAAACCTATACTCTAGCTATTATAATCAGCGAGATCCCCATGGTGGGCCTCGAATTTGAATAACCCTGTATATGCAAGGTACGGACAGACGGAAGTATGGATCAATGTAAAATTGTTACTACGTCTTCAGATAAGTCAGATAAACATGTCCTAATCATTTCAGAATTTTATTCTAATTATTTGAACCTTTTTCAACCATCTAGAGGTGATATATTTAATTATAAATAACATTATTGTGTCATGCTGGTATATATGCAAGGTACGGACAGACGGAAGTATGTATCAATGTAAAATTGTTACTACGTCTTCAGATAAGTCAGATATACATATCCTAATAATTTTAGAATTTTATTCTAAGTATTTCAATTTTGTTCTACCATATAAGCGGTGATATATTAAATTATTAATAACGTTATTGTTATATGCTGGTATATATACAAGGTACGGACAGACGGAAGTATGGATCAATGTAAAATTGTTACTACGTCTTCAGATAAGTCAGATAAACATGTCTTAATCATTTCAGAATTTTATTCTCATTATTTGAACCTTTTTCAACCATCTAGAGGTGATATATTTAATTATAAATAACATTATTGTGTCATGCTGGTATATATGCAAGGTACGGACAGACGGAAGTATGAATCAATGTAAAATTGTTACTACGTCTTCAGATAAGTCAGATAAACATGTCCTAATCATTTCAGAATTTTATTCTAAGTATTTAAATTTTGTTCTACCATATAAGCGGTTATATATTTAATTATTAATAACGTTTTTGTTATATGCTGGTATATATGCAAGGTACGAACAGACGGAAGTATGGATCAGTTTAAAATTGTTACTACGTCTTCAGATAAGTCAGATATACATATCCTAATAATTTTAGAATTTTATTCTAAGTATTTCAATTTTGTTCTACCATATAAGCGGTGATATATTAAATTATTAATAACGTTATTGTTATATGCTGGTATATATACAAGGTACGGACAGACGGAAGTATGGATCAATGTAAAATTGTTACTACGTCTTCAGATAAGTCAGATAAACATGTCCTAATCATTTCAGAATTTTATTCTAATTATTTGAACCTTTTTCAACCATCTAGAGGTGATATATTTAATTATAAATAACATTATTGTGTCATGCTGGTATATATGCAAGGTACGGACAGACGGAAGTATGTATCAATGTAAAATTGTTACTACGTCTTCAGATAAGTCACATAAACATGTCCTAATCATTTCAGAATTTTATTCTAATTATTTAAATATTTTCTACCACATAAGCGGTGATATATTAAATTATTAATAACGTTATTGTTTTATGCTGGTATATATGCAAGGTACAGACAAACGGATGGATGCATCAATGTAAAATTATTACCACATCTTTAGATAAGTTAAAAGAATATGCTACAATAATTGCATAATCTAATTAAGGTCACTGTAAAAGTTATATTAGTTTATAAGACTCGATATTTTTAGTTCTCAAGGGTACAATTATCAAGTCCGATTATTTTTGCAGGGTACGTACAAACGTATTGGCGGATCAATTCAAAATTTTGACTGTCTTAAGATACGTTAGATACAAATTTCCTGCGATTTTTAAAACGATTTCTTGATTAATTTTCAAGATATTACACGTAATACGGAACGATATATTTAATTGCCAAGGGTTTTTAAACAACGTTACCTGTTATTTTTGATTAAAATGTTTTGATATGGAAATTTATTTTCGATATGTCTTTAACTTCGAACTTCAGATACCCAGTCAATACCCTATAAAAAAAGAAGTGAAAATACTTTGAATAAACTTTGAAAATCTCCCGCGATTACGCCAAAGTGAGTGGATTACCGTGATACGTCGGAAAGGTTTCGCTTCTGTAAGGTGTGAAATTAAGTTTGCGATACAGTGCATCCGGAGACACGTGCCCGCGTCACGATGCCATCAGGTTCTATCCCGGAATAAACAATATTTTTCAGAAGCGGAGAAGGTCGGGATGAAAAGGAGCCGATAAATACAACGCACGAGGAACTCCATACGATGTACAAATATTTGCACGCAAGTGGCTAGCTGGAAATTGCGCGGTTCATTTTCGAAAATTGATTTTGTTAACACGTGTCGGATAAAGGCTTCGAATAAAAAGTAATTTAATACACCTATCTGTAAAAAAAATTACATTAATGTTATTCCTCTATAGTTAGAACAATTCCTTTTGTCCCCTATAATGGTAAGATTATTCCAATGTTCCAATCCCTTGGTACGTTTCTTGATTGATTATTTGCAGTATTTAGTTTTAATGAATATTAGACAGTGTGTGTTTTCAATGTGGTTTCAAAATCAACCAGTTGATGGTAATAAAATTCTATTATTAATAAAGCTGCTAATTTTGATAACAAAAAGTCAAGTTGTGTTTTTTGAGCACACCCAATCAGTTATCAACAAGACACGTTTCGATTATTCCCACAAAAAGCACTTATGATTACGTACAGAAAGATTGTGTGACACACAAATTGAAGTTTAACAAAATAACTCAGTTTTCGTGGTTGATATTTTCCTGAAAATTCTAAAAGTCGATTTGAATTTGTTTTTAAGCAGTTTCTAAAATTAAAAACGGACCTCTTTTAAATCGCTGGCTTTCGCAATCCCAGTGTAACAATTAAAATGTCAAATTCATGCTGTACCGACAATGTAGCAAGAGTTTATAAATTACAAAGCATAATTATAACGGCTTTTGTGATGAACATTAAATTTTATGATCGTCTGGCAAGCTTTTAATAATAAAACGCCGTTGGGTCGGTCACATTGTGGCAGACGTTTCGTATCTTTAGATGGTTTTTATGTTATTTTTCTTATCGACTTGATATTATCAGGAGCTTGCGTGCTACAGCCTTTAGAATAATATTCTAGCTAGACATTTCAAATCGATTTATCTGTTTAGATTTCGATAAGCCCTTTGTCATTTTTATTGTTATTTCGTAAAAACCACAGCAAAAATATGTGTTTTACGAAAATATTTGCAAGAAAATTCAGTAGATTACGAATAGCAAAACCAAAACTCACATAAAAACAGACTGCACGCTTGAAAAATAAGAATCAGACTTATACCTTTACAAAGAACGACTCAAAACTATACATTCCAAAGAAAATCCATCATTTTACCTGGTATATGCACCAAGTATTTCTCGTCAGATCATTGGAACAGTAATTGTAGGGGGAAAAAATTGTATAAGTGTAGAAAATTAATTCAGAAGCAAACAATATACGATGAAATTCTATTTTGATTATAAACGAACATTTACATCCTTGTATTGGTAAAATGTAAGGCAACGATCCCTGTTTTTTGATGAAATTTAGTTACTGTTCTTAAAGGTTTCCTTGCCGTATATTTAAAACAAATTAGGTACCTGGTTTGTAATGTATCTACTAAAGCTCCAACGAGAATTTTATCTGCTCCATTTCACGTGATTGCGCCCGAGAGAGATAAATTTATTTTTGTAACGAAATTAAAGGACGTCGATTTGATCAATATCCTGTGTTATGTAAGGCTTCCGGGGTTCTATTCAACGAAATGTTTTTATATAATTAGAAAACAGATTTGACACATGTTTTTTCTTAGCCTATTAGGGTGGAAATTTGTAGTTGGTCTCTATATGGAATGCGAAATATAGTAAAGACAACGCTTGATTCATTTTTGCTTAGGTATCATTTAAATCTGCAATGCAGAGTGTTTTTTTAATAGTGCTCCAACCATATTAATAAAACAGAAAAATAGGCAACCTTTTAAAAATAATCAACGCATGCATTCACAATAAAAAGTGTGCCAATAGCGTTATAAAAGTTTAGTTATAAAGAAATGTTTTTAATCCAAGTAATTTCTTTAAGATAGTTCCTTGAAGCAGCTATATGTTACAATGCCTTTACAAAATTTTCCTCCTCAACTAACTAAACATGAAGAGAGACTAACAGTTTAGGTATTATTTGATCTTGAATAGGTAATGAATATTAAAAATTTTAAATCGCTTATTTTAACACAAAGTTAAATAACCGAAAATCTAATTTTAATTATTTTTTTAAAGCACCCTTCTTTTGTTGTTCACCAGGGCATAATTCAACATGTTCTATTTTTGTCTGCCAACATATTTACCAAACACATTTTCCCGTATGCATAGGCTTCATAAAGACAGCCTCGTCGCGGCCCACGTCCGCAAGAGCTTTCTGCATAATTTAAAATGAGAAATGACGTTGGAGGATACTGCTGCCATTGAGCGTGGCACTAACGAATTAGTTTATATGAACGGCTACAAGGAATAACGCGTAGCACTCCGTGTAATACAAGGGTTTTCAAAGAGGTTTGCTCTGCGCTAACGTTTTCTGACAACGCGCTACACAATCACCCAGGGACAGGAAAGAGTTTGTTGTAACGACTTCGGCATGAAATTTACATTTCAAGGAATATTCAACAACATTTCAACATAATAGGCGGATGGAAATGGCGTTCAATGAGTGTTATGAATATATTCATCCTCATTTTAATGTTTTCCATTAACGCGGGGCAGTTTTGGGTTACATTTACGAGGCTGGATTAAAAAGCGCGCGGCCTGATCTAGAAACACTTGTTCAATTTTCGAAAAATGACTTTTGTATTTCTACATAATTTCCTCAAAGCAAAACGCGTTTCTTCCAGTGATCTTCTAACTTCATTGTGGACAGATTCGTCGATGTGCCAACGAAGCCTGTACAGCAGATATAACCTCCTTATTTGATGAACATTTTTGTACGTTTCAAAAGAGTTGGTGCTCGGAGGGGGTCAAATCTGGAGAATGCGTTGCAAGGGAAATCAATTCCAATCTAAGTTCTTCAATTGTGGATGTTGCAATTGGGGACGAGTATATATCCTTTGAGTATAAAAAAAAACTAATGCACGAGTTTTTTAGCAAAAATTACCTTCTCTGCTTTCCTCGAAGCGGAGAATTGTTTTCTAAGAACTAACAAGTGAATCAACCTGACAAACAACAGGACACCTGGTTTTTTACAGTTTTTTTTTAACGGTTATCCAGCGAAAACTGTCTTAAAATTCTCCTGTCAAGTTGGAAAATAATGTTCGAAAACGCGTCTAGTCTGAAGTATAATTAAAATGCCAAGCTTTCGAGTGAACGTTGAATCATTAAGTCCAGAGAATCTTCTTAGTTCATATTTCACCCTCGAGACGTCTAATGTCTTATCCAACTAGTCTGGTGTCACAAAAATGCTCATGCTATAACAACTCGACACCGAAAGGTACAAGAAAATCCGATTAGTAAGAAGGTTTCAATTTAATACAACATTTTAAAACGGAAAATATTCCCAAGTTTGCTTTAACAACAGGTTAATCCCGCAGGTCACTTACAGCTCAATTATCTCTTGCAAACGTGTGTGTATTTGTGAACCTCCCCTTAACGAATAGATAGTGCCCGCTAACCATTACTCACTGAACTACATCCATGGATTGCTTGCTTGTCCTTTAAACATTAATTAAGCGAAGCGTTAACATGGAATAAAACACACACGTGTGTCTATATATAACTCAATTTGCTGTAAAATTTACACTTCCAATAAAACACTTTCGATATCCTAAACAAAATAGATTATTCGATTAGAATTGGCAATTATTACAGGCCGTTTGAGGCGGTGTTCGTTATTTTGTGAGCCATATCCTGTTTCGAATTGATTTGATCCGGGATTAATAGGCGATTTCGTCTTAAAATAATCGGGAAAGGCGTATGGTAAACAAAATTATTTCGATAGTATGTGGGTAGTTGTCGGTTGACGGCAATATCAAACTTGAATTTTTAGTAGGTTAACTTTGTTTGCGTTTAACCTTTCGTGGGTTGTTCTAAATTGATGTATGGCAATAAAGCCAAACCGAAAAAAGCTTGTCGTCTTAATATTATGTACATGACATGCATCAAAAGCTTCGGAAATTGAATAAAATTATATTATAAGTTGATTTCGCCAAAGTATCACATTATGCCGAAAAAAATATTGTTTAAAAGTAGCGCTAACACGTGTAAAACAGAACACGCGAATATTCTGTCAATTAAATGAACAGATCCTTCGAAACAATCGAAAACCATCCACAAAACAAAACGTGTAGATAAAACAATAGAAAATCAACTCAGCACGCGTTAAAATCGACTTAAACAAGCATTTCCCGCCAGTACAAGTCCCCGACTTCCCTCTACTCCGCCGGAGACTTAATCCCGTAACGCCGGCAATTTTCTATGTTTGAAAATCACTTAAGTCTAAGAGGTCTCAATCCTTCTTGTACAATATCTTTCATCGTGAAAAAAATTGAGTGCAGGCTTTTAAGTCTTTCAGGATTTGAATAACTCTTAAGACTTTCCGTAACGGTTAAGGAGCGCCACTCGAGCGGAAAAAAAAGAGAGAGATATCTGGCTGAAAACCGGAAATTCAGCGATTTCGGCGCTCTTAATGCGATCGTCGGCTGTTTCGAGTGGCGATAAGAACATCCAATAGCGGATAAGAAAACTCGCCGGTAACAAAGTTATTTGCAAAATTGGTTTTCCGTGTTATGCGAAATAATTGGAATTTTTTAATAAGACTTAAGGGATAAAGAGGTATCCCACACATATTTTTTATATTAAAGTTGAAGTATTAAATCTTTTTGAGTTTTCAAACGTACAAGGCTCGATTTTTCATTAGATTTAATAAATTTAAACCTGATACTACAAAGAAATAAAGAAAAATCTAATGGGAGACTTTGCCGGCGTGTGTTAAGCTAAGGAAACATTTGTTACACAAAAATAATTGCTAGATATAAGCAAAGTCAAGGTATCAAGTAAAGCAAAGAACTATAATATAAGCATAATCAGGGTATACGCGGTATAAGGATCAATAAAATTATCGCAACGAAATGAGGAAACAAAATGGTACTCCCTAATATTATTTTGGCCGTTTGATTTGTGCATGAATGGATTTAAGCTTGATCGCATGATAAAAACATTAACAGTTTCAAATTTAGGCGCAGTGTTAAACTTTCATGGTTGCAAAAATATGGAAAAAAACCTCAGCTTTAAATAAAAATCACTTTACTACGACAAAAAAGGAAAAATGCCCACCAGTAACACTTAACGACAGACAAATACCACAAGAAAACTCGAACAAATATCTTGGCATATATCTAGACCAGGGGTGGCGAACCTATGGCACGCGTGCCACGCTGGCACGTAGAAAAAAATTATTGGCACGCGGGAGAAATAGTTGCTTTTCTAAGATTTTAGGATAATTAATACTTTTCTTTTTAAATAAAGCATTAGTAACACCAACTTATATTTATTCAAATAAAATACATGCATTTTGTTTCGGAACTATGCGAATTTCAAACAGAATTACAAGTATTTAAACGAGATATTGCTTTACATAACTTCAAATATTTCCCATAGTTAAATTTTGTTATAGAAAATGCGACAGGTCAAATTGAAATAAATCAAATTTAATTGACTGAAGATTTAACCACAGCTGTAGAATCAATAACAGATGAATTTTCTTCGCGATTTTCTCAATTTAAAAATTTCGAGGAAATTTCCAAATTTGTAATTTATCCAGACATAATCAAAGTTGATGAACTTGGTTTGGAAATTTTTGAATGGTTAAAATTAGAAAATTTTAAAATGCAATTAATTGATTTTGAATCAAGTGCAATTGGGAATCAAAAGTTTATTGACTTAAGGGGAAAATTAGAGATTATTGAAAGGGAACGTTTGGAGGGAAAAAAAATAATGCTGAAAGCAAAATGGTTAATGCCTGGCAGACGATTCCAGAAGAGTTCAAATCTTTAAAGAAATTAGCGTCGGCTATTTAAACTATTTTCTTCCACATATGCATGTGTCGCAGTTTTCACAAACGAATTTGATAACAAATAAAACCAGAAATACATTAACGGATGAATCTAGTACAGCAAGCATTTTATTAAAAGTAACGAAATACCACCCTGATGGAAAAAACTTAACAAAAAGCATTCAACAACAAAAATCGCATTAAAAACTCATATTTTAATTCTTACTGTAGGTACCTACTTAATTAATGTTGTTTGAAAAGTAAACACATGTAATGTGCAATTATTATTTTTGTCTAATTATATCATTCCATTGGTACAATATTTAATATTTCTTTTAAAATTTAGTTATGTATCTTTAGTTGTTGTTTAATTACAAATTACTGTTAGTGGTCAATAAAAAATAATCATTTAATACCAATATTGTAATATTTACTCTTCATCTCCTCACAATCAGTAATGTTTTTTTTTTCAATCATTGCAAAAGTTACCTGGCACGCCAGTGTTTCAAAATGTGAAGCACGCGGACATAAAATTGTTCGCCCTCCCTGTTCCAGAGGTAAAAAAAACTATCTTACAAAGGACCAGTTTCAGAATTAGTTACTTTATCAGCAGATCTGTGTCAAGTTTCGGAAACATAACCATTGAAGAACTAATAACCATCAACTAAAATGAACATAACATTGTACGAGAATAATAGTATTTTAAGGCACACCTAAATTTACCAAAATAGTCAGTCGCTTCTGGGACACTCTGTATATAAACCTCCCAGGTTATAGGCAATTTGATCCTTGCTAGAATAAATATTTGAGCAACACTTTTCAGACACATTTCCCCGAAGCGTTGTATCCAATTGTTATCTTGTACAACGCGATTGATGTTATAATAAAACAACGTGTAATTTGCTTAAGAGTTGTGAAGAGACGTGGATAAAATTTTAACAGCTACAAACTAGGTAGGTATATAATAAAGCTTGGGGTGCTTCCCTATACGTATATCGCACTAAGGGTCTGTATTCGTTAGTGCCACGTTTGCTGTGGTTGTTAATAAAGTTGACGAACTAAAATTAAATAGGTTTAGAGGGATAGATGTAAATCTTGCAAAGTTTGAGTAGGCCAACTGCCCTTTCACTAAGAGAGATGAGTTGTGCTATGTAAATGGCTACATCAAGTGAGTCTGCTATGAATTTATATTGATTAGCATTTTTTTTGTCATGTAAGATTAATTAAATATAAGTTTGGGGGTTTTTAACACAAGTACATCCTAATTTATGTATCAAGTTCCTACGATAAACACTCAAAGCGCAGATTTACGCCCCTAGCTCCATGCATAATTCAAAAATATCACAGGTTGCATCCTTAATATAACCGTCGTTCTTGTTTCTTAACCGTCGGATGCGCTTGTGGGGAAGAACAGCCGATAACAATTTCGCGACACGGTCGAAATGAGCCGTATATCCATTGCTCAGCGAGAAATGTCTTTATATTAAGTTATAGTGCCGTAGCAGCAACATTTTCGCCTCACATGTACAATCCGCTATTATGATAAGAGATTATTTCGAGCTGGTGAGGTTCAGAAATGTGTTATTGGATTTCGAAATGGAATTTAGAAAACAGAAATTGAATAAATAAACATAAAAGTTTACACGTCTGGCTGTAGCAGGGTTTGCATTTTCGCGAAATGAAATGGCAGTCACAAACAGAGCTTCTTTGAAAAAGTAACTTCAGGTGTGCAGGCGTGCAATAATTTAAAAGTTGGTGCAGTATTGAAAAGATTTATTCATAAAATTACAACGTTGTTCAAAGGAAAGGCGAGATACCTCTGATTTAAAGCGCTACATGATAAAGCTGTACAGCAGAAATAAATATTCAAAAAACTTATAATCACTTATAAAATGTATAATGTTAAAAAGAATATTTAAGGTAACTTTAAAGCTTTTTTGTACTGCAAAAATTTCTTATAAGTAAACAGATATGTAGGGCGAACATAACCTGTAAAATTCTTATCTATATTGGGTCTGGTTTAAAAAGTTATTTGTTGATTTAATACGTGCTCGGTATGCGTTTAGAAGGAAATAGTTACTGTAAAAGTATAATTGCTAAAGTTACTTACAAATGTATGTAAATATCACAATAGAAATAATTTTTATAAGTACAAATGTGCCAAATGCACAATTCCTGTGAGTTTCAAACTAATATCATGACCAGTTTTGAAATAATTTGCTGATAAACACGTCCAAGCAAGGGTTTACAAGGAAAATAAGGACAATTCTTAAAATTACTTACAGAAAGAGGTACATAAATACCACAGTACAAATATTTTTTAAAAATACTAATACATTAGTCAAATTATTCCTGTAAATTTCATGTCTAATTCTGTCTGGTTTTAAAATCATTGGCTGATATACTCCTTGGAAGTATAGTTTTATTTGCAAGTAGTAACATCTTAGGAAAGTTTTTTTTTTTAATGTAGTTTTAACTTTTATATTCTCGTTACAAATTGTATCATATTAAAATGGGTTTGCGTTTTGATTCTAATCTCTTCAGCGCTTATCGACAAATCAATATGACCTTACAAAATTATTAAACGTTATCAGAAATGTTTACAATCATTATCAGCGCAATTGTTGGAAAAGTAATCAGACTGCATATGTTCCTGTCCACCCCTCAAACTGATGATAATGGTAATTTATGTTTGTAATAACTGTTGACTTTTATATACGTTGGAAATATAAAATAGACCGATAATTTCAACATGCAAACTAATTAATACGTGTTCATTTTTGCATGAACATTGTTATGTAAATATGGGGCTGATAAATATTGAAATGAAATTAATACACACATGTAAAAATAAAATGAAAATTTTGGCGTAGTTACTTAGAGTAAAGTGACCTAATATGGAATAGTTACTTATTATGGAATACATCAGTTTTATGACAATGAATAAGCGATATCTGTTAAAAAGTATATGTACCTTTTTGTACATTGATCACACATTCCCAAATGTAAAATAGTTGAAAAATATTCACTAGATTACATAACAGTTTCAAATATATTTTTGACGTGCTACTGAGTTTTTAGGTTAAATTTTTCAGTGCAAAATTTTATATGCTAGGGTAAATGATATAAAATATTTTATTGCATGTTTATTTAGCATGAGCCTTTACATTTCAATTAAATAAACCAAAATTTTGATTGGGGCCATTTCATGTTTTACATATACCGATTTTTGAAATGTCACATTGATGCCTAATATGGAATACATAGAGGTGTCTTATAATGAATATGATTATGGTCACTAAGTACAGCAATATGGGTTCAGTGTCAAAAGTGTCAGAAATGGGCAGACGAAAAATGTGCAAAATACTCAAAAAAACAATTCTATTGTCTTACCTGTAAAAAATAAATAAATTATCAACATTTAGTTCGAATGACACTTGAATTATAATTTAATTTACATAAATAACAGAGTTTTGGTTTGGTTTAAGTAATAATGCAAATCAGAAAGAAATAAAAGATTAATCTATGAGCAGTTGTTTATTTTAATGTATATTTCCTATATAATTCTATATATTCCATATTAAGAACCCCTAGTATTCCATATTAGGTTCCCCGGGAGCTTAATATGGAATAGTAGTAACATTTAAAAAAACTAGCTATATAAGAAATATCTACAGTAATATCGTACCAGAATTCGAGTAATGTGTTGCTTATTCATTACAAATTCCTTATAAATTTTTTGCAAAATTTTGTTGAATAAATGTGAATATTATTACCGCAAACAAAAAAGTATTCCATATTAGGGCACTTTGCTCTACTGTTAAATTATTTGGCTTAAGCTCAAAATTATTCAGAAACTTCACAATAATTATTGAGTTGATAAGTTTTGTGCTATTTTAATATTGTTTCACTTAATTCCTGATTTTTATTTTAGTGATTGCATTGCGTTTAGCGAAATTTTGAGCCAAAACATTGAAAAGTAGAAGAATTACATTGTTTAATTTACAATTTTAACACTGTATTTGTTATAAATGTGTTCTTTAAGTCTTTGATGATGTAGTATACAGATAAACTGGACGCAATTAAACTAAACCATCAAACAATCCTTAGGAAAAAACAACACCAAACTAACGTTGCTAAAATTCCTCTGAACCTCTAAATCCGCTAATGGTCAACGTCTTCAGCTACAAAGCCGTAACATTTAAGCCAAATACCGATCATTCTGACCCGCAGCTTAAACATTAATTAGTGGAATTTAATAGTGAGAAACAGACCCCTACATCAAACTTGGCTGTGAATATAATCCGCAGGCCATTTCCTGGTTAAACTACTGTTACGACCCTTTAATAACTCTTGTTATTACACAAAATGCATGTACTTGCCTAATATTTAACAGCTTTTCGTTTAGTTGTGCTGTTATTGTAGAAAATCGGGATCTTTTCGTTATTTCATCAATCCTCTAAAAATTTACTTGGTGTGTTTCAGTATTAAGCAAATATTTGGCAATCTGTTTTGTACACAAAAACGTATGGGAGACAAAGATTGATTGCCTCTTCGTAAACCGCGTGTTTGTTTGAACTGAACACTTTGCATAACTTAATAAGATCGAAGTTGCTACACTTAATTTTATTTTATATCAAACACAACATAATACAACACCTTAAGAATTCTATTCTAGCAGAACAACATTTAATAAAATCGCAATTGCTGTACTACATTTTATACTACCAAACAGAACCTTGAGAATTTTATTCTGCACGAAGAATATTTAAGGAATTATAAATTAAAACGATCTAAATTTTCCGTTCCAAGCAACAGACTTTTTTTTAAATTTGTTATATTTGCTTCAGTTATTTATCTTCTAGATTGGCAGCGTTTCTTATTCAGTTTGTTTATATTTGTGTCATGTTGGAAGCTACTCTAAAGAGCCAGCCCTCATGTGAAATTGAAGACATCCTTCATGCCACTCAACCGCATATTCTACAAAAGCTCTCTCCCGAGGTGTCCCGATCCTCGACACACATCTGTTTAGCAAACTAAGGGTGCAAAATCCAGGAGCTGCCGGCAACGGCTCCAACGCATACTTACATATTCACCACATCAGAGCAAGCTTGCTACGTTTTAAGGAATTTTGACAGGCGAAACAGGAAACTTATCGGATTATATTGGAAAAATCTGTGGATTTTTGTGAAACATTTTAAATAATTACGTAACGTTTGGGGTTGTAGGGGGTTTTATTTCCACTTTCTGAACGTTGCCACCACTTTATAAAACACGACATTGTCACAGTAGTGTAATTTCAAAGACTAATGAACAGTACAGCTCGCATTAAATAAAGATAACATCGTATTTACATGGGGCATTACGTTTTCGATTTGTGTTCATTCACGGTTGACATTTCAGGCGAAGTAGTAAACATAATATTTGAGTTCTGTGGACAGCGAAGTACGTAAACATCAGAAGAACATCTAGATACGCCACGACTTTATTGAACCAGACCAGCGCTTAACAAACAGAAATTCAGCGACTTTAAACATGTTTAAGCTAATTAAAATTAAGTTAAAAGCAATCAACAGCAAATAATTGTACACATTTGTGCCATTTATGGGCTACTTAGGGCCGTTTGCACCGGTTTTCCCTTAGTCATAGCTTAGTAAAGCTCCACTTAAATCTAAGTGTCACTTAAAAATAAATTTCGTTGCACCGTCGAGCGGTCATCTGCCCTTAGCTAAGCGATGGTTTATCCATTTGGGACAAGTTCAGGTGTGTATTTGTAAGGTTATGTTAACGTTGACAGGGGAAAAGTTGTGTTCAGCTTCAGAGTGCAGTAGGTATTTAGTTATATTATAATGCTAATACATTAATATGATATGTATTATTTAGTTAACATATAAATTTTTTTTAAACTTGATTTTTAAGATATAATACAAACTTGCATTTAAAAAGTAACAGTTCAATGGGTTTATTTAAAGCCTTATCTTTTTCTCTCTTTAATGATATTTAACTTAATATATTTATTTTGATCATTGATCAGAAAACTAATAAAAATTATATAAAATAGTAAAAAAATTGTTACTGCCCCAACTGTAGAAATTTACCATTTTTCTAATTTGTACTGATTTCCTGTAAATTATTTACAGGAAATCAGCACATCCAACCGCCAAAAATTAGGTAGGTAGTAGGGTTTCTTTCCCGGGATCCCGGGTTCTCGGTCCATTTTAAGCTATTTTATATTTCCCGGGAAATGCTTTTTGTCCCGGGAATTCCCGGGATTTAAAAAAAGTGTTATTTTCGTTTTTTTTGTAGTTCTATCGTAACTTATCAGAATTTATTATAAATATCTTTACTAACAGTAAATTAGGAAAAAACTTTTTCTCCTTTATATTTTTGCTTTTAGTTTGGCGTAAAGAAGCCCGGTCTCCATGACAAATTTAATATCTTCAAAATAACTTTACAGTTTTATATATGTGTACCCTGGGTAATACGAAGCAAATAGCTTATAAATGAAATTTACAGATAAAAGCGATGTTTCTTTGCTGCTAGATGCTCTCAAGACAATTTCAACTACAGCAATAGAGACTGAGACATTTTATACAGCAAGACTTTTTGTTAATAAATCAAGAAATAGACTAAGTGATCGAAGCCTAGATCACCTTTGTTTTTCTTAAATCACGTTGCAAAAGTTCATTGTAAAAATGATATTATAGAAAGGTTTTATTTCCCAAATGTATGTTTCTCTCACCAATATTATTTAATTATTTATAATAATCATGGAGCAAAATGTATTACATATATGACTTGGAGTTGTTTTTAAGTAATAAACCGTTCCCTTCATTTTTGGATTATTTATTTAAAAATATTGACATAATTTATTACATCCCTGGAAATCCCGGAATAAAGGCCGATTTTTTCCCGGAATCCCGGGATAAGCAAAATGGTCAAATATGAGAAACCCTAGTAGGTAGTATCTATCTTGATTGTTTAATTTTAGCATATGTCGAAAGAAAAAAAAACCGCGTGGTTCGAATTATACCAATGCATCAGAAAAAAAATTGTTATTAAATTTAGTTGCAGAAAAGAAAGTCTCATTTAAAACAAAAAATCGGACCATACAATGTGGAAAGATAAAAAAGAAGTTTGGAAAATAATTGCTACAAAATTTAATTTAATATCTCCCAATAGCTTCTACAGAGATGTTGTATCTTTAATTTGGTCAAGAATTTCGGTACTTTTTTTTAACCTAAATCTTTAAAAAAAATTGCACTCATCCATGGTTTCAAAGTAATTTTGTCGTTGATAAATTTTTCTAGGAAAACCGAATTCTATGAGCTCTAGAATGTCGCTTTCATCATCGAAATATTCGTCCAAATCCATTTTATTCACTCACAATCGTAATATAACGTATATATAACTGCCACTTAACTTTTAAGCCGTACCCAAAGTGACGCTTAGTTTAAGGATCACTATTTGAAATTTAAGTCTCGTTTAAATTACGGTGCAACGAAATAAGTGTCGCTTAAGGGATATAAGCTTCACTTAAATTTTAAGTGAAACCGGTGCAAACGGCCCTTAGCTGTCCTCTGCTTCTGTTTTAAACATAAAATAGAGCTTAAGAACTGGACGCAACAAAAACTATTTTTAATTGCTGTGGTACACAATTTGGCGTCATACTTAAGTCTTATATTAATCAACAGTCAAATAAGGAATTTAAAAAACAACTGTGTTTCGTATCTCCAAAACTAAGCTATAAAATTAAGAATTAAGCTTTTTTTTAAAATATTATACCAGTATTTTGTCTGTTTAAAAAGTTATAAACACAAGTACTGGAGTCTAAGCAAATTTTTAAACATTTAGAGAGCTATAAAAATATTTTTAATCGGTTTCCTAACGAATTTGTGTTCGTTATTCATTCTGTAAATGTTCCATGGTATTTCTACAAACAACCACAAAAAAAAGCAAATGTTAACACTTGGCAAAGCTTTTAAGAGATAAAAGAATGTTTTCAATCGGTTTCTAGGCAAATTGAACATCTTTATGCATTGCTCAAATGTTGCTTTACAGTTCAGCAAAAATTTCGAACTTTTGACAAAACAGGTTTCAAAGGAATACACTTGGCACGCTTTTAAAAACTCTAAAGAGATTAAAAAAGTATTTTTAATCGGTTTCTGAACGAATTGGTAGTTGCCTGGCTTTCATATTGTTTAACATTATAACAAACTATCAAGCCATTTCCATTTTTGGAAAACTAAACCAAATTAAGCTCCCTGGTGAATTTAATCTGCAAATTATATCTACTGTAAAACTAAAATTACCAATTTGGAAAAATCATATTTAAATATAAGTACTTCTTGTGCGATTTTTTTTTGTTTTAAACCCGATTTTAAAAACCTCGTTTACATTTTTACGACGAGCAATCCTCTGTTAATAAAACGCAAACAAATTATTTATGAACAACCTTTGTTGTCAGCGCTTTTATCACTAATTTACAAAACATTACTACAGAAAAATCCCAGGGAAAATTGTGTTCCAGAACAAAGGCAACCTTACTAAGCTCCGGTGTGGGTTAAAGGGCTTTACTAAATAACGTTTAATTGCTGACATAAGCGAGACTTTGAAAATTTAAAACTCTGACGCTTCAAAGGAATAATTAAAATTGTAGGAATTTAATTTCACGGAAGTTGATAACGTCATTATTGTTTCACTAGACTATCGAGTCACGACTATCTATAGGATAAATTGTTTCGCTAATGATATTTAAAATTCGATGCTTTTAAAGAAAAATTGCATTATGTTAACTTAAAGTAAGAAATATTACAGAATACAGAATCGTAATGTAATTTACAATGTACCTACTCGAATAAATAGTATTAAAAGATTTGTATTAGTATCGATTTTATATTTAAGCTACTATTTTCGGTATTATTGACGGGCCATTGTGAAAATAAATATAAACCGCAGCCTTTTTTCGTTTCCATTATCAAAATATTTATCTTTCCCATGCCGGAACTTCACTGATAACTTCCTTCGGTACAACAAAACCTTTCATGGCTTGATAAAGGCTTATCTTACGTTTCAGGGAATTTCGTCAAAAGCTTTTCATTTTTACAACTTTCTGGTTAAGAACATGGCTTTAGTTCTGTTGTATTCGCAGATAGATTTATGTTCTTACCCTCTTTGATAACTTTCATTGCTACGCTGATGTTAAAGAACTCGGGTTATATCTAGCAGCTGGAGTTAGATCTAGATGCTGGGGGATGAACTAACTTGAGTCATTTGTACCTGACAAAATGTCGCTAGCACAGGAATTTATGTGGAAGAAGACAAATGGATTTCAACATTGCAAACTTGACTAATGATTTAAACATATTTGTAGGCTAACATAGTATTTTGAATAACGAAGGTACAGAATTTTTGCGCAAAATAAAATGATTAACAACCTTGCAATTTCTTTCAAAAATAATTCGTTTGTTTTGGGAAAGACTTTATATTTTCTGAAACTGTTTAAGAAACCTTATGCCAGTGGTTTCCAACCTTTTTGTACCTACGCCCCCCTTTTTCATAAAAAAAAAATTGCGCCCCCTAACTTTTCGTAACAATCTAATTTCATACTTTAATAATTATTTAATGGGCTACAAAACAAATATACCATATTCTGTAAAAACAAAGTTATTTTTGTTTGTTTGTATTCAAAAATAATATTTTGGCAACAGCTGCGAGCCCCCCTTGCAATAGCCTCGCGCCCCCCTAGGGGGGCGCGCCCCACAGGTTGGAAACCACTGCCTTAAGCATTGCATTTCCACCTTTGGTTTGTTTACAAACGGCCTAAAACAATTTTTTATAGATCCTCAAAGTTTTTAAAAAGTTTCAAGTTGCAATTTATTTTAGAAAAAAATCGATTGGTTGGGGATGGTCTTAATATTTTCTGAAAATGTTAAACACACCCCAAGCAATGCATTTCCAACTTTGGTTCGTTTAGAAACTGCCTAAAACAATATTTTACAGCGCCTAAGGTTTTTAAAAAGTTACAAGACAACTCCAAAGCTAGTCCTTTTAAATTCACAGAAATCCTTGCCCATAGTACGGCTTATTGCTTCATAATAAAACGAAATTACTGTTTATAAACTCTATTTTGCCTACAAGTCACGCGAAATATTTCTCCAATCCATTCATTTAATTACTTACAAAGATTCCTGAATAACATTCACTATAAATTCCCCATTTTTGCATAAATGAATAAATAGCCCACTCAAGCATTTCGACAGTTAATTCTTCCAGACATTTCTTAGAATCGCAAAGAACAAAACAAAAAAATGCGTCCTCTGTTACGGTATTCTGTGAGGAATCCACAAACAGATTCATTTGCTTCGAACTGTAACGGAGGCAGGAACACAGGAAATGAATATGAACCAATAATATCGACACGAAAAAGAAATTTAAATGTAAATAACTTTACTTGTTATTCAAGTCCCGTCGTTAATTAAAATCGGGGTTCGGACCGCAAATATACAAAAGCGAAATTTAATTATAAAAACGTTAACATTTTAATTTTTATGAAAACTTATTAAAAAAGAACTAATTACAGACACGTGCGCCGACTCCAGCGGGGTTAATTACAACTTCATAACGTTTTGTTAATTAGTTTATTTAAAATTAAAAAGCCTTTCAGCATTTCTGTAAAAATTACAGTGAACGTTTTTCTGTTGCAAGAAAATGGTGAATCTTACCACATTTTTTGTAGTCCAGGAAGAAAAAATCCAAAACCAAAGACTTTAATAATAGAACTTTTACTAGACAATTATTTTTTTATTATCAGGATTTTCTTTACGACTTTTGATTTTTTTAAGTAGTTCATGGAACCAATAAAATAATTTTAAATGTATGAGCAATATTATTCCACTCAGTTGAACAGTACCGTTACTAAGGATAGGATGTAAAAGAGTACATTTTTTTGGTAGCTACACTTTAATAACTATACAGGGTGTGTAAAAATTGGCGGAAGCGCCACACGTGGCGATGTTCTTCGTAAAATTCTAAGTCGAAAATCTTAATACGAAAATGTTGTACCATGCTTCCTATGGCCTCAGGAACCATTTAAAGAAGAAAAAAATTGGCAACATTGCATACATTGATTTGCGTTTGGACATTTTTTTATCAGCAATTTTTACTTAGGTATTTACAATTTTTGTTCGAACTGAAAGCCTCCAGTTTGTAAACATAGCTGCAAACTTTTGGGTATCGTAAAACACAAACTAGAAATAATTACGAGAAAAACAGAGATGACAGCTAATGACAATGTTGCAATATGTATTATTTTCATTCAAATCAGTGATTTACATAATTTCAACACCAATTTTTGAAAGGAAGAACACAATATCTAGGAAAAAATACTATTCGAAATTTATTTTTATTGCAAATTGCAGCTTTTTCATTTGCAAGTATTAAATAATAACGCTTATTAAAGGACTAAATGTCAAAACTTTGAGGACCTCTTGCAGTCACAGCAAGCATGGTACAACATTTTCGTATCGAGATTTTCGACTTAGAATTTTACTAAGAACATCGCCATGTGTAGCGCTTCCGCCAATTTTTACACACCCTGTATATTTACTCAATACTTTTAATTTGACCTTTACACCACTTTCTTGTATAATACACGAGAACTGAGACTCTATGTAATGTTTTAGAAACCCAAAAGGGAACGAACATCTCCCCACGATGGCTGCCACAGGACCCATTATTTTAATTTAACGGTACTTTCACAATGTCACTCTAATTTTACTCATACGTTGACTAACACAATCAAAATTCCTCCGCCTACTAGATGAACGTTAAGGTGCATTTAAATCAAAGCGAACAGAAGCGAACGAACGAATTCGTTCGGTCAAGCTCGCGCAATTTGCATGGGGAAGCGAAGGCGAGCGAACGAACTCGTTCGCGTTCGCACAGGTTCCGTAGCGTGTCGGTAAACAAGCGAATCATCAAAGGAAGTTCGTGCTCGATTTGCATGGTGCATTTTGTAGCTAGCGAATTCTCTATCCGACATGGTTTGTTTTCAGGTTTTTACACCGGAGCGGATCATCAACGAATGCGAATGTTCGTTCACATTGCATTGCGCAGAGACGACCGAACGAACGAATACCTAAAAACCCGTTCGTTCGTTCGTTCGGTCCTGTTCGCTCTGATTTAAATGCACCTTTAGAATGATGAAATTGCGCCACCCTGCTTGACGGTACCACACAAGCAATACCATGGTAATTAGATCATCTCGCAGTTTATTAACTAGATTGCTATTTACTCCGCCATGCTGGCAAAACGGAATATCACATCGCCAGCACGATAACTAGGTTAGTTCGAACTTGTAGGCGAAAACGCTCGATTTTTCGGGTGGAATAGTCCAGGGAAAATCTGGCGAGTCATTTTTCAAGCCGGCCTGATCGTTATAAATCAAGAAAAATGTAATTTCGCCGGTAGTTTTGTCTAAATTTCTGCGCCAGACGCGTGGCCCCGTGTTGAAGCAGACGTTAAAGAGGATTGAATATGGAAACGGAATGGGTTGGTAGAGTTACAGTTACTTATTTAGTTGTGGAAAACGTTTTGTTTTTATACTAGTTTTCCGTTTTCCGCATCGAATTGAATGCCGGTTTTCGCCCCAACTTAAATTGAGTTTACGATATAAACAATGCGAGTTTAACAGTTACAAAGTACGTTTTATAATGTAAAATGTATATTTAAAAGCGTGCTGTATTGAAATTTTAATTTCCTGCTCAGTTCATGCGTTAAATGTTATTGAAACAAGCGCTGTATTTTTATTTAATTTGCCTATGATATCAAGCTAATACACGAGAAAAAAGTTCTATGCTGTTATTGGAAAATTATTATCTACAAAGAATTTTTTGTTGAATAAAAATTTAAACGAGTTAAATTATTTAACATATTTACAAAGGGAATATATTTTTGATTAGTTAAGTATTCATCTTTTTCTTTAATGCATTTCTAACTTGCCAAGAAATAAAAAAGGGTTCAATGCAAAATTGTTCTTTGCTTGTTTAAAAAGAAAAAAAACAGAAAGAATATATAACAATTAAGATAGTTGGCACATTATAATCTTTGATTAAAAATTAATATCTGTTGACCATGGACGCCTTCACGCGAAGATATGGACCAAAACATTTGAATACGTCTTAAAATATTTGCAATAGTTTTACGAATTAAAAGAAATAGTTTTCTTCCATGAGAATTAAAAAAATTTGATTTATTCTTTTGGCTTCGAAAATAACTTAAAAAATAGAAAACCGAAAGAAAAATAAAAGTCTCATTCAAAATTAGTTCTAATAGCAATCTTAGAAACGATAAATGTTTTAAAAACCTAATGTTAGTAGCTAATTATTGTTTAACAGACTGCAAAACATATTTGGTACAACTGCAGCAATGCCTGGTACAATATGAACTACGTTAATCTGTAAAAACAGAACTAATTTTCAAGAAAATGTAGCTCAATAAAGTTTTTTCACTTTAAGACAGTGTTATCTTAAGAGCTCTATTCAAAAAATCTATTGTAAAAAAATCAAGTTGCCTTTCAGGTACAACCAGAATATTCTTGGGAGTTGTGACAACTTACCAAAATCGTACTTCTTTGCAAATTGTACGTGAGAACCCACCTGCAAAAAAAAAGTATATATTACTTATAGCGATCAAATAGAAACTTATAATCTAAATGTAACTAAAATTAGCAAAAATTAAGATAGGACACTTGAAACCAATTGAGAACTTAATTAATTAAAATGGTTGGGCACAGGGTTGTCGCCTGATTTCGGATCTAGCCCAAATTCAGACGTTGTCCTTACAAAATAAAAATTGTTTATTCATATTCATATATTTCTATAGACCATAGCCTAGCTAGGGAAGGTCACGATATGTTGTCGCTAGAATCTCTGTGTTTATTGCATCAAGAACATCAAAACTAAACGTTTTGCAGAGTTATACGTGCCACTGGCCATTTCCTTCGGAAAAATAGCGAAAACACTGAAAAGTTGAATGATAAAAGTAATTTTTGCGATCGCGTTGGCCATGAAACCGTAAGAGAAAAAATCGAAATTCTTTTATTTGCCAATTCGCGCATCTTTTGCAAGTAAAATGGTGCAAAGTTTTTGAAAAAATCTTAAACGGTTCCGGAGAAAAACGTCAAAAACGAAACCCCTGCAAAAGCGCTATAATTTGAGAAGTTGTGTAACTAAAAATCTATGCGACTTGCATAGGCGTTTAAAATAAGCGCTTCCAAAAATAATCAAGTGCTATGATTGTATCACTGTTTACTTTTTATTTCATATAAAGACTAACTTTTTAATACAGCTTTATTGGTCTTTATTATATTTATTTAAACCCATTTGCTGTATTCGCAAAAAGTACATTTAATAACTTTCCAATAACGAAAGTATCCAGAA
Source organism: Elmis aenea (assembly GCA_947652605.1). NCBI lineage: Eukaryota > Metazoa > Arthropoda > Insecta > Coleoptera > Elmidae > Elmis > Elmis aenea. Next base: position 3,740,491 of record OX393583.1, on the reverse strand, counting down.
ACCTACCCACGAAAATAAACATTAAAAATAATTCTATCAATAGGTGTATTCAGTATTCCATTTTGTTCCATAATAAAATAAATAACCTTGCCATGTTTTTTAACATAACTTTTAATGAACAATGCCAACGCAGACAAAATATTTCTATCACTATTATATTCGACCACGCAAAATATCAATTACTGAGTTTCAATTAGTAGTATATACAACTGAAACGGATATGAATTTCAACGAATCAATAGCTAAAATGCGGGGCGCAAATAGACGGCGTTTTTCAAACGCTTCAAACTTTATTAAACCAGCAAAAATTTGAATTAAAACACTGTACGTGCAGCAAACTAGGCTAGTTCCGTGCTGAAAGAATTCACATACGTGGAATGGTTATGTTATTAAGCAATTTATTTTGAGTTCGTTATTTCAGGAATGCTAAGCCCTTCTATTAGATAGTGTGCTAGATATAACGATATAAACAGGGTGCCTTTAAATTGATGTACAGGGTGGTCCAAATTCGGTGGGATTACATGGGTATCTCGCTTAATAGTCAAGATAGAGAAACGGTTAAATTACCAAAAATGTGCAGTTTTTTTGGGACAAACTCGGAACAGTTCTCAAATATTTCCGTTTTTTTTTTAGAATATATTTGAGAACTGCTCTGAGTTTGTCTAAATTGACAAGACAACGTAATTTCATGTGTGTATTAGCCAAAAAGCCGTCAAAATCAAAAGTATTATGTGATCGTAGAAAAAGTAAGCTACATAACACGAGTTGTAAAGCAATTACGCACTCGCGGAAAAACAACTTTTCCATTCGTACGTAATATGCTTCTTACAACTCTAGTTATGTAATATACTATTATGGCACAGAAGGCCATCACTAAAAACAAACTCCTACAAACCCCCAGAGTGCGCGATTGTTTCGACAGCATCCGTTCTCGTTTTATAGCGGCACGTCCGGGCTTCAAACTTGAAAGAAAAATCACGCAGTTTGCCTTCGGTTAAAGTTTTCCAGTTATTTTCGTGACAAATGTTATGGCGATACCCAAACCGGCGGGGTCCGACTCGAAAGCTGTTGCGTAATATAGCGTTTGGCAGTATTCCAGTGGCTCCATCTCCGTTTTCCGTTAAAATAAGTTACGGCACCTGTTATTTTATTCGTTGTTTCGCGTTTTTCGTGGCCCCGCGTAATGAAACTTTCGTTGAGTTATGGCGCGGAGCTCGGGCAACGATCTTTTTTGTTCGCCCGTTATTTTGGGGATATTCAAATGCTGTATTTTGGATTGTTAGCACGTCCTGCGAGGTCACAAGCAAGCGGTATGAATATGTCAAGTATTGCGGTTTCGTCGAAAATGTCGCATGGTTTTATTTTAATATTTGAAACCTTTTATTGTAATAGTATTTGGACATATGACGGTAAAGCTTTTTGTAGAGAAATAAGCAAGAGACTTTGTTATCGTCACTGTTGGTAATGCTTTACCCAAAAACTTCTTTGAACAAAATTGTAAATTAATTGATACACAACATCTCTACATACCTAAAAGGCTCGAGGCATTACTATTTTCCTAGAAAACTCTGATTAATGAAAGACTATGTATAGTTTATATCTCTTAATTGTATCATACGCTTGTTTGAAGTCTATAAACTACATGTGTTGTGATAAATTAAATTCATGAACATGAGAGCATCTGTTGGAGAACCAGCTTGGTATTATCCCAAGATATTTTCTGCAGTATACTCAAGTCTTTTTCTCGCTTTGGTTTCAACACCGTCGATTTTTCTTTGAAAAAATTGAAGATTTGTAGTATTTGCAGTATTTAAACTTTACACAACAAAATAGAGACCGTAATTTTAACAAACTCAAGATTAATAACTTCAGTTTGTTCTAATCTATTCGGTTAAGTTAAAATAGTTTCGATTTTTCTTTGAAAAAAGTGCAAAGGGTTTAGTTTTTTTTCCAAGAAGCTGGCCCGTAGGAAAATTTTATTGGCACCCGAGAGAAATAATTGCTTTTCTAAAAGTTTTGGAAAATTAATACTTTTTGTTTAAATAATGAATTAATAACATGAAATTATATTTATTCAAATAAAATACATGCATTTTGTTTCGAAACTATGCGAATTTTAAACAAAATTACAAGTATTTAAACGAGATATTTCTTTTCATGCCTTCAAATATTTTCCAAATTTAAATTTTTTATAGAACATCGGAAACGTCAAATTGAAATAAATCAAATTCAAATGACTGAAGATTCAACCACAGCTGGGGAATCAATAATAGATGAATTTTCTTAGCGATTTTTCAGTTTAAAAATTTCGAAGAAATTGATTCTCAATCAAGTGCAATTTGGAGGCAAAAGTTTATTGATTTAAGGGAAAATTTTGCAATTATTGAAAGGGAACGTTTGTAGGAAAAAAATAAATAATAATGCTGAAAGCAAAGTTATTAATGCCTGGCAAACGATTCCAGAAGAGTTCAAATCTTTAAAGAAATTGGCTTCGGCTATTTTAACAATATTTTCTTCCACATATGCATGTGAGCTTTAACAAAAACCATTCAACAACAAAATTCGCATTAAAAATTCATATTTTAATTGTTATTGTAGGTACCTACTTAATGTTGTTTGAAAAGTAAACTCATGTAATGTGCAATTATTATGTTTGTCTAATTATAGCTTTCTATTGGTAAAATATTAAATATTTCTTTTAAAATTTAGCTGTGTATCTTTAATTGTTGTTGTTTAATTACAAATTTCTATTAGTAGTCAATAAAAAATACCTACTCATTTAATACAAATATTGTAACATTTACACTTTATCCCCTCACAATCATTAACGCTTTTTTTTTCTCATGGCACGAGGACATTAAAAGATTCGCCACCCCTATTGTTTAGAGTTCCGACCCCCAGCCAAACTACCTAGACATACATTTTACATGGAATAAAGATGGGGCTTCATTTCTATACATGTCGGTTGTTCTTTGATGGATAAGTTTTGGGAAATTTAAGTACACTTCTTTAATTTAACTAATTTTGGTGTAGAAAAAATTGCAAAACCCCTTCCGACTCGATACGTTTTAATGAAACTTTTTTTATCAGGTTTAAAATGTCTCAGGTGTTTAAAAGACTGACTATTTTAATTTTAACATTTCATTTTTAGGACCAAGTAGATTACATAAAAATCGCCCTCATACATATTTTTTTTAAATTCCTTTAATAGAAATTTGTAAACACGTCGAAATTACTTTCCAATTTTTATTGGCTTATAATCATGGTCCGTAAGACATCCGACAAATTCAGTGTCTGTTATAACGGAAAGGCGAGAAAAATGGTCACAAAGAAAGTCCTACAAAGCCACTTAATGTGGTTACGTCAATAGACTAAGACGTTTTATGGCCTTTCTAATGGTACACATAATTGATCATAAAAAGAAAAATGGTCGTTAACTTCGTTTTGTGTTTTGTGCTAGAAGTACCTACATGATTGCCCGTTGACTTCCAAGAATTACGATCCGAAGTGGAACAAATAGAATGAAATATGTTTTTAACACCTAAAAGACGGTAACAAAAAAAAGTGTTGTGAAGTTTTACATTTCCATTAAAAAAGATTAATAAAGAGTTATCGGCCAGTAAAAATATTGAGTTGAAGATTAAAAATTGTAGTAGTAAACATGGTTTAAAAAAATTCAGATTTGGTGCTGTCAGGTTGGCGGATAAAGTTGTTTTTCATTGCCAAAGTAGCTGGGGTATCAGAAACAATCGTTTGGTAACTTTTGGACGACGAATTGGGTTTGAAGCAAGTGTGTGCGCGTAGAGCAAAGGCTTGTGGAGAAAGAAATTTACCAACAAAATTGTATCGCCCCCTTAAGGTTCTCGCTACAAAAATCCGTTAGTTTTTTTCCCTTCGACCCTGCCTCACTTTTCCAATTTTCTTTTTACAGCTTCGCGTCAACATTCAATGATAAACAATTAATTAAAATTCTACTGCGTCCGTGTACCTAAATAGCGCGTAAACACATCATACGCACGAAATACGAAACGCAAAAAAAAAACTCACGCTTTCAGTAATGCGACATGACAATGAACACAAAACGGAGGCCTTAACAAAAAAAAAGCTTGACACGAACGCATTAGCAGCAGCTTTTTCATTATGTTATTAATATCGACTTAATGACGATAACGCCTTTTTTGTGTAACCTGACAATGTCTGTTTAACTTTCAGACAGGACCAAAAACAAACTGAATAGATTAGGAATTTTACTCTGTTACCTTCGCTAACTACAATGTAGAAATAAATAGAATCAAAATGGAACAATAAAGCCCAGCTTTATCAAATATATCCACTGCGCCGGGCAAAAATGCCATGGAAATACTGCATCAAGCATCGCGTTTACTTTCAAATTGTGTTAGTCCATACGATTATAATTCGGTAGTGAATAGAACGGATTAATTTTGAAACCTCATGCAGCAAAACGAATTAAACGGATTCGAGCGAGAACAACGCGACCCAGACAAAACATAAATTGACTTCTCGAAGGACTAAATTGCTTTTTAATATAACAAAATAAACAATTACGTTTTCCATTGAGTTTGTTGTTTGGCCACGGTTTATTGTCGACTGTTTTAATGTACTATAATAACAATTGTGACTAACTCAAAAGTGTTCATTCAGTAAATGTTTCAATTAATTAAAGGAATCATTTACGTACTCAACCCAAGTTTAATTACAAATTGCTTATCAAGCTTTACGAGAAACTATATTATAAACAATATAAATTTTTGGGATTCTCGTTGTATGTTCAATAATAAAAAAGCTATAGAAGAGTTTTACGAGGTGGGTACACCCATTGAATTTTTTTTTATCGGTTCATATACGAATATAAGTACTACAGAATTGGCCTGAAAACTGCAATGAAACTTATGGTTGCAACTTTGTTATTATTTTAGGGAATTTCAAAGTTTTAGGCTTGCATGGGAGCTGAAATATAGTCAAAATTTCTAAAAATCTTAAGCAAAAGTTTAAGACAGAGCCAAATTCACTCAAATTTACTAGCAAATAAAGTTTTATTTATACTTCCTTGTTTTTTAAAAACTATTGTAGCAACTATCAAATTTTTTTGTTTTATCTCATGGAATTAGCACAGTAGGGGAAGGTGGTACATACTGGGACACTTTTTTTAAATTTTGCGTTACTTTTGAACGGCTTAATTTGCATACCTCAAATTGATATGAGATATTCATATTGCTTTAGTTTATCATTGCATATACAAAAAAATATTTTTTAAAAATAAAGGTACACAAATAGAGGGACTGTCCCACTATACACCACTTGTCCCCACATAAACCACCCCGTGGTACATTGTGGGACAGCAAAAAATATATATGAAATAAAGCATAAGTAATTTAAAAAAAGCTTAATTTTAATTTTTTATATTAAAAATTTTCACTTTTCATGGGCATTTAGACATTGTACTTTGAAAAATAAAACTAAAATTGAAAATGTTTCTTTGTTTTTTCAGTGCCCCCAAACGTAGTCGGTGCGCTTAACCTACACAGAATATTTTCTTTTTCAACACAGTCTTTATCTCTGTTTTTAGAGAAAGAAAATCTAAAGTCGGAAGTCTTTTTCAGAAAATTTACCTGATTATCATCATTGTCCCACAATGCACCATGTGATCAATTTTTAAAAGCAACGATTTAATGAAAAACTTGTATGATTATTTTAAGTTTTAACATTGTACATACATTTAATATACTGTAAGGTACACCTACGCCAAATTTTTCAATTGTTAAATAAATAAAAAAGTTTTAGCACAAAAACTGAATAACCACAAAAAAACAATGCGCAGTTACCAAACATGCCTCACATGTGCAAGTCACTATTACATTGTTTACGACACATACTGTAGACAGGATATAATGGGACTGCTTAACCGCTATTTTGATGTAAACAAACTTCAAGTACGGGGTAACAGATGGCCAAAATCTTTGTTGTCCCACTATATACCATGTCCCAGTATATACCATCTTCCCCTACCTATATTTTGTTAATGGATGGTTTTTTATGTCTTTAATTTCTAAAAATGTTACTAAGCTATGGTATGAAACCATTTCAATGGAAATCTCCTGACCTTTGAAACTTGTGCCTCATAAAATTCTTGTACCTATTAAAATTCAATCTATTTTCTGCATTAATTAACTAGACCAATTATTACATTAATTGTAATAATGAACGAACGTACCCAGATTTGATCTTTCGCATACGCTTCAGGGATCTAATTGTGCCTTTGTAGAAGATGTATACAGCTTGATAAAAAAAAAAATTGCGACGTTCTTTCAAGCTACTTGAACGTCTAAAGCACATAGGTACGCATCTTAAAAAGCCTGTCATGAACGTTTTTGTAAATTTTGATGGATGGAGGCCTATGGTCCTGACCTCACTTGCTTATTTCAATGGCGTATGTTATTAACTTTTTAAAAGCTCCCTCGTGTAAGTTCCTGACATCTACATGTTCCCTATGAAATAGTTTCTTAACATTGAATTAAAATATTTTTCAACCTAATTTAAACCTATTACATAAATAATTGGGCACTTCTTTCTAGAAATTTCCCATGCGAAACAAACTATGTAATTTTTAAATTGTGGAACAAAAACGTGTTTGCCACGACGAATATTTTTCTGTACACAATTATGCATCGTGTTCTTGCGCCTTCACACAAGTTCTCAATATGTACTTTTAATAAGATAGAAATAGGACTGTTACTACAAGCGATATATTTTATTTAAAGAATGATTTAGAGTTTGTTGGCATAAGACGAGTTCTCAGTACAATCTCCTTATAGTTTGTGTCGATCAATAAAACTCCCAACTGTCGCAAAAACTGAACAATTCGATCTTAAAACGCTGGCTAGAGTCTTTTAGCAACTTTCCAAATTTGTTTTCGAGCAAAGTTGACGACTTACTCAAGCATTAAGGGCTTAAAAATATAAGTTCCTGATAAATAACTTTTAAACAGGCTGTGTACCGTTCAAGAGAAGGAAAATGGCGTTAGGATCTGATGATTATTTGTAGGGAATAATTTGGAGCATTCCCTGACAAATAAAAGTTTTAACACTGTAACTGATGTGCGAAGTTCCCTAATCTTATTTTTGGGCATGGCTACGATATTTTTACAAATAGAGATTAAAAATTTACAGAAAAAATTGCAAAGTATCGTTGAATATGATAACATAATAAACTCGATAAAAAAATATTAACTTGTAAACTTCTTCAAGACTTTAGTTAGTTAGTTAAGTTAGCTTTATTTAGCAATTGCTGTTACATTGTTACATAATTTACATAGGTAATAGTAAATATAATAAAAATAAAGATAGAATGAAATAAAATAAAAATCTAAAAATCTTCTAAATTCGAAATATTTAAAATAATAGTTTAGTAGTGTTCTAATACCTACTCCTTAATTAATTTAATACCTTTCTTATAATTATTACATATTTTGACTTGATGCGGCATATTATTAAATATTTTAAAACCTTGATAAAATAACGAACGAGCAGTTTGACTTTTAGTACATTTCTCTATAACGAAATCAAGCCTATTTCTGGTTTTATAAGTGTGGATCTCATGGACTAATTTTACATTTTCATACAGATATTTTGGTGTTTTTTGTAATTTAATTTTTAAAACTAGCTCTAATGTTCTAAATATTATTCTCTGATTAATACTCATAAATTGAAGTGTATTTAACATAACCCTGATAGGCGAATGAATTGAACACATTAAAATAGTGCGCATGGCGCGATTTTGTAATTTCTGTAATTGTTGAAGCTCATTTTTATTTAAATTAATAAGTAATGAAGCGCAAAACTCAAAATGAGGAGCTATTATTGTTTTATACAGTAAAACTCTAGTGCACATACTTATGTGTTTGCTACATCTTTTGAAGAGAAAAATCTTTTTGGAAATTTTGTTCATCATGTATTTTGTGTGTAACTTAAACGTTAAATTTTCAACTAATATAACACCAAGGTATTTAATTTCGCTTACTCTTTCTAAATTAGTGTAGCTAATTTTTATATCCAGATTAGCATTATAAATATTTGTTTTATAGATAATGTGTTTGGTTCCCAAAATCATAAATTTGGATTTATCAACATTAATACATAAATTATTATCGCATAGCCATTTATAAATATTACTTAAATCTAAATTCATCTTATCTACTAATTCAATTGTATTAAATCCACTAACAAACAACATTGTCTCGTCCGCAAACATTTTTATTTCACAATGTTTGGCGTATTTAATCATATCGTTTATATAAACAACAAAAAGCAGAGGACCCAGAACGGTTCCTTGTGGTACACCATGTGTGGTTTTTAAACAAGATGATATAGTTCTATTATATTTAACTTTTTGATGTCTATTTTGTAAGTAAGACTCCTAAATATTTGAAGCTATCTACCTGTTCCAATTGGATAAAATAAAATATTAAACAACAACCCAAGAAGATATAAAAAAAATTGAAATAGACGAGGCCCAACAAATAAAAGGAACAGAAAATCAATCAGCGTCACTTATATTTTGTTCTTTGATTCTGCGTTTTATCCTTTACTCAAATTAACGTTTTTGGGGTGCGCTCTAAACGCAAAATCTTGCATAAACACAGTAATAGGGCCACGTTATGCAACATAACAATGTTATCAGTTGAATTAGGGCGCAGTGCAATGATCTGTTCTTGCAGCCACATATTGAGAGGCGAACAATACAACTGTCACGTACCGAGTTTCGTGTTCGGAGTTTCCGCCCGCCAAGTTACATCAAGATTTGGTAATGCGATTTCGCTCCCGAGACTCCCATAGCTAACTGCGGATGGCTTTATCCTTTGGGGACGCTAACCAAAGAATGAGGGGCCGAACTTGACACGGCTGGCGGATTAGAACAGCGCATTCAGCAAGACGTGTCGGCCAAGGAGGGCAAATTTATTGACGTGTTATGTTAAAATTTTTGGTTACTTTAGTAGACATGATCTGCATGTTTAAATTGGCAGTTATTTCTCTAAGAATAAATTGTTTGATGCGCGGAATTATTCTAACAAGTTGGTTAGGGTACAGAGAGGGATTATCTGGAGGTTCAAGTTTTGAAACGAATCAGCTAACGAGATACTCAAAAAATTCAGTGCAACGTATCTCAAGAGATACGTTGCGCCTGACCACAGGTTACGATGTGAAAACAGAACCTTCTAGTTTCTGATATGGCGATCGCTTCTTGCTATAGAAAAAAATACTTCGCATATCGTTATTTACATTAAAGATTAATTGCAACGCCAAAGCCAATCGCATAATTAATTGTGTTGGGAATTATCGGTGCGCTCAAAATTCGATTAATTCTTGCCGAGTCGATTAATAATCTGTATCACCTTGCGGTCTAGACAACCGTTAAATATTTTAAGTGGGAATACGTTTTTGCTCGATAAATTTTGAATATATGTCAGGGAAGAGAACACCCATCGCTACGCCTCTTTGGTATATGAATAATTTATGGGGGTTTTTGATATATTTTTTACAGGCGAATAAATAATTCAGGTTTAGCTATGCGAAGCAATACCAAATCGTAATGTTGGTGCTTAAAAATCAACATACATTAAAGAAATTGGTTCAAGTCTATTTTCCGTAGTCGAATTAAACACTAGGTACGCTAGATGGAGTAAAAACAAAATGCAGATCCTAAAATATCTCGAAACTAAGAACAAAGAACTTGTTCCAATTTATAATAATCTGTCCATATTTAAGTCACTATATTCCATAAGTAATTTAACATTTTATTTGTCTCATCCTGTGATGTTTCGTTTTAAAAAGCTTCGAGATGGCCGAAGCATCCGAAAGGAAGTATTTGATCGTAAAACTTTTTATACTCGTACGTAAAAGTTTTGTAAATCGACTGAAAGCAAGAGTTTTACTTGCCTAAAAAGCATTTTACAAGTTGGGCCCGCTACTGAAATATTAAAACGACTATGGCCGTCAAGTGTAGACACCAAAAGCATATATTTTTGCAGAAGTTAGATTTTAAAATTTAATTTCACGATAAATATAATTTTTTTAAGGATAAAGCAATCGAATTAATTTTAAACGAGTTTTTGCTTTAAGAAACCGAGTAGGAAAATCATAAACGACTCTCGGCTTACAAATTTGATGGATGCTTGAATTATGTAAGTGATTCATTTTAAATATTTCTAATAAGGCCGTTTATTAAAAAATTGGCGCAAGGCCCGTTTTGGAAAACATTGAGAAACACTTAATTAACATTTAATTTTCCTCCAAGGGAAATTCCTTTGGGAGCTCCGCAAAATAGGCATTAACAGCTATCTTAAGCTCATTATTAACGGTAATTTTTCTGCCCTTAAGATGTCCTATTGGATTTCTAAACAAAAAGAGGTCGTAGGGTGCTAAATCAGGGCTGCAAGGTGGATGACGCGGCTAAGCAATTTCACATTCTTGAATTGCGGAAATTACAAGTTCAATCAATTTTGTAAACTGGCTTTATTTCAAGAAGGGATTTTTCTTCGAAACATGATAGGTGATTATATATTTAAACTTGTACATAATTATATTCGTGGCTCAACTTTTCAATGCCACGTCACCCGTTTCCACCCTTCTGTGCGCTTTTTATTTAAAAACCCTGCGCCGTACTTCCAGTCCCATTAATTGTTACTTGAAACCAAGTTTCAAGTTCATCGTTTGAATTCAGTCTCGAGCCAAGAGATTTCAATGAGGAATTATAATTGTGGAAACTTGGTGTGGGCTTTCGCGTCCCCTGACAGTTGAATTCATAACAGATTTGGACAGGAACTTAACAAGCGTGAAAAATTAATCACTGCAGTCTACGGCCTCGAGTATAGCTCGTTAGGATTGCAAAAAATTCTACTCGCGCTAGTGAAAAAACGTGTATTTCGCTTTTAAAAATGTTTATTTATGTTTAATTTTTGACCTATATCTGTTTCAGTTATGTAGATTTGTAACTATTTTGTAAAAGATCTTAGGAAAGGAGCCCTAAGAGTTGTATTTTTTTATTTAGTCATGAGTGCTTTTACTGTTAGGTGTAGGACTGTTCAGTTGTGTTGTGCTGATGTTTTTTGTCTTGTGCTAGCTTTTTTGTGTCTTTCTATCCTTTGCTGCTTTTTTAACTTCGTCTTGCCAGAGCTTTCTCGGTCTACCTCTTTTGTTTTTTCCCTGTGATCTTGCTTCATAGGCCTTTCTGGTTAACCTTTCTTCTTTCATCCGATAATTGTGACCCAACCATCTCGGCTGTCTTTCTTGTGTTTTTGTTTCAACTGATTTTATTTTTAATTGTTCTCTATATGTTTCGTTTCTGGTTCTATCTCTTTTGGTTTTTCCTTGGATTTTCTTGGAAATCTCATTTCTGCTGCATTCACTCGGCTACTATTTTTGTTTGTGGGTGTCCACATTTCACTTCCGTATAAAAGTGCCGGAGTTACTTCCTTTTTGACCACTTCCACTTTTGTTCGTTTTGGGACTTCTCTATTTCCAAAAAAAAGTTCTTAAACTTAAATAACCTTCCCACATTTCCTGACCTTTCGCGTATTTCTTTGTCCGTTCCTCCATTTTTCTCTATGAACACTCCTAAATATTAAAAGCTTTCCACCTGTTCCAACCTAAGCCCATTTAAAGTGATGTTATGCCCTTTGTACTCTGTTGTAGCGATCATATAAAAATATATTAAATGTAAGAAATTGGTTTAAAAATTACGCTAATTTTCAGCAAGAATTTCTCTCGAATTAAGAACACAACATCTAAATCAAAATAATAATTAATCCAGCAAACCAATTTATCTCGTTTATAACGGCTTCATTTCGCCGGTTTTCTCAGAAGTTAGAAGCTTTAAAAAGCCCAGCAAGCAATTAATTCTTTGTCTGCGTTAAGAAAAGAATGCTATTTATAATGATAATTGTTGTTTTGTATCTCCGGTTTTTCTACCGCATAATCGGAGATAATGAAATTTTAAATGCCGACGACTTTGATGTGCTAATCTCGTTTTCAATTAACTTTTCGTGCATTACAGATCCTGGCAAGGCTCGAAACAGCTACAGCTTCTCGAGACAGGATTAACGAAAGCTTAGATTGAGTATTACAACTGTTGTTTTAATTTTCCAGAAAAAAAATTATCTTGAAAATTGAGGCTAAGGCGTTTTACAGACAAACCTTTTAAGCAATACATTTCCATCTTTTTTAAGTTCATAAACAGCCTAAAATAATTTTTTACAGCGACTCAAAATTTTTAAAAAGGTCCAAGAAAAAAATTTATTGTTTTGTGTTGGTCTTTATATTTTCCGAAAATGTTAAAGACACCCTAATCAACGCATTTTGACCTTTGGTTCCTTTAAAAACGGCCCGAAACAATTTTTCATAGCTCCTCAACATTTTTAAAAAATTGCAAGATTGGTTTTTGCCTGAAATTTTCCGCATATTTTTCGTTGCCAATAAATTCCGTCCACTTCCATAATCGACAACCACAAAACCCATTATTTTCCGAAATTGTACGCTCCTAGGAACATAAATAATGCAAGATTTACTGTATTCGACGCCATTCAAACGCCCCTATGGCTCCCATCCAATAATAAACACATTTATGTAAAGATTATTCATGCAGACAATTTAAATGGCCAATAAACACAACAAAAGCATCCATTGTTGCATTGTAAAACTTCATTAACAAATTACACTTGGAATAATTAATATCCAACGCTGAATTAACACCGGTAATTGAAGTTTGAACATGGAAACGGAATATTTTCATGATGCTAGTTTACATTTCAAGTCGAGTTTCGTTTCATTTTAATAATAAATGTGAAATATCTGAAACGGTTCATGTTCCCGTTGTTTAGCGGAAGAATACAATCGATTTAAAGAATGAATGAGGCAACCGTAGATTTATATCTTTTCCAATAGTTCATTTAGTGCTCCGCATTCAATACGCCGATAAAAAAATACAGGAGAGATATTCAGGCAGAGGAAATATTGCTTTGTTGTGACAAAAGATGCAAATCGAATTTTTGTATTATAAATTCATGCTTGATAGTTGAACTCTTACACATAGTTTAGTTAGCATTGCTTCATAGGGCAACTGTATACAGAGAAATCCTTTGCTGTAATCGATATTCTTGCCGCATTATGTACTTTAATAACACTATTATTCCATCAGAAACTTAAATTTCCGTGTCACCCATTAGATAAATAAATAGAAGCAACCGACCGATCAATAACCCCTCTACTACAGACCATGAATTATTGCTGCTTTCAAGGAGTTGTACTTTAACCCATTTTTAAAGGTTCAATAAACCTTCCTGCACATTATAAATGTACGAGTCAAGAGTTTTATTCAGTTTTCCTAACAAACTTTGTTAAGCACAGCGCCCGGCCTGTGTAAACCAGGAAAGTTCGAAAGCTGTTCTGGCCTGTGATGTTCCTGCTAAGCTGACTTGTTCTTCGTTACTTTTTGCAGCAAAAGACGAGTTTTTTTTATACCGGAATATAAATTTATCAAAATCTCCGTGGAACTTCCTGACAAGTTTTGCGTTGTCAGGACAACGCAAAGTTAGTTGAAAACAAATTAAAATGTTATTAAAATAGTTCTTGAGAATTTGGGGAGCGGAAAATGGAAACTGAGCGTAAATAGTATTTTCCAGAAAATACAGGACTATTAGGATAATTAATTTTCATAGCGAATGTTTCTCAGAAAGTATTTATTTACGTATCAGTGTACTAAACAATAAAAAAAAGCCCAAAGAAGTGTTGTAAAACAACAGTACCTAATCAATAATAACAAGAATTCTAAGAAGCACGAGTGGAAAAATTACGTATTTTCACGAGTGCGTAATTGCTTTACAACTCGTGTTATGTAGCTTACTTTTTCTACGATCACATAATACCTACGATTTTAACGGCTTTTTGGCTAAAATACACATGCAATTACGTTGTCTTGTCAATTTTGACGTAAGTACTTTGAAATTTCTAGACAAGTGTGCGTTTTGCTTACCGTGCGTTTTGCTTACCGTGCGTTAGGACTCACTTACTATGCATGCAGGCTGTACGGTAACAGTCATTTACATTAGTGGTGGTAGAAAAACATTATTTCCCTAGCACTTAAATTTAGGTAAAAAATCACACGATGAAACAAAAGAAAAAACTCGATATTAGTGAGTTAATTGTTATAAAATGACAATAATTTTTATACAAACCTATTATTATTACATGAAGAATTTACCAAAATAATTCAAACTTAAAAAAAAAGATCGTATAACGCATGAAACGGCCTATCGGCATTCTTTTGTTTTATAGCGTAACCAATTATTGTATAACGCTGTAACATTAAAAAGTAATATCCTATACTATGAACAATAATTCCTGAAAATTTCAATAAGCTAGCATTAAAAACTTTGAAGTTATTAATGCTCAAAAATCCTGAAAAATTCAAGTTTTTTTTCAGGAATTTCTAGTGCTTGTATCTTATAAGTTATCGTCGCCAGGTAAATCCTGTTTAGATTAAACGTTTGCTCGTTTCTTTGGTTATCTTTTTAACATCATTTAGGTTGGTTAACTTATAGAGTTTTGATTTTGGATTTTAAAAAATGTAACCCTTGTTTTAAGGTAAGGATTATCAACTTCGAGCGGGAATATAAATTAATCTATAACGCTTTGTTACTTGCGAGTTCACTAATAGTAGTAAAAAGAATTGGAGCCGTAATTAATTTTGCTTCCGGAATTTTTGTTATAAGTATAATAAGGAAGAAGCACTTTACAGCTTAAATATTCAACAAATCAAATTACTGAATTCTTGGCTTGTTGAGAGTATCGATTATGCGATGTAACCGAATTTTAAAGTTCGCGAACTCCATCATGCACCAAGTTAATTTAAAGTTGTCCTATTATCGATCGGGGAGCCAATATTTGATTGACACGCTTTTAAGCCCTCGCCATATTAAACAGACCCAGGTACGCATAGCAAAGGGGACGGTTGGTAATAATAGCAAAGTGAATGAGAGGGGCGCAGGCGTATATTTGCGTACCCTCAGAATTCGTAGTTATTTCAGGAATATAATTTTTTTTGCCCTTTGCATTAAATGCCATGATCTGGTTGACAGGGCTCTGTAAAAAGTAAAAATACTTTATGTTGTAGGATACAGGGTGTATTTTTAAACTAAATTACATCAGTTTTGTTGGTGTACTGCGTTTAATTGCTAAAAAGTTTAAGATTGTATGAAACTTACACTAAAAAATGTAAAATCCCGCATATCTTTCTTGGTCTGACTACGGCCCTTAATAATTAAAAAAAAGGTACAGACAGACGGATGGATGGATCAATCTAAAATTGTTCCTATGTCTTCTGATACATTAGCTTGGCATGCACTGTCAATTCTACAATTTTTATCTATTTCACCTTATAGAAGACGATTTCTTAAGTAGTTTAGGAAACAATTGGTATATGCCGGTAATTGTGCAAGGTACAGACAGACGAATGTAAAGATCAATGTGAAATTTTCACCACTTCTTAAGATAAGATAACTTAACTTGTCCTTACAATTATCAAATTTCATTTCGAATTATTAAAATTTTTTCCAGCATATAAAGGGTGATACATTCAATTATTAAGTAAATTATTGTTGTATGCTGGTATTAATGCAAGGTACGGACAGACGGATGTATGGATAAACCTAAAATGGCAACTAAGCCTTCAGATATATTAGCTTAACAAGCTCTGTGAATATAAAAATGTTATCTTTAAAATTATTGAATTTATTTTACCAATTGGAAAAGTTCTAGTGTCGGTATTGAGGGAGAAAAGTTAAGTAATTAGGATAAAACAAGTCAAAAACTTGCAGATTTAAGAAAAGATGGATACTGAACACTCCTAACAAGCAGAAAAAAAGCACTTGAAACATAAAGCTAGAAAAATGAGCATCATTTTTGCTTACACATCTAACGGGGCAACTGCAGAATGTTCCCACTCGCAAACCAGCGCAACTAGATTAAAGCTATGTAACAAACAACACGCAAATAATTCTTATAGCTGACGTACAAAGAATCCTTACACCATAAGCCTTTCAAAGCAACAAAGGGAACCTTTGTGTACTTCACGGCTTTTGCAAAAAAAAAAACCGCTTAAACGCAAATGTGTTTTGATGTAAAAATAAGTCGCTCTTTGTAAAAAAAAGGACGCTTAAGAGTGCATTATTAATGTCACAAACTACAAACAGCTCCCAAAGCAGGGCTTTATATCAAACAAATCGAGGGTAATGCGTCCAAAGGCACCCGAAATTAGTGTAGTTATCTAAAAAAAATTGTGTCTGATGTAAATAAATAAAAAAGGAAATTTAAACGCAAAGAATGATCGATGCCTGCTTTCTCGCCGACTCGCTACTTCGTTTCCTTTTGTGTAGGGTTGTAATTACGTCTGTAATCAACCGGAATTTACAAGATAAAGTTGCGCGTTTTTCTCATTGTGCAGTGTGCTAAATTTTTAAATGGGAAATGATAGTATAACAATTTGATCAGCCTCTGTATACCTGTGCAATGGTATAGAGCTTTTTACTTTCATTAAATAATATTAATAAATTTGCCGTGGTTATTTCTGGAAATAAATGAGTAAAACAAAGTGCGAATACCTTAGGTACTTAGTGTTTTAGTCCTACTAAGCTAGAACTGTAGTGAGAACTTTTAGATAAGTTGAACACGTAGCACAAATAAAGAGAAAACTACTTCGTATTTTTGTTCCTAATCTATGTGGAGTAAAGTTCTCTTGGACATTTTTTCTTGTGTGTATTTTAACAACTGCGCAATATGTATTTCCGTGTTATTAAATATCAAATTTTCCGTATTCATTCAATTAAGAACCCATTTCAAACCAGATTAAAACGTCTAATGCCAATTTGTCGACTACTATCGGGTTTTCTCCCGTAATAAACCTCGTTTTTACCCTCAGTAATTACTTTTACCGGAATGTTTTGTTGGATTAAATATGAACACATTTGTAATTACAATCAAATTAAGTCGGATCCGCAACCGGGAGGCTACTTGGCCGAGGGTTACCGTGCAAGAATAATAAACTGCTTCACGAATGTATAATCTTGAGTGATATTTCGTTTATATGTTTTTGGGTAATTGAAATGAATCAGTTGATTGTACCGTGCTAACTTGATACAGTAAAAACTTTTGTGTTTTTTGTATTTACTTGAAAAGAAATAACTGTGCCGCAAATAAAGTTAGTTTAGTTAATTATATTTCGTTGGAGAGACTGCTAATCCGTGAAAATTGGGTCGAGATTTCCTGCCAGGAAACTCTTAAAGTTATTGCTGCATTCTAATCTCTAAATGGATTTATTATTTATAAGTTACCTAAAGTTTTACCTGAAATGTTCAAATGCATAGAAAAATGGATGGACCAAATAAGGAAAATAGGGTTCGAAGGAGGAAAAACAGTAGAGGAAATGAAAACACTAGCAAATGATAGATGAAGAAGAATAAGAAGACCATTCGCATCTTTTTTAAGAGACAAATCTGAACCTTGTCTGTTCGTTGTAAACTTGATTTTGAGGCCAAAGTTTGCAGTTTGCTGTGTTGCGTTTAGTTATCTCGAATATTATATGGAATATTACACTTCGTATCGAAGTACCTACTTCGTAGCTTACAGCAAAGTCATTACTGTTAATGATTTTCCGTGTCAGCCAGCGTCATACTGGCATATTGATATGTCTAGGTGCGCAGTGTATGGATAATATGTCATTATCTGCAACGGTTGCTGCCATGTGGAAAATTGGATAATTTATGGTTTGAATGATATGCCGGTTAGGAACACGCCCCCTGGCGTACGTTAGCGGGTGAAGCGGATTTGTGCCGTTTCATTTATCTGGATTTGTCGGTTTTTTGTAATCGTCCGACACATTTCAGGTTGAAGTTAGTTGTTTAAATGCAAAATATGTTTATTATGCGGGTGTAAAAAAATCTTTGATGATTTGTAACGCGGTTTTGGCGATAAAATGATAACCCAAATGGAATTGGGAAAAAAATCAATAACAGCACTTAAATTGCATTACAATTTTGTAAATATTAATAGTGTTGTCCTGAACAATTTCTTACATAACTATCTGAAAGTTATTTGTGAATATACCTGCTAAGGGATAGTATATTGAGATAATTTTCGGAAATACAAACAGACAAATTGACATGAGAATGCAAAGTTATTTTTTTCATGTAAAGATGCGTTGGATAAACATTTCCTGTTAAATTCAAATCAAAATTAAAAGTGGTTTAGAAATTATTTGCCGATATAGCCGCTCGAGTTAAACATGTATTAACCATAGGTAGAGTTTTAAGCTTATTATTGAAAATACAAACACACAGATTGACATATGTATGTGAAAATATTATTTTTTCACTACTAGTAATATAGCGTAGCATTATGACGTATATTAGAATGCCGTGAAATTCAATTTCTCTACCTATGCATGGTTACAGGTAAACAATTTTTCATTATTAACCACTGGTGAATAATGAACAAATTTATATTTTTTGATAATGCTGTTGTAGTTTTAAAGAAAAAAAAATTATAGGACGATTTAGTATGATGGAGAAATTCTCTTTATTGGTATTTTAGCATTTAAAACGTTGTTTAAATAAATTAATTTAATTTTAAAAACTTTGGTGTATTTAAATAACACGACTTTCGCGCCGTAATAAATGACGGTTGTCAATATCCACACCGTCGATTGACACAACGTAAAAAAGAAAAGTTTTAATAATGTCAGTATTTTAGATGAAACCATCGCTTAAAAACAATGTTTTTTAATAACAATAGTGATTTAGCAAGATGAGTAACACGCAGATTCAATATTTCTATAGAATAGATAGGTACTTAACTTTTTATATTTTAGGTTAGAAAGTGCGTACATAACATAAATGGGTTTGTCTTACTAGTAGTGAAAAAAATAGTATATACACCACGGTAGAGAAGTCTTATAGCCTTCGAGCCCTTAGATCCCTCGGCGCTTCGCGCCTCGTGATCTAATCTGAGCCCTCAGGCTATAATAGTTGACTTCTCTACCTTGGTATATAATATACTATTTTCATGTAAAGATACCTTACATAAACATTTCCTGTAAAATTCAAATCAAAATTCAAAGTGGTTTAGAAATTATTTGCCGATATAGCCGCTCGAGTTAAACATGTATTAACCATAGGTAGAGTTTTAGGCTTATTATTGAAAATACAAACACACAGATTGACACATGTGTGTGAAAATATTATTTTCATGTAAAGATACATTACATAAACAATTTCTGTAAAATTCAAATCAAAATTCAAAGTGGTTTAGAAATTATTTGCCGATATGGCCGCTCGAGTTAAACATGTATTAACCATAGGTGGAGTTTTAGGCTTATTATTGAAAATTTTGCAATAATGTAAACTAAACAAAATTCAGCATCCTGTATATTTATATTTTTGGGCCTTTCGATGTTGAGGTATGTATCCTGCTTTTTGTTTATGTTTTTTCAGCTTTGTCTATCATTGGCTAACTCTGGTCATATCTCCTTTTTCTTTCACATTCGTTTTCCCAGTTTCTTGGTCATCCTCTATTTCTTTTTCCCCTCCATCTGCATTTTCCATCCTATTTTCGCGTATCTACTTTCTGGCATACGTAGTAGATGTTCAAGCCATTTTAATTGATTCGTCTCCATCATTTTCTTCATGTCTTTCACAACTGGGCTTAATCTGTTATCGTTGCTAATCTTATCAGTTATCAAAAATCTCATCTCCTGCGTTTTGATCCCCTGTTTTTGCTTTCTTGTTGGTGCCTAATTCTTAGTTTCTTTTAAGATCTTTTTACTCATCAAGCATTTTATTAGTGGCATGGTAAAATTTCGTCGCTCCAGCTATTCTCTTCTTCACAATTACAGTTCTCTGCAATTATCATTCCTAAATATTTAAAATTTGATAGTTGCTCTATCCTTTCTTGGTCTAGAATTATTGAAACCGTTACATGATTCTTCGTTACAGATAGAGCCTTTCAAAGTAAATGCGAGGCCCGGGCCAAGCACTGTTCTTAGGGCTCTTCAAAATTGTAACCACGAGGAAAAATTATAAACTGTTGATGATCGTTCAATGATGTATGTTATAAAACTATTATTTCAACAGCATAAATATTATGCATGTTATTATTACAGATGGAGATAAAAATTAAGCTGAGGTCCGGGGCATCTTCCCCTCTTGTCCCGCCCTCTGATAAAGCCTGGTTACAACCAAATAGTCCTTGTCTTTATATACAGGGTGTCCCCGTTATCACCGCGAATATTTTAAGTGGTGATAGAGGACCCTTTTCTAAGAAAAAATTTCCAGTAAATTTTTTTCCTTAAATCAAATGCTGATATCAACACTTACTTGATTTTTTTACACTTCTGTATTTACAAGACTCGGTAGCCGAAAATATCAATTTTATCGTAAAATACCTAAAAGCTTTTTAATAGAGCATGAAATTCTCTACAAAATTAGTTTTATTTATTTTTTGTCTACAGGCAATGGTTTGAGAGTTATAAGGCAGTTGGTACAAAAAAATGTAAAAAATTTACAAAATTTAATTGTTTCTTAGACTTTGCAACCGCTGTATCTTTAAAACGAAAGGTTGTACAAAAAAACCGACGGCCCATTCCGAATAGCAAATTTTATGGGCTACAACTTTGCTCAAGTGAAATTTTTGGAAAATCAAACCGATTTTCCGGAAAAGCTGAAAATAAGGAATAGAGTGCAAAAACAAAATTTCCTACAAATATTGTTTTGTATTTAAAAATGCTTTTAAAGAGAGTGCGATTACGTGATTGAAAATGATGGAGGTCATTTTGAACACTTATTGAAGTAATTTTGTGGTTGCATGTTCATTTTATTGCGTCCAGATGGATTTGCATTGTTTTGCATTTTATCGTTTTCGAAAAACAAAAACTCCCGGTAATTATGATATTTTGTATTTAAAAATGCCATAGCATCGGCAACATTTATAAAATTATGTATCTCATCAGTTTCAAAGCTTTTTATGAAGTTTGAAATTCTTCAGAAAATCACTCCTTATCATTTTTTTAAGGAGCTAACGAACAAATTTAACAAAAAATTGTAAAATTGCATATAAATAAGTTATGTAAATTTTTAAAAACGCCGCATCTTTTTAACGAAACGTCGTAGAGCAAAACGGATGCCTATTGCCGATAAGGCATTTAACGAACTACAACTTTGGTAAATATGTTGTTCAATAAAACTAAATGTATCATAGAAATGTCTATAATAGTGAAAAGGTGAAAAAAAAAAAACGATAAAATGCAAAACAATACAAATCCATCTGGACGCAATAAAATGAACATGTAACCACAAAATAAGTGTTCAAAATGACCTCCATCATTTTCAATCACGTAATCGCACTCTCTTTAAAAGCATTTTTAAATACAAAACAATATTTGTAGGAAATTTTGTTTTTGCACTCTATTCCTTATTTTCAGCTTTTCCGGAAAATCGGTTTGATTTTCCAAAAATTTCACTTGAGCAAAGTTGTAGCCCATAAAATTTGCTATCCGGAATGGGCCGCCGGTTTTTTTGTACAACCTTTCGTTTTAAAGATACAGCGGTTGCAAAGTCTAAGAAACAATTAAATTTTGTACATTTTTTACATTTTTTTGTACAAACTGCTTAATAACTCTCAAACCATTGCCTGTAGACAAAAAATAAATAAAACTAATTTGTAGAAAATTTCATGCTCTATTAAAAAGCTGCAAGGTATTTTACGATAAAATTGATATTTTCGGCAACAGAGTCTTATAAATGCAGAAGTGTAAAAAATTCAAGTAAGTGTTGATATCAGCTTAGCATTTGATTTTAGGAAAAAATTTTACTTGAAATTTTTTCTTAGAAAAAGATCCTCTATCACCACTTAAAATATTCGCGGTGATAACGGGGACACCCTGTATATAAGTTTGTAACGTATGGAGTACATAAAAGCTCAATTAGGGCAAATAATTGTTATTACGTCGGAGTTTAGATATCTGTAAGTTATAACATTTTAATCGCTCAATTTTCATCCGTAACTTTACAGCAATAAAATTTAGAAAAGTTCCCCAATGCCTGAGCAGCCTTGCTATGTACTTATTTACAAAACAGTTCGAAAACTGTACGTATCGGTTTAAAAACAATAAATTTCGTTTCACACTAACCCGGGGGAGTGGAATCAATGCGGTGTTAGAATTGTCGTGGGACATTTCCTATTCATTCATTCGTTTGGTAAACTCCATCCAGCGCCAACGAACGCTATACTAAAATAAACAACTCGACGAGCGTGAATATATCGGGATCTACTTTATTCGAGGTGATTATGTGCCTTTTCCAACAGGAATTCCGTTGATTATATTCGGCGTGTTTATCGTTCTGGTTGTTTTGCTGGAAGGACTGTAAATTGCTGCCGATGTCGAGCTGAATTTTTTAAAGCCCCTAACGACAGGTCGCCGAGAACGGGAATTAAATATTTCAGGACGGTCTAAAAACGCTGTAGTGTTTTTTCATAGTTGTAAATTATTCGGTTACATGCGCGCCCTGTTGGACGAACAGCTATAAACTTAAAAGTACTGTTGAAATTATTTAGAACGAAAAGTACAGTGAACTCGCGAATCACACGACCGAGCTCGGTGGCTGGTTGGTATACAACCTAGCGAGTAAAGTCGGGAGGCGTGGGTTCGAATCCCGCGGCCGTCTGTCATCGTAGGGGTTTCAGGTGGTTTCCCCTACCTACTATAGGCAAATGCTGTGACAGTACTTCCACCTACCCTCTACCATTACCCACCTAATCCTAGTTCCCTCCTCTACCACTTCGGTGAGTAGCCATAGCAGCAAAAACATGCCGAAGCAAAATAAATCAGATTTAAAAAAAAAACACACAAGCAAATAGTTTTAGGTCTAGGCCATGCGTTACGCACTAAGTAAACACCCAGTATAAACAGCAGATACTTTGATAATATATCACAAATTTCTGAATATTTAAGTATAAACTGAAGCAGCAAACACTGTCTTTTCAAACATTTCGTTGTGCCGATCGTTAACACAGAATTTCTTCCGCATAATTAACAAAAATACCGCAAGGACCAAACAAAAACCTCCGCTCAACTAAACAACTCGTCGAGTCATCCGTTTCATTCATGGCCCCCACATTATTTCAGGACAAATGACGGTGCTTACCTTTTATTCGGCTGAGAGCATACCGAATCCTTGAATCCTTGGCACACAAATCTCCTGAATTAAACCTCCTTAACCCCTGCTACTCCTGGCAATTAGGATGGATACACACATCATTACCAACACAGAGGAATTCATATACCACGAGATATGCGAGGCTGTGATTAACATTCTGAACAATTAACAACCGATAATTCACTGAATATTCCAAACGACGCGACAGATCTGAAACAAATAGGAAAAAAACGTTAAAAAGTGCTTTTTAAACAACAAAGAAATAATACACTAATACAAAATAAAATACATTAAAGGAGTAGAGTGTGGTTTTTTTATTTAACAAGAAAAACCGGAAATGATAGAATATATTTGAGAACTGTTCTGAGTTTGTCCTAAAAAAGTGCACATTTTTGGTAACTGAACCGTTTCTCTATCTCGACTATTAAGCGAGATACCCATGTAATTCCATCGCATTTGGACCACCCTGTACATACGGTTCTAAGTCATTGGCTTCATTTTTTTTTTAAATTTATTGTTTAATATGTAAAACGATAGTCTTTGCACTTTCTTCATGTTTAATAACAATTTTAGAATCGTAATTTAACTTATATAAGGGGCCTGCTAACATATGTGATAAGTTTTAGGTTCAGAAACCAAATATAAATAGTTTTTAAATCCCCTTAAAGTCTCGTTAACATTCCTTTCGTAAAATATTCAAAAATTTAGCAATTTGCTTAATTGTTTGTAGAGATGTTAAACAATATTAAAACAATGCATAACAAGTACCAATTTGATCGCAAACAGTATAAAAATACTTTTTTAAATATCTTGAAAGTTTTTAAAAGTTTGCTCTTAAAATTCTTCTGGTCAAACACTTAAAAAATTTGGCAATTTGTTTGATAGTTTGTAGAAAAGTTAAACAATATCACAGTAATGCATATCAACTACCAACTCGTGTAGAAACCGTTCAAAAATATTTTTTTTATCTCTTCAAAGTTTTTAAATGTATATCCTTAAAATTCTTGTCGTTAAAAACTCAAAAACGTTGCAGTAGCTTTTATTTTTTGTAGAAATCTTAAACAATATTTTTTAGGCTCTTCAAATTTAACAGATTATCAAATGTATTAGTCAAACAATTAAAAATTGAGCCATTTGCTTTATTTCTGTGTAGAAATGTTATAGGTACAATATAAAGGCAATGCATAAGAACTACCGATTCGTTCAGAAACTGCATAAAATATTTTTTTAATCTTTTTTAAGGGTTTAAAAGTTTGTTAAGTGTATATCCTTAAAGTTCCTTTCGTTAAACATTTAAATATAGAGAAATTTGGTTTATTTGTTTGTAGACATATTAAACAATATAAAGGCAATGCATAACATATACCAATTTGTCCAGAAACCGTATATAAATACTTTTTAAATATCTATAAAGTCTATAAAAGTTTGTTAAGTGTATATCCTCAAAGTTCCTTTCGTCAAACATTTAAGTATAGAGAAATTTGGTTTATTTGTTTGTAGATATGTTAAACAATATAAAGGCAATGCATAACATATACCAATTTGTCCAGAAACCGTATATAAATACTTTTTAAATATCTATAAAGTCTATAAAAGTTTGTTAAGTGTATATCCTCAAAGTTCCTTTCGTCAAACATTTAAGTATAGAGAAATTTGGTTTATTTGTTTGTAGATATGTTAAACAATATAAAGGCAATGCATAACATATACCAATTTGTCCAGAAACCGTATATAAATACTTTTTAAATATCTATAAAGTCTATAAAAGTTTGTTAAGTGTATATCCTCAAAGTTCCTTTCGTCAAACATTTAAGTATAGAGAAATTTGGTTTATTTGTTTGTAGATATGTTAAACAATATAAAGGCAATGCATAACATATACCAATTTGTCCAGAAACCGTATATAAATACTTTTTAAATATCTATAAAGTCTATAAAAGTTTGTTAAGTGTATATCCTCAAAGTTCCTTTCGTCAAACATTTAAGTATAGAGAAATTTGGTTTATTTGTTTGTAGATATGTTAAACAATATAAAGGCAATACATAACAACTACTAATTCGTCCAGAAACCGCATATAAATTTTTATTAAATCTCTTTAATGTCTTTAAAAGTTTGTTAAGTGTATACCCTTAAAGTTTCTTTCGCCAAACATTTAAAAATTGAGCAATTTGCTTTATTTTTTTCGTAAAAATATTAAACAAATATAAAGGCAATGCATAACAAGTACTGATTCGTTCAGAAACCGCCTAAAATTATTTTTTTAACCTCTTTAAATTCTTTAAAAGTGTATGTTATTAGATTTTTCCAAGTCAACAATTCAAAAATGTTGCCATGTGCTTTAATTGTTTGTAAAAATGTTACAAAAACATGGATAAGTCTACAAGAACAACCACAGAATTATCTGGCAACCCTTTAAGACTTTTGTTTGCCTCTGCGTATCCCATAATTTGAAGCTCACTTAACAAAGTCAACAAAAATAATTATTCAAATTAAAACGCAGCGTCGAGACGCCACTCCAAAGCCGAGACCGTCTGTCATTTTAAAAGACAATTCAGCAACTAAATACCCCACAACCACTCGTGAAATACAACGTAATATTTCACTGCCTGAAACGTCGCGTCCTCGAAAATTCCTGCTAAAGAACGTAGTCACGTATTAATCTCTGTTGGAACCGATTCCCAGGCATTGTCCAATAAACGAATTAAATAACTGACGTTACCGAACAGCCCGTTGTGTCGGCTTTTATATTAACCGGACAATTATGAATTCCGTGGCTTGCCTACATTATTAAATCTGATTTGAAATTCTAAGCGGATCGATTTGTACTTTGTTGCCTGTTTGATTGTGCATTGGGAATTGTCGTGCACACAATAAAAGCTGAATTTAAACGAAACTAAAGTAGGGCTGATGGTAATGTTATGTTCTAGTGGTCTAGCGTGTTAAGTTTTTTTTTTTTGCTTTCCTCATCGCGAATACAAGATTTACAATGGGCGTCCAGTGGGGTTTAAACTTCGATCTGAAGGAGAAAAATGTATAGATTGAGTGCGTGGTTTTATTCTGCAATAAGACTATGGTAAACGCCTTAAAACACCAAGACCAAATCAAAGAAAATCGTTTTCGCTTTGTGATTCTTCTAAAATGCTATGTGGGGTGCAATTATAGATTGTGATATTCTCGACAAATTCTGAATAATTTTGATTCTCTTTTCCCGAGAATTTTTGTTTTGAAATTTCGAGAATCTTGTTTCTCGAGAAATTGTTTACGAGAATCTCGAGAATATTTCAAATTTTTTACTTATTTATACACAGGGTGATTGATTGGGACCGAGCCTTAAAAATATATGAAGAATGAAAAAGGGTATTGATCTGAAATTTTGGTTATGACCATAATGGCATCTGATCTGTTTAATGAAAATGTTTTCAAGATGGCGGATTTTCATCGTGATGCTTAATATTATCTAACACCGCCATTTTTGAAGAGAAAACGCTTAAATTTAGACAATGCCTAGAAGAAACCTTGGAGTACATCCTGGAATTTTTGCAATCGATGCATTACTTACAGGGTGTCCAAAATTTAATTTTTTTTAATACAACTTCAGACCACTAAAACTCGTTTTTTTCAAAGACGATGACCATTTTTTTAAATTTTCTAATGCAAAATTAAATTCTGCATCAATCTGTATTAGCGTTTCCTATACCTATCTGCAATAATTTTCGAGTTATTAAGAATTTTTGATAAAGTCAAGAGAAATTACAACATATTTAAATAGTGGGCCTTGGAAATGAAAACAAATACCAAGATAAATAACTGTCAACCACTTTTATTGCGTTTGCCTGTAGTGTTCATGAAAATGGACAATCAAGAGTATTCAAACACGAATATTTTGAACCATTTATTTTGAATGTTTAAAATTAGAAAATTTTGAAATGCAATTAATTGATTTTCAATCTAGTGCAATTTTGAGGCAAAAGCTTATTGACAAGGGAAAATTTGAAGATTATTGACAGGGAACGTCTGGAGGAAAAAAAAATAATAATGCTGAAAGCAAAATTATTAATGCCTGGCAAACGATTCCAGAAAAATGCAAATCTGTAAAGAAATTAGCGTCGGCTATTTAAACTATATTTTCTTCCACATATGCATGTGAGTCACTGTTTTTACAAATGAATTTGATAAAAAATAAATTCAGAAATACATTAACGGATGGGTCTAGTTGAACAAGCATTTTATTAAAAGTAACGAAACCAACCTGATATAGAAAACTTAACGAAAAGCATTCAACAACAAAAATCGCATTAAAAACTCATATTTTAATTCTTATTGTAGGTAGAGTAGGTACCTACTTAATTAATGTTGTTTGAAAAGTAAACACAACATATGTAATGTGCAATTATTATTTTTGTCTAATTATATCTTTCTATAGGTAGAATATTTAATATTTCTTTTAAAATATAGTTATTTATCTTTAGGTGTTGTTTAATTACAAATTTCTGTTAGTAGTCAATAAAAAATGTTCATTTAATACAAATATTGTAATATTTACTCTACATCTCCTCACAATCAGTAATGTTTCTTTTTTCATTCATTACAAAAGTTACCTGGCACGCCAGAATTTCAAAATGTGGAAGTTTTAAAAAAAATGGCACGCGGATATAAAAAGGTTCGCCACCCCTGCACTATAGTCTCCAAATTTGGCCGCTTCGGACTATTATCTATTTCCACAGCTCGAGAAAACCTTCAATGGACAAATATTTGCGTCAACAAGACCAAAGCTGTAGTGATCTGGTTAGCAGAACAAAAAAAGAATATCTTCCAAATGTTTACAGTTACTTTAAGAACGTTGTGATAAGTGAATAGAATTGAAGAAGGGTGATAATGTTAAACAAAATAATATTGCTTTGCAGTCACGTGGTTTCTTTCTAGGCTAGGCCAGATACTTTCCAATAACCCCTCGTACCTTGCAAAATTTAGCACGAAAAAATAATTGTATCCTCTTTTTCTGGCTCTCCATGCCCAGCCAATTAAAGAATATACCCTGACATTTGCCGAATATCGTAAAACATCTCATTAAAATTTCCTCCGCTCATACGTTATTTAACAACCCCTTTGCTACATTTTAAAGCCTACATTTTCGGCTCTCCTCCAGTTCCTTTCATTCCCAAATATGTGCATTTAATAAAAGAGTTTACGACGAACCGAGTTGCCACAAAAACTGAGTTTAATATACATCTGTCATAACACAATTGCATGTTCGGCTACCGACCGTTCGCGCACGAAATGAGAAGCCCGCCCCGTAATAGCTGGCTGCAAATTATGTCCCTAGTTATCCGATTAGGAAGATGAAGGAAACGTGAAATATATACGTGTACAGGCGCAGATGCATGGTTAATTTAAAATGTATTACACTCATGGGTCGGTTTTTTGCGCGTGAAAAGATAACAAGCTATGTAAGTTGATATACTCGCGTAATTACAAAGGGGTTTTCACTTAACATGTGATCACGTTTGTTTAGCATATTCACTTAAGCCTCTTGCATCCATTGCTTCCTGTACTTCGTGACCCCAATTTTTTCTTGGTCGACCTCTACTTCTTGTATATGGCAACAGCCACTTCCATATGTTTTTGGGCCAACTGTCTTCATTAGTTCTTTGTATGTGCCTATACCATCTTGGTCTTTTGAGTTCTCTTGACTTTATAATGTGTACATCTAGATTCATTTCATCTTGCTTTTCTTTGTTTCTCTTCTTGCCCGTTCTTGTACACCAACAGCGTCACATCTCCATCGCCTTGATCCACGATTTTTCCGACTGAAGTATTTTTCATAACTCTGTCTGCTCGATTTGTACAGACACTTCCGACTATCGTTTCGTAGATTTTAAAGTGGCAAAAGCTTTCCATCAAAGTTCATGGCTTTAGCCGTCCATCTGGTAGAGGCACAATGTCGTTAATTCGAGTAATACAACGTAATATCGTGACTAGGTTTTAAATCCTATTTTGGAAAGTAATTTGCGAACTCTTTTTTCCAATAACGTGAGTAGGTTTGTCTGCATCATGGTTCAGCAGTATCTCATGAAGCAACAATCTCACGATTACCTGAAGATCTAGGCGCAGAAATGAACTGAATTTCATAAACAACACCAATAACAGGCCCCGATGTAAGCTCAATAGATTTCTTTGGTTGTAGATTTTTAAAGGAACAACGTTTCAAGAGGAAAAATTGCCAAAGAGCTTTGGAAAGTATTGAAAAAAGGATGGTAAGTATCTTTTTTAAATATATTAACCCTGTCCTTATTGTCAATAGATTTAACTAAACCCTTGTTCAGAATTAAATTGTGATTCCTAGTGAAACTTCCTAAATTTCAAGATGCAAATATTGTTGGTACATAACCCCATATTTACGTAAAAATGTGTTTGTAGGTGCGTGCTTTCACATATATTTTTATGAGTTAAAATTTTGCTTCGACTCAAAGAATTTCGTTATTAGATGCCCATTATTTCTCTGGACTGTTCGTATTTCAACATTTACGGCTCGCCCATGCTGACCTGCTTTCCGATTTTGTGAAACCCGTTGCATTCTATATGAGCTTATTTATTATTTATTGCCCGCTGCTACTGAAATACACAAGCCAATGAATATTTTATTTTAACTCTTCTGGCAGATTTTAGTTCCTAAGGCAAGTTTCAAAGTTGGAGCGATTTTGAAAATCTTGAATTTTACGATTCTCGGCGACAGTATCGAAAATGCTTTGGAATTGCTCAGTTTTTCGAAAAATATTTAAGCTAGAGAAAGATCAACTATCGTCATTTAAAATACGCAGGGTGGACGAAGCTTTGACGAAGAACCAAATAGGTACTCAAAAAAGCATGACAAGTGAATAAAAAGCAGTTTTTTTAAATATTTTTGAGCAATTTTTGACTAATTTACCGTTGTGGTAACACTATAAGCTTAAATTTTCACCACAATATTAAGCAAGCAGCATCATATTTACTCCTACATTGCATAACAAAGTTTCTTATTTAAAAAAAGCACACAATTTGTCTTTAAAATCCTACAAACTTCTGCAATATTTCAAAATTTTAATTGCAGTCTTTTAATTTACGAGTCTTAAAACTAATAACCTTTCAGAATCCGCTATAGAACATTAAAAACATTGCCTTTAAAAAGTTATCCTGAGTTTTAATGAATCTAGGAACAAGAAATAGCTTACGTTATTAACAAGAGCTAAATTTAGTAACGATATTTTAAAATTTAAACAGCATAAACATATCAAACGCGTAACATAATAAACATTGTTTTGTAAAAGGTGAAACAAAAATTTTCATCTCCAAATTACTTAAAACTACCATGCCCACGTAACCATTTATAAAATAATTGATACAAATTCAATATTAACTTTGATAAACGTTTATAAATTAATGAAATTATCTTGGCGTCTCTATCGATTTGAATAACAATTCAAGCAGATGGTCTTTCGCCGACTTTTGATCTGGAGGTAATGAAAACTTTTCACACAAACAATAACGACTGCAGTGTAAACTTAAAGTGATCGTTACCATTCTTGCTTTATTAATAGGAATCGCGAATTGCGTCTCGAGATTTAATCATAACATTCCGAAACGAAGAAGAATTAAATTTAAATTTGTGCACATTGAAGAAATTGCTTGCACGCAAAAACTCTGCAAGAAATTTATAACAAGTAATTGAATTTAATACAGAAGATATAATATAAATTCGGTGAAGAATTTTTGTAATTTTAAGTTCTTTAGTGTAATAAGTGAAAAATTAAGTAGGTGCATATTCCTGAGTGAAAATTATGACCATTTGTTAAATATTTTGTTATCCGAAAATGCTTCCTTTCAAAGTTAGAGACCTACAAAGTTGCAAGAAAAAAAAAATCAAAAAATCGAATACGTCCTAGCCGTTTAAGCTAGAGCCATCAAACTTGGCCGAAATGTTTAGGTGTTTCCCATTGACTTTGTGGGATAATTAGAAAAAAAAACACGTAATTGTAAGTATGATTTATAGTCAGGTCATCCGCTTAATTATGAACAAGCCTTAAGTCAAGCATGACATTAGCCAACTAAGTTTAGTAAAAAAAATATTTGAGGTGTATAAACAGAGTTTGTCGATGCATCTTTAGCGCTAATTTTCTCGAAAACGGCTACGTTTACAGCAAAAACCAAAGAGGGACGAATTTTATCCTCTTAAGTCGTACTTTCTTATGGACGAATGACATTCTCAATTTTATTCCAGAGAAAAAAATTCTGAAGATGGTAAGCGGATGACCTGACTATAAATCATACTTCCAATTACGTGTTTTCCTTCTAATTATCCCACAAAGTCAATGGGAAACACCTTAACATTTCGGCCAAGTTTAATAGCTCTAGCTTAAACGGCTAGGACGTAATCGATTTTTTTTTCCTTGCAACTTTGGAGGTCTCTAACTTTGAAGGGAAGCATTTTCGGATAACAAAATATTTGACAAATGGTCATCATTTTCACTCAGGAATATGCACCTACTTTTTGGCGGTGTATAATTGGGACACCCTGTATAATTGTAATTATCCAAATTATAAAAACTGCTTCCTGTAAATCCGCTTCACTTATTTCTTTCTATTAGCTATTCTGTTACCCTATCACTAGTATCAAAAATTCTTAATGTTCTCCACCGTGCCCGATAGAACACATCACGAAGTTGTGTAAAGTTTTAATTCGCGTTCCTATGTAATAGAGTTTACTTTAGCTTTAAATGTGGGTGCTTATATTACAGACACGCATCCAAAGGATGCCATGTAGGTGAGGTCTCTGCTATAATAACAGTAATGTAAGTGCGTACATTTTTCTGTTAATAAAGTTTTGTATCGTAATTATCATTAAAAAAAACAACAAGGAAGGTAAAAGTTAAGCCAGATATTGTGTGTTTTAATTACATGTCTACGGCAGGTACTTCGCTGTTCTAAAAACTGTTTTATACAAAACGCAAGCGTGCCTTTATTATGTTATTAAATTGTACAAATTAATTTTTGCTACATATACACGAGCATACAATAAAATAAAAACCACTCGAAGCTTCTTTGTAGTTATACACGTTAATATTTTCTATTTATGTTGTTAACTTGAGTTAAAATGTCGAGAAATGTAAATGTACTACTTTGCATTAAAACAATAAAATTTGGAACGTTTTTCATTAAGATTTACAAGCGTATTATTCGGGGGAAAAAACAATAAAAGTGTCTAAGTTAGACAACAATATAGTATGAAAACCAAATTAGTATTACAAAGACAAACAGGGTGCAATTATCTGCTTTATTTTAAGATTTGAAGCATCGATTAACAGTTAATCATTAACCCTTCGTCAGGCGCCAATATTTTAAGGATCTCGTTAGCCGATACCCGTCAAAATTTGAGGGTCCAGCTAACTTCTCTCTGTACCTTAACTGATTAGTTAAGATAGTTTCAACTGTTAGCTTGCGCATCTCATGCTGTATGGATTTAAAAAAAGGACTCAACATATGTAGCACACACAAATATTTACAGCATTTCTCCAAGCACCCCATCATCTCCCACACACAGGAAACCACATCCAGTTTCAGGAGTTTTCAGGCGAGCGTTGAAACGTCAAACCTCAGACCACCGTTAGTTGCGAAATAGCTTGTTAAATTAACTTAACTTTTAATGTAATTGCTTTCACAAAGAAAATAGCGAATTACGTTGCAGAAACTTTCCGTTTACTGATTGGCAACTATCGACTGTTTTAAGTGAATAATGAAATTTCGACTGTACTAGCTTTAATAAATTTATGACAGGGGTTGATGGAAAACTAAGTTAATTAATATGGCTGATGGGCTATAGAAACGCGCCTGACAGGGGCCGAAACATGAAGCTGTCTGTTGAAGTTTGGAGCAACTCTATTTGCTCAAATTTTAGTTTTGGAACTGTAAAACAGTTACCCACCTCTACTGTACATTTCATTTGCAACAGCCCAATACACACACGTTTTAAAAAAAAAAACGAGAAAAGTTATACCTAACTGTAACTGATTAATTGTTTTTAATTCGATTTTCAAAACTACTGAGACACAATAAGTAGCTCAAAGCGGAGCCCACTTTACACTCTATATACTAAAAGGGTTAAATCTATTTTGGAACTTATCGATGGCAGATCGTTGGGCGAAGGATCATTTCTGGGTCAGGCGCACCCCGGAGGGTCAATAAGGACATTTGTCTTTGTCGATTTCGGGTCGGTAACCACTCATGGCGATGTTAAATCGAGTGTAAAGACAACACTCTATCTTGCTTACAGCATTTTACACATTGCTAATAAACTAACAGACTAAAGGTCGAAGAAAAGTACGTACTGAACTGGGTTGTTGCCAGAAAAGTATGCTGTGCGTCCATGGATGTTAAAGTTAAAATTTGAATCAAACTCGAAGTATATCTGTGTACGCTGTTTTTATTTTAGCAGTGCCCTTTGACGCCAACTTGAGTCTGTGTGTTTGCGAAATTATGTAGCCTAGATTTCGGTTCACATCAAATAATCCTGACTTCGCCTCCATACGGCAAACTTCCAAAGTTTTGACCTGACTATGATAATGACAGGACTAGAGGTTGTTACACAAAACTCAAGCAATACTAATGCAAATTGCAGCTACACGTATCAAATTAATTTACGAGCGTAGTTTGAACCGGACAACCGGGCAGGCTTTATTAAGTGTCAAGAGTACCATTGACTTTATTTAACATCAATTATAATGGTCTGGCGAGCTTCGTTATTCTAACACGATTAGGAATAGCAGAGGAAGTGGTTTCTTTATTTAAAGCAATTGTTTTAGCAAATCACAATGTTATTCACAAGTAAATAATAGCTTGTAGTTATGTAACAATTACTTTACTAATACCGTTTTGAAACGCAAACTTTTAGATTGTTCTTTAGTTTTTAAAAGCCGTTACGTTTTTCTATAATGATAAAATAACGCTAGTTCATCAAGCAAGTAATAAATTAACGTCAGTAGTCTAATTAGACCTTTTATTACGTAAGTGGTGTAAGTCAATTAGTTTTTTGTATCGAGATATTTAAGCGCGTGCGTTTTAGTCAATTAAAAAATACTGATTAAGTCTACTAAGTTAACGACGCGGGCGTATTTTTATGTAACATATCTAGCCATGAAAATGAGTGTTAAAATTAAAACTGCCACTCTTTTAAATAGCTGTGGAGTTTTGAACCCGAAGAGAAAAGTTTTATCAAAATATATTGAGTCTGAAGGGCTCATTACGATTTCTTCTAAATAAAAATGGGTGAAATTAAAGTCGAGAATTGAAGTGTTTTAGATTCTTTCACAAAAGGGGGTAATGGGTCATAATTGATCCATCAAAAAATGACCGAAGTGTTTGGAAATGTAGCCCCATCTTTATTCCAGGTGAAATTTTGGTCTAACAAGGGAGGGTCACGGTATGTTATCGCTAGAATCCGATCAAGGCTGTGTTTATTGCATCAAGAATATAAAAACTAAATGTTTGGCAGAGTTATACGTGCCACTGGCCATTTCCTTCGAAAAAATTGGGAAAAACTGAAAAGTTGAATAATAAAAGTAATTTTTGCGATCGCGTTGGCCATTAAAACGTCAGAGATAAAACCAAAATTCTTCTATTTACCAATTTGCGCATCCTTTGCAAGTAAAATGGTGCAAAGTTTTTGAAAAAATCTTAAACTGTTCCGGAGAAAAACGCGAAAAACGAGGCCCTGGTTAGGGAAAAAATTTAAATGTGAACTGTAAAATGCCTACCAATAAAAAATGGACACTTAATTATTTGTCTTTTAACCAAAAATGGACTTCAGCCACTTTTTTAATATACGGCCTATATCAGGGGTGGCGAACCTATGGCACGCGTGCCAACAGCCGGCACGTAGAAAAATTTTATTGGTAAGTGGGAGAAATACTAGTTGCTGTTCGAAAATTTTTGGAATACTAATAGTTTTTTTAAGTCATGAATTAATAACACCAAATTATGTTTATTCAAATAAAATTCAACCATTTTGTTTGGAAACTATGCGAATTTCATACCGAAGTATTTAAACGAGATGTTGCTTCTCATGCCTTTATATATTTTCCAAATTTAAAATTTCTTACAGAAAATCTGACACGTCAAATTGAAATAAATCAAATTCAGTTGACTGAAGATTTAACCACATCTGTGGAATCAATAATAGATGAATTTTCTTCGCGATTTTCTCAATTTAAAAATTTCGAAGAAATTTCAAAATTCACAATTTACCCAGACAAAATCAAAGTTGATGAACTTGATTTGGAAATTTTTGAAAAAGAATAAAATTAGAAAACTTTGAAATGCAATTAATTGATTTTCAATCAAGTGCAATTTAGAGGCAGAAGTTTATTGACTTCAGGGAAAATTTAGGAATTATTGAAAGGGAACGTTTACAGAAAGAAAATAATAATAATGCTGAAAGCAAAATTATTAATGCCTGGCAAACGATTCCAGAAGAGTTCAGATCTTAAAAGAAATTAGCGTCGGCTGTTTTAAGTCAATTTTCTTCCACATGTACATGTGAGTCGCAGTTTTTACAAATGAATTTGATAAAAAATAAATTCAGAAATACATGAACGGATGAATCTAGTTCAGCAAGCATTTTATTAAAAGTAACGAAATAACAAAAAACTTAACAAAAAGCATCCAACAACAAAAAATCGCACTAAGAACTTATATTTTAATTCTTACTGTAGGTACCTACTTAATTAATGTTGTTTGAAAAGTAAACACATGTAATGTGCAATTAATATTTTTGTCTAATTATATCTTTCTATAGGTAAAATATTCTACAATTCTTCTAAAATTTAGTTATGTATCTTTAGTTGTTTAATTACAAATTTAAATTTGTAGTCAATAAAAAATATTCATTTAATACAAATATTGTAATATTTACTCTTCATCTCTTCACAATCAGCAGTTCTTATTTTCATTCATTGCAAAAGTTGCCTCAGCATTTCAAAATGTGAACATTTTAAAAAATTGGCGCACGGACATAAAAAGGTTCGCCACGCCTGGCCTATATTAAGGTTTTATATGATTAAAGAAGCTTTATTTAATGCGAATTTTCTGTATTTTTCAACAGCAATAGTAGAAAAAAATTTATGCAGTTCCATCACCACAAAAAAAAAACCTATTGGCTTCGAAACGTACCCCCATTCGCAAAGAATGTAAGCAAACTGGGCATATATTCTATGTTTAATTGTACCGATTCTGTAGCTTTCAAGATGGAAACGATACCTGCACTGGGACAAGTGTTATGAGACACCCTGTATGAAGCGAATAAGACGCATTAAAAAAAAAACGTAACTTCACTAATTGAAAAACTAAAATTGTCACAAACTTTAAAAATAAAAGTCGACTTTGGCGCTAAATTAAAACTTTCGGTGAAAATAAGTATTGATTAGTGATGGGTACCAAGAAAAAAACAAATGAACTAACGCTTGGGGCTTCAATCACGTTCAAATCTAGTAACCCACATAATTAAGCTTAAAAAACAGTCGGCGTAAACAACTTCTGTTGTTACGTTGCCGACCGCAAGGTTGGAAACAAAAGAATTATGACCGGCCGCGTTTTTCCGCTATAAATCGCCGAAAAAAGTTTTACTAGAGCCGTCTTAGCCTATAAATCCAACATACGAAACAACAAAAACACCAAACCCCTACGTCCTAGAGCCCTCTCACCTTTGCGCTTCCGAAGAAAACTTTTCGACACCCGCGATTAAAACAATTCCGCGTACGGGGCGACGAATTTCGAACTGAGATGTCCGCGAAGCGATCGCACAACCGCGTTTTAATAGATAAAAACTAATAAACACACACTCGCGGCGTATTACAACGAAGAAGCGGTGCTTTGCGCGTCCGTGCAGTGAGCTTCGCGCGTCGGACGTTCTCCGCGGCGCGTGGAAAACTGACGACGCTCGCCGCCTACCATACGACGCCCATGGAGGAAGGGATGGAACCATTCCTGTGATAGTGTCTCATTTGGGGTAATCTACACTCAGATAACACTGACACCGACAGGTAGAAAAACAGTTGAAGGATCGCGGACATCCGGATCGATACTTTTACGCGAAATTAGCGCCAAGGAGTACGTTGATACGCTATTGATACGGAGAAACAATCGATTCCTGAATAATTCTGACCTTTAAAAAGTCAGATAACGCTTTAAGGACTAACCCGATGCGTTGTTGTTTTGTGGCGCGTCACGACTCGTCAATCGAATAAAATTAAGGAAACTTTATCAGAAGCGCTAGAAGTTCAGTTGCTTTTCTTCTTTATAATCTTACTCCCGCATACACTCGGGTGTAAGGATAAGCTTAGTTTCAGTAACGCCCCTCTTTTGTTTTAGTGCAAAAAGAATTAAAGATTATAAAGCGAAACGTTTAAAGAATTTTTTTGGAACTCTCTAGGAGAAGTCGTCAAGTTTGGCGATAACTTTTATATCAGGTCTACGAAAGAAGTTTAGTTTTTATATGACTTGGTGACAATTTTAATGGTGCTGTCTTCCTCGGGTCAGTATGACCCATTTTAAAATTCAGTCTTCTATATCTTATGAGTCTTTTAATATTTTTCACTAATCTCTTACGACAAGAATTAACAGAAGGTCGAAATAACAAAGTGCGTTTGCAGACGATGTTGTTGGTGCTATGTTGGTGTATGTGCTGAGCCAATCAAGTTTTATCATTTCTACAGATAGAACAATATAGTATTAATTGTATCTCCAATTTAATAAACTTTCAAGATTTAAATTTTGTCCTATTCGTAACAATACAACCGCTATGACTTGTTCAAAGAGCAACAAGCATATTTGTAAATCGCACGTTACATATTTTTGCCCTAACTATAGAAAGTAATCTATTTTTATCATAAATCAATTATTTGTCAGTACTTTTCATGTCATTTATTGTTAAATTTAAATTGCAAGCAGACTCAGAACGGAACGAAACCGTTAAACGAAATTAACCGAAATTTTGTAAAGAACGAAAACGAAATTATTATTTTGCGTTGAAGAACAAAAAGAGATAAATATTTTCCAAGACCGGTTTTATCACTATTTGAATTGCATTTGTTAAACACGAACGCGAATTTACTTTCTATGCTGGGGAGACTCCCATGAGGGAGTAAAAAATCTCACTTTAAATAAGTGAGCTTCACTTTTCTCCGTATATTTACATAAATATGTATTAGCAACTTTATTCTTAAAATAATGTATTTCATCACACTCCTTTTTTCGTTTCGTTTTTTTCGTACACATATGATCTAGTATTATTTCGTATGCTACTACGTAAAATAATGGCAACGCATTCTTCCAAACGTGCATTGAAAGACTATTGCTGTTTATATAAACGACTAACATTTACTGTGACAAGTTATTAATGTTTTAAACTTTATCTGCGGCAATTTATAACCGCGTAGTAAAAATGCGAGACGCCTTGGAAAGGAAAATAGCGTCGATAAATTGAACGTCTTTATAAATCACCAAAGATAGCTTACAACTTCATGTACAGCTTTTAAAATCTTCGCGTTGTCGATATTGGTACATACCTAAAGAATGACAGCTCTAAAAATTTCGAGTATTTTCAGTACGTGATATTGAATCATAACTTTAAAACCCTCGCGATGCTTTTAACGAAATAACATAACGGAAAATGCTCCAAGTCTGTTGCAAAGTTCTAGATAAAGATTAAATTAAAGGATTAAGCCCGGATGGATTTGAAAACTTTTGAAAATGTCGGTTCATCCGTGTTCCCGAAGAAATTAAAACGGAATGTGTTCTGAGATGGTACAAACTGTTCAAAACTTTTTCATTGACTCGCAAAGTATTGGGTCGATACGGAACGACGTGACACACATTTCAATTTGCTTACTAGGGAATAAACAAGTTGAACAGTTCGGCACGAAACGCCTTAAGGATGAGAAGTTATCGTAACACAACGACGTAAGTAAGTAGGGACACAATTGCCACAAGAAAGAAGTCTCAAAAAAGATAAAAATGAGTGTATACAGTACAACACACAGACCGACCTTGACTTTTGGGTGCGAGTCATGGACATTAACGTCGAGCCAAAAAATTAAAATCCTTGCGGCCGAAATGCTATTTTCAAGAACAGTAAGAGGCATAACGCGAAAAGACAGAATAGGAAACGAACAGATTAGAAACGAATTAGAAGTAGAATCTATCCCAGAATTCATAGAAACTAGACAACTGAGTTGGTGGGGGCATCTACAGAGGATGGACACAAGAAGACAGGTAAAGAGAGTGTGGCAAGCAAGAATACAAACAAGGACGAAAAGAGGAAGACCGAGAGAAACATGGGAAAAGGCGGTAACAAAAATCTTGGAGAAGAGAGAAAAACCGTCGTCATCTAACTGTAGATAGATAAACAAATAATGTTTCTAATGAAGAAATGAATATTAACAGATGGGACACAATTTAAAGGTTTGAATGGAATTAAAAACCAACCAAAAGATATCATCATGATGATTAAATTTCAAAGTGCAAGGCTGTAATCTTTTTCTTCCAAACCCTGATTTGAAAATATGGTTCCTTAAACATAAACCAAAAGATACCTTCATCTCAATTTCCATTCTATAATCTAATTTTCTTTAAATCCCGGCACCTTATCGAGTATCCCCTTTCCCTTACCCAAGCAAAATGTTCAATGA
Source organism: Elmis aenea (assembly GCA_947652605.1). Taxonomy (NCBI): domain Eukaryota; kingdom Metazoa; phylum Arthropoda; class Insecta; order Coleoptera; family Elmidae; genus Elmis; species Elmis aenea. The sequence continues at coordinate 3,700,503 of OX393583.1, read as the reverse complement.
ACAATTTCATTACCATTGCCAATACTAAAAACCTATTTATAGATGTTAATCGCTGGTAAGGTCAAGGATTCGGTGTGAAATAGAGAACATTTAATCCCCACTCCGTTTTTCACCCCAAACTAGCTCTAGGATACGTCTGGCATGACCTTAATTCCTTTTGTATGTGGTTTTAATGGAGATATTTCGGCTATCCCACCGTTGGAATGCAAAGTTTAAATCTCATGAGCAAGTTAGTCTAACAGTATTACTGTAAAAGGTGCGGTAGGCCTTTTGTAAATGTCGCTTAGAAAAAAAAAACTGGCTTGCAAAACTTTGCAATGAAATGTATAACATTAATTAAATTTGTTAACACTTGTTTAAATTATATACAGGGTGTCTCAGATTACATTTCCAGCATGGGGATCTCGCTTATTATAAGAGATACAGGTTTGTCTAAATTAGATGAATTATTCCCTTAGTATGAGAGAAGCCATAATAAATTTTTAAGAGTACAAAATTCCTCGTAGGTACTTTAGTTTTAAAAAACAAATCTAAGATAACAAACAGTTACATTCTACATAAAAAGTACCTCCAGAAGGTACAAATGAAATTGATTGATGATTAAAACAAAAAAGTTATGAGAAAAAAGAAACTCGATATTTTCAAACTGTTTGCTATAACATCTGAAGAACGAGGAATTTTGTACTTTTAAAAATTGATTGTAGCTCCTTTCATAGTAAGGAATAATTCATCTAATTTAAGCAAACCTGTATCTCTTATAATAAGCGAGATCCCCATGCTGGAAATGTCATCTGGGACACCCTGTATAACTCATGTTGAGGAAAAAGTTAAGGAAAATAACATTTTGACATAAATTTCAATTGATACAAACGAAGATAAACTTAATAGACTTTGTGTCTACAAAAAGGACAATGGACTTTAACCATAAACAGTTACTTATTCTGTATTTTTATAAGCACGCCTAAACCGAAACTGCCAGTAGCAAAAGCTTTAGAGTAAATTCAAAATGCTTTGCAGTTTACATTGGAAGCTCACACCAGTATCTATTAAAATTTGCTTTAGACCTGTCCAGGATATTTTAAGTTATAGGATACTAACAAATCTATGATTTTAAGTAAGAATAAAAGATGTTTACGAAATTTTTATCGTTTCTCTTACAAATTTAGTTACTTTTCACTTGATTTTCGTCTAAATCAAAACAAAAAAGCATTTTATAGCACTCAGATGTGATGAAAATATTACACAATATTGCCACACACAAAGAAACGCGAGCTATTAAACCGATCTAGCTTTTCTGCAAGTGATCCCTTCAAAAATAATTAATAATAGTTATAATTATTAATATTTATTTTAGGATTTGCATTACCTGGCTTATTTAAAAAATGCAGAACATAATTGCATAAGCCCTTTTTAAAAATACTTTTTTAAACAACTTAAATATTTAATTAGAATATTTACATTACACAAAAAGGATAAATTAAACTTGTGTTACAGAATCGTGTGGAAAAAAGGAACAAACCGGACCATATTTCAAATTTGGTAACCATATCTGGCGCCACCTATACTGATACGATTTAAATGCGTCTTTGTGTGTCATTTGTTATTGATTTTCAGTTCGGAAAAGTTTTCCGCGTTAAGGCGAGCTCTATCAACGACCAAGCGATTTAAAAGTTTCCAACGCGATAGAAAGCTATACCTACTCGAGAATGGTACGCGAAGCGAAAAAGCAAAACTTTAGGTTTGGTTCATGAAATGTAGATTTACAAGTTTTGCAAGGTTCTGTTCTTGGAAAGTGGCAATATTTGTTAGCGGAAAATATAAACAAAACTAATACCGTTTTTTTATGTTACTCTGACTGTGTATTTTTAACTGGGTTTGCCTGATTTAAATCAACTGATTTAAAAAATATATATAATCATGATTTAAATCAAACTTTTTCTTTCGCGATTCAACGTCATACGTCACATAAACACGCTGTATAAGCCGAAGCACATTTTTTTTTAGAACACAATATAAATAAATATTTTCAAATTACCATTTATAAAACTGCAAGTGGGCAGTAAACATCAGAAGATAAAAATGTCAGCTTCCAGGACTTGGCAATCATTTGGTTCCAACACACTAAAACACTCAAAAAGGATTCATTAAATGAAATGACAAATTGGGCCATATTCTCGTATCATTTTTACGTTCTAAATTTGAAAAAGTTTTTAAATTCCTTCCGGAAAGTCCACAAATTTAAAATGTTAAACTTGACTTTTAATACTATAATTGCAATGCAAGTAAATTATAATAAAAATTAAACGCATGTGTGCTGAAACACAATTACGTTATGTATTCTATTGCAAATATTTTGTTAAAAACTTTTAATCATTGCAATAATGACATAATGGACAGCTATCAAAATTTCCCAAACATTCATGAATATGATTTCGCTTTAATTACATCTTAAACTGATTAGAAGAGATATTTAAGTTGATCTTGAAATTTGATTGATAAAATACATACGAGAATAAGGCCCAGTATTGTTCATAAACACACTTTGCAAAATATATTAGCAAAATACTTTGATACTAAATAAAATAAAATAACTGATCAGCTCACTGATAGATTTGACATGAAACACTAAATTTTATATCAGGAAAGAAAATGTATTTAAGTTTGTTCTGGTGAGCTTGAATTCTGTTTTACATGACTTCTAAAAATTATAGCAAAGTAAAGAAAAACAAATCAGCATGTACACATGTTTTTGCTAATATATTTCTACAAAATAAATGTACAATATCTTCACCGACAAGGTTTTTTAGCGCTCTGAAAAAAAGACAAACAAAATAACAACAATCACTCGATTAACCAGGGATAAAAATTTCTTAATATAACAATAACACATTGAAGGTACGTGAAAAAGTAACTGGCATAAATTAAAACGTTTAATATGGTTGTGCAATGTTTAAATATTAATTATTAATTATGCACAACATAAATTTGTCTGATTAAGTGAATAATATTGCATGTAAGCTGTGAAACTGTTTAGAAATGAAAATTGAAGAAAAAATATCAAGGCAAGTAATATTTAATTAAACACACAAACTTACATACGGATTGTACAATATATTTGGTACCCAATGTGTTCGTTTACTAAAAGGGCGTTATAACATGATTTTCTGATAACAAAACACTTAAACTAATTGCAGCTGGATTATAATAAAGTAATATTTATTATAATCCAACGACATACATGGATTAGCACCGTTGTAAGTGCTAAAAGATATAGGTACACACCTATCAACCTAACATTCCCTATCATGAAACCTAACAACCGAACCGAACCGAACCATTAAAAATCGTTATCGACGCCCTGAAAAGGAAAGATGCGAATTATAATAAATAGAATTTGCTACAAAATTTTATTTAGTTATAATCCCCTAACACATAAGCTAATAAATATCGATGACAGCCTGAAAAAAAGGTTATAGAAAATCATGTTATTAAGTGCATTAATCGAGCAATTGCTGTGAAGTACAATAAAAAAAGTTGTTTCATGACGGTTGGGTAATAATTGTTAACAAATATTATAATGAACTCTAGGATGTGAGAACCTGTCTCCTGTGACTTGGCATAGCTAATCGTACACATTCTGACACACTTAGGCCAAGTCACCGAAAATTATATTGGGGGAGACTCACCAATCGTGGCAAGGCCGTGCTTGTTTCATGGTACAATTAAGTAACGTGTTTACTCCGGACACAAACAGCACAATCCAGCACAATAGGGCACTACGTTATAAAACCATGTACTCACTATTGAACAAGATATATGCAATTAGAATCGGGCGTAGACTCAAGGTTCCAAAAAACGTATTTGTCCTTACCACGACGTGCAAGTCCAATCATTCACCATACTGAAGCAAAAATCATGACAAGGCTTGTAAGCCTAAACATTTCACACGGATTTACAAATCATGACAAGGCTTTTCAAGTTCCCTGATACCAGTTCAAGTAACGTGTTTAATCCGGACCCTAGATGACACCGCTGATGCATATTTAGAATCGGGCGTAGACTTGAAGTTCCAAACAACCCAATTGTCCTTTCCATGATCGTAAACCCAAGCATTCCACATACCTAATCCAGCACGGTAACCAGGGTAGGGCGAAACTGGATATCATAGCACCACAAAATTCGACAACTTTCGTTGGTACCTAGGTACAACCTGTGAAACCACGTCTTTTTGGTACCAAAGACCACTTTATGGCTACCCAAAAATTATGGATCACGACATTTTGTGGAAATCTATGTAGGCCCTAAGTGATACGACACGGTAACCCGAGTACTTAACGCACTTAGGGGCGAAATCGAATCACCCTATAACTGGCATGGTGGAAGATACCATACCAGATTAATAATAAACTAACTTAACTTAACTCAGTAAGCCGTAATGGTACTTTAAAGCACCCGGAAAATCTGAGTATCCCGGTGAAAATAACCAGGTCATCTACGTAACTCAGTGTACCAGAAAGTACAACTGAATTACTTAAACCCCTCAAACATTCAAAATTTAGGTGATTCTAAACAAAACTCACAAAACAGGCAAAGTAAACTCACAAAACAAAAGCGCAACTTCCGTTTAAGCAGTTAAACTAAGGCCATCATTCAGAAGTTGAAACAAGTCTTAAATTTTGCTATTAAATTTTCAAAAAGTAGTACATTTTTGAACTAAACAAACCACTTCGTTATTATAATAAAAATAAAATTGATCAGTTATATTAAAATTAAAATTAAAAACAATTGGCTTTTAAATTTAACAAAAAGTATGTTCTCAACTTCATTCAATTATTTTCTGAACTTAATTTTCTGTAAATTTCATTGACAGACAATTTAATTACAAAAATTATTTTGAATTAACTTTATTACAAAAAAAGAGTTGTCGATTTAAGTAAGGCTGTGTAGTTACTTTGGAATTTATCTAAATGATTTTATTTGACTCTTCGCAGTTACGCATCTGTTTCAGTGATTAAAGTGCTGTACTTCAGGTTTGTTCGTGAAACAAACCCAAAAAGAACTTCAGCAGAAGAGAGCAGAGAAATAAAAAACAATTCAACACGGAGGACAGGTTAGACACACCCACATTTAAATAACAAAATTTTAAAAAAAAATGACTTATTAAATATTTTTTTAAATGAATCAGCGTTGATAAGACGAATGCAAAAGCAATTTTTTGCAATTAAGTTAAATACAAGTATTACAAGGGTAGATAAAGCTGATGAAAAAAATTGTTACAACTATCTTTACCCAACGTCATGAAACACATACATACATATAAAAAATATTATTACAACCGGACGGACACCTTGTCGGACAATAGCAAAAACATCGGACGATCGAACTTATGAGCGGCAAATGCCACCATAAAAAATTATACCGAGTCGCGAACGGATTTTGACTAACCTTTTTGCGACTGCCCTCATCGCTTTTCTCTCTTCGCACATTTGGACTTACCTTGTTGGTGCACTGAAGACATCATCTGCGATGACGGCATCCCCTGCAGGTAGCGGCCTCCAGGAAATCCATACCCCTACTGCAAAAAAGTGGCCTCCAGGAAGTCCATACACCTACTGCAACAAAAGTGGCCTCCAGGAAGTCCATACATCCATACACCAACTGCAAAAAAAGAACAAGTCCAAATTAGTTACAAAATTTAAGAGGTTACCCATAAGCTATGTATAAGGGGTTCCAGAGAACACCGCCACATCTAATAGCCGTTTGAAAATATTTTTTATAACCCTTCAAAGTGTAAAAATTCTAACATTTTGCTACGGGCCTATCTAATTTAATAGGAGTATTGCAAATATGTTGTTTAACATTTTCTACAAACAATGTCATGCGTATACTTTCAACAGATCCATTGAAGTGTTTATTAATAATTTTTTTTTGCTTGTATTGTAACGAAAAAGGTTGGAAGTATAGGATGGTAATACAATTTTAATGAAACGGAAAATTATTTAAAAGTCGCGGTCTTATGGCAGAAATAGAACTATTTCATTTTCTAATTTTGCAGTAATTGAAGTTACTTTATGGTTACTTTACGCAAACTCGTCCGATTAAGCGCACATGCGTCGTTGTGCAATTATAGAACACATGGCGAACATACATCAAACACCTGGTAAAATTGTATTATTTTTCACTTTCGAGTTTCTTGACTTTATCACTATTAAAATTATGTCATTTATTTGATTAGATAAGATTTTTATGTCGATATGCGAAATCTTGTATTTAAACACAATTTTTTTAAGTTATTAAATGGGTTCATTAAAAAATAACCAACAAATTCTGGATGTTTTACTAGAGCATACTGTTTGTTACATATATGTAAAATTACGCAGGTAAATTTAAAAAAACACTGTTTATACACAGTGCAGTAGCAGATGTCAAATTTTTCATGTGCATTCAAATATGGGTTGCCCTAGAAAACATTTTTTCAAAATCAAACTACAATTTCTCAATCAACTCTCAGAAACTTTATATTTTTATTTAATTTCTGCACTGCCCTGTATATACATAAAATGTTTTGTTGTATCAAAAAGTTAACAATGAAATGACCAGTTTTATTGTTTAAACAAACCCAAATAAAACTTAATTGTTGTTTATTTACAGTAATCTAATGGTGCCTGTACACCTGAGAGTAAAGTACTCTCGAGAGTAGCGTCGCCAAGGATACAGCCAATCGCGAGTTACTCTCAGGGGCTGTATCCTTGGCGACGCTACTCTCGAGAGTACTTTACTCTCAGGTGTACAGGCACCATTAGCTTTGAAATAAATGAAAAAGTTAATACTTTGCTGTTTCTAAAAATTTGAGTTGAACTTTTAAAGCCCACTAAAGTTTTCCTAAACAAATCATGTCTTTACAGTAATGCCACAAAGATATTCATATTTATTTATGTATATTTTCAGAAACAACTGAGCCTTAGTGCAGAAGAGTGATGTCGTCTTTGCAAGTTATAATTGTGGGAGCATTTTTTTTTTGATTTTTCGCAAGATATAGATATGCTTTATAATTTGTGTATCGTACGGTCCAGCAAATTTTCCCCTGCTTCATGAGGAAGACTTTTTAGGCCGTGGTAAGTAGTAATTAATATCTACCGCCTTAATTATTCATAATAAGAGTAACGCAATAATTTTATTTGGAGTTATTGAGGTGAAAACGAAATTGTAAGTCCACGTAGTTCCAAACTTGTTTAAAGAAAACAAGCAAAAATATTGTGTCAATTTAAATGGTCCACCCGGCAAATTGTTTTAGCCGTGGGCTAAGAAACCACTTCAGCAGTATGTATATTATTAAATTATTTTAGGGGATGTTTGTCCGACAGCTCTGAACGACCACCCAGCAGAACAAAAATTCTGGAACTGACACATAAACTCACACGCTTTAAGATTCTGTTGCAAGAAGGAAACTGGATTTTAAAAACGTTTCGAACTGAGCAAAGAGTTACAAATCTTTGTGTCACAGTAATAAACTTTTTAAATTGGAATTATAAATTGCTTGTTTGGTCGAAATCTACGAAAACAGATTTATTTAATGAAGGTTTGTATGTTTAATTATGTTACATTTTTATTTTGCCTCGATATTTAAAAAAAAAACAATGCCTTACTGAAAAAACAAATGATCGTATTAATTAAGTCATAAAATATGTAAACAGTGCCGGATTTAAGACAATTTTGGCCCAAAGCTACATTTTTCTTGGGGCCCCTGTTGGAGAAACTAATGACCAAATAAAAAAAGTCCTCGCTCGCTGAAATAGTTTTAAAAGAAATCCATCCCGTTTCAAACTGATAACTAAAAAAACATAAGTCCCTAACGGCATATTTGTGAGGCCCCCCCAAATGAGAGGCCCTAAACGAAAGCTTTTTATTTTTGTTTTACCTCGTTATTTAAAAAAAAACAATCAGCATTGCCTTACTCAGAAAAAACAAATGATCGTTCTAATTGAGTCAGTAAATATGTAAATAGTGTTAGATTTGAGAAAAGTTTGGCCCAAAGCTACATTTTTCTTGGGGCCCCTGTTGGACAAACTAATGACCAAATAAAAAAGGTCCTCACAGCATATTTGTGAGGCCCCTCCAAATGAGAGGCCCTAAACGAAAGCTTGTCTAGCTTATAGTGTAAATTCGGCACCTCTAATAATACATTTATAATTTATCTTTAAGTTGAAAACTAAGTTTGAAATATAAAATTAGTTCGAGGCCCATAAGCCTTTCGTAACGTTGTAGTAACTCCGCGGGCATAAAAAAACAGGTTTATTTCACATGCTGTTGACATGAAAGCATAAGTTTGTTTTACGAGGTAGCAAATGCTCAACTGTTTCACAATTATTCATCTGTGCACATTTTTTTTAGCTAGCACGATACGTGCGTGAATTCCTTCCACTTACAAGACGCGTGCCAACCCTGAAGCGTTCGCCAAGACAAAGACTCTTCTACACGAGTGTGGCGGCTGCAGAACCCCCTCGGTACATGGAGGTAAAATAATTTTGGAATATAAAATCAGTTACTTAACAAAGACTTATTATAAGTCTATTTTTTTAGGACGCGGACAGGTTTCATTAGCAATAATCATGACGCACGCCTAAGCGAATTTACCTCAACGTCACGGTGCCTTTGCCTCTGCACGAGAAAAAAATTCAACCACCGTTACTCCGCTTGTCGTTCGAGGCGACTAAACTTTTTGTTTGATGAGATATGTATAGTTTTAAGTTTTAAGAGTATTTGTTTTAAGTTATCTTAAATGTTATATTGTTTTATTTTTTAAATACACGACGTTACATACAATGTCTTCTAGATTTAATCAAATTATTACTGTGTTATTTGGAACGGCATGCCAAGGGATGAGAGGATGTGTATGTGTGGTTGCATACTTGTATGTAGTTGTGATGGTGGAAGGGGGTAAAAAATCATCTTAATTTACTGTTAATTTTGGTTAAGGTGAACGTATGTATGATTTTTTCACAGCATCAAGTATTGCGAAACATAACGTGCATTAAAACTGAATTTACGTTTCCATTTGTTATCGGCCGCTCTTCCAGATAAATAAAATGAAAATGCAAGTTCAGGTGGGTAATATTGTAAATGTTAAGTGTAGTTAGTTATAAGTTTTAGGTGTAAGCATCACCGAGTCAAGATACGATCGAACCGTGCGACTGAACTAAACATTGGAGGCGCATCGACGACGACGAACACACGGTGTTCACAGATTGCTTCTGCAAAAACTTATCGGCAGAAACTGCGATTTATAAATGTGTAAGAGGCGCGTTGGAAGCTAGAGCCGGCCCTAGATTTAGTTGTAAAACCCAAAAAAAGTACATAAAATATGAAAAATAGTTATAGCCATAGTATTAGGCATAGGTGTACATAGCTGCATTAACATTTTTAATAAATACATAACCACAAATAACTGTTTAAGACAATTACAACGTTAAAAAAGCGTTACCGAGCTTATTTTAGTTAGAAAAAAGGTTGAAAAGACAAAAACTCGCAAAACATGGGTTATAATCGCATCAGCTGTACACTTGTTATATGGTATACCGCAAGGGACGCCACTTTTCATTCAAACATTTCACGGGAAAAAAACGTTTCCACCTACCTGGAAATTATATGTAGACCTGCATTGGACCTTGCTGAACACTTCTCAATATAAATTAATCGTTGATCAAGCAAAATTATTAATAAAACTTAACAAATTCACAGCGACGCACAAGTGGCGTCGAATTACGTCATGGAGTCAACAATTGAAACAGTAGAGCATCCACGGCCACCTTCAATAAATGAATGCACTTTTCTAGGAATACCTATGTACGTGACATTGAAAATTGAGCGGAAAAATTACAGAAAATCGTCTTGGCTACTCACATAATGAATTTGGCACAATTTTACACTGCTTATTACATTAAATTTGCTTGATTTTACCTCTTAAAACTTTTGAATTTGAATAAAAAGCACACATAAATGCAACGAAATACGCGCCCTCTGCTCGGCACTACAAGTAAATAACCAGTGGCGTAACAGTTTTGTTTAGACAGAGGGCCTAAAAAGTAAGGGACCTACACAGCCTTTGTTAAAATACTGTACACACTCACATACTTGGCTTTTTTGGTTATGTGGGTTATGCTGATGGAAATAAATGAGCAGTTGAAGTGTTAATTACTAAAAATAGTGTTTAAAACTGCTTTTATGGATACAAAAAGCAGTTTAAAACCTGAATAAAATTTAATGTTTATATATTTTATAATGTCTTAGTTTGAAATGTTTACATGAAAAAGTAAATAGGTACGTTGCTGTTTGCCAAAATTTTGCGTTAAAGTTTTCAAACACGATAATTAAAAAGTTGTTTTTATTATTGTGCCACAGAGTGGTTAATATTTATTTATATATTTTCAGAAATGACCGGGGGCCACGTCGTTCGCAAACTATAATTTTTAGAGTACTTTTTTCAAAGAAATTTACAAGAATTACGGTTTATACACATAATTTTTGTATCGCCCAGCAAGTTTTCCCATTTATTACGGAAAAGACTTTTTGGGCCGTGGTAAGTATTAATTAATATCTAACGCTATGAGTGTTCATAATAGGCGCAACGTAATTATTTTAGTTAGGGTTATTGATGTAAAAACAAAATTGTAAGTCCACCTAGTTTCGAAATTACGTAAAGATATTAAAAAAATAATTATTGTTTCAATTTAAATCGATACATATTTATATCACGAAGCTAGAAACTTTTAAAGAAACATTAGATTAATTACACGTTGATCCACTAATTAATTTAATATTTAAAAATTTGCCCGTTTAAAATCATCATCAACCTTCAGTTAATTATTGAAATTTATTACCGTATTAGCCCGACCATAAGGCGAGGTTTTTATTTAAAAAGATGACACGTAAATAGCGGGGTCGCCTTATATTTGAGTTATATTATAATGGTGAGGGTAATGTATTTTTCTCCAAAAAGCAGAATTAAACATTCGGGTCGCCTTACAATCAGGGTCACCCTATAGTCGGGCCAATACGGTACTAGTTGGAATGTAAACGAGATTGTAATGATTAGACATGACATTTAATCACCCTGTATAACACTTAAAACGGCACAATATTGATCATGATTGATTGACTACTATAATTACTTCAGGAGCTAACCGAATATTGGCCGTGGGGCCTTGGACAAGGTTGTTTAAAAAACTGCATGATAAGTCTCGATTCAATTCAATCTCCATGCCTCTATATTTATATAAATATACTTCAACCGTATAATCTCTAATTTGCATTATTATGGTTCTTGCCTTAAATGCAAGATATACAACTGGTGTAACTACAGAATTATATAATTTAGCATTTACGCATGCGCCTCTATTAACATATGATATTTTTACAGCTGGAAGAGCGAGTATAATTAGTCTCAGTGGCTGCGAATTGGCCACTATCGAGGCGCAAGGATGGGGCGATGGGGGCCAACTAGACGTGCCTTTAAAATATTTTTTAAAAGCCCTACAATTTCGTTTCAACCCTGCGTCGCAAAAGGTTTCGTTGATGCTAAACCTTGTTTAATAAGTCAAGTGTTTTCCCCATGAGCTCTGCTGAGCGCTTCATAGTTCGTCCGGCAAATTTTTCTGGCCGTCCAGCTAAAAAACTACTTAAGCAGTATGTATATTTGTTATTTAATTAGTTTAGGGGGTGTTTGCCCAACAGTTTTTAGCGACCACCCGGTAAAATTAAATTCTGGAATGGACACATAAACTCACACGCTCTACGATTCTGTTGCAAGAAGGAAACTGGATTTTAAAAACGTTTCGAATTAAGTAGAGTTACAAATCTTTGTGTTACAATATTAAACAATTTAAATTGGAATTATATATCTTGCTTGTTTAGTCGAAATCAATGTAAGTTTAACAAATTTATTTAATGAAGGTTTTGATGTCTTAAAACTTTTTATTTTTGTTTTACCTCGTTATTTAAAAAAAAACACAATCAGCATTGCCTTACTCAGAAAAAACAAATGATCGTTCTAATTAAGTCAGTAAATATGTAAATAGTGTTAGATTTGAGACAAGTTTGGCCCAAAGCTACATTTTTCTTGGGGCCCCTGTTGGACAAACTAATGACCAAATAAAAAAGGTCCTCACAGCATATTTGTGAGGCCCCTCCAAATGAGAGGCCCTAAACGAAAGCTTGTCTAGCTTATAGTGTAAATTCGGCACTTTACTAATACATTTATAATTTATCTTCAAGTTGAAAACTAAGTTTGAAATATAAAATTAGTTCGAGGCCCATAAGCCTTTTGTAACGTTGTAGTAACTCCGCGAGCATAAAAAAACAGGTTTATTTATCACATGCTGTTGACATGAAAGCATAAGATTGTTTTACGAGGTAGCAAATGCTCAACTGTTTTAAAATTACTTATCTTTGCACATGTTTGTTTTAGCTAGCACGATGCGTGTGTGAATCCGTCCACCTACAAGTATAGCGCCAACCACAAGGCGTTGGACGAGACGAAAACTCCTCTACACGAGTGTGGCGGCTGCAAAACCCCCACTGCACGTGGAGGTAAAATAATTTTGGAATATAAAATCAGTTACTTGATAAAGGCCTATTATAAGTGTATTTTTTTTTAGGATGCGGACAAGTTCCATTAGCAATCAATATGACGCTTGCCTAAGCGAATATACCTCAACATCACGGTGCGTTTGCCTCTGCACGAGGAAAAATTCAACCACGGTTACTCCGCTTGTCGTTCGAGGCGACTAAACTTTCTGTTTGATGAGATATGTACAGTTTTAAGTTTTTAGAATATTTGTTTTAAGTTATCTTAAATGTTATATTGTTTTATTTTTTAAATACACGACTTTACATACAATGTCTTCTAGATTTAATCAAATTTTTACTGTGTTATTTAGAACGGCATCCCAAGGGATGAGAGGGTGTGTATGTTTGGTTGCATACGTGTATGTAGTTGTGATGCTGGAAGGGGGTAAAAAATCATCTTAATTTACTGTTAATTTTGGTTAAGGTGAACGTATGTATGATTTTTTCACAGCATCAAGTATTGCGAAACATAACGTGCATTAAAACTGAATTTACGTTTCTATTTGTTATCGGCCACTCCTCCAGACAAATAAAATGAAAATGCAAGTTCAGGTGCGTAATATTGTAAATGTTTAGTGTAGTAAGTCATAAGTTGTTGGTGTAAGCATCACCGAGCCAAGATACGATCGAACCGTGCAACTGAACTAAACATTGGAGGCGCATCGACGACGACGAACACACGATGTTCACAGATTGCTTCTGCAAAAACTTATCGGCAGAAACTGCGATTTATAAATGTGTAAGAGGCGCGTTGGAAGCTAGAGCCGGCCCTAGATTTAGTTGTAAAACCCAAAAAAAGTACATAAAATATAAAAAATAGTTATAGCCATAGTATTAGGCGTAGGTGTACATAGCTGCATTAACTTTTTTAATAAATACATAACCACAAATAACTGTTTAAGACAATTACAACGTTAAAAAAGCGTTACCGAGCTTATTTTAGTTGGAAAAAAGCTTGAAAAGACAAAAACTCGCAAAACATGGGTTATAATCGCAACAGCTGTACACTTGTTATATGGTATACCGCAAGGGACGCCACTTTTCATTCAAACATTTCACGGGGAAAAAACGTTTCCACCTACCTGGAAACTATATGTAGACCTGCATTGGACCTTGCTGAACACTTCTCAATATAAATTAATCGTTGATCAAGCAAAATTATTAATAAAACTTAACAAATTCACAGCGACGCACAAGTGGCGTCGAACTACGTCATGGAATCAACAATTGAAACAGTAGAGCATCCACGGCCACCTTCAATAAATGAATGCACTTTTCAAGGAATACATATGTACGTGACATTGAAAATTGAGCGAGAAAATTACAGAAAATCGTCTTGGCTACTCACATAATGAATTTGGCACAATTTTACACAGCTTATTACATTAAATTTGCTTGATTTTACCTCTTAAAACTTTTGAATTTGAATAAAAAGCTCACATAAATGCAACGAAATACGCGCCCTCTGCTCGGCACTAAGAGTAAATAACCAGTGGCGTAACAGTTTTTTTTTAGACAGAGGGCCTAAAAAGTAAGGAACCTACACAGCCTTTGTTAAAATACTGTACACACTCACATACTTGGCTTTTTTGGTTATGTGGGTTATGCTGATGGAAATAAATGAGCAGTTGAAGTGTTAATTACTAAAAATAGTGTTTAAAACTGCTTTTATGGATACAAAAAGCAGTTTAAAACCTGAATAAAATTTAATGTTTATATATTTTATAATGTCTTAGTTTGAAATGTTTACATGAAAAAGTAAATAGGTACGTTGCTGTTTGCCAAAATTTTGCGTTAAAGTTTTCAAACACGATAATTAAAAAGTTGTTTTTATTATTGTGCCACAGAGTGGTTAATATTTATTTATATATTTTCAGAAATAACCGGGGGCCACGTCGTTCGCAAACTATAATTTTTAGAGTACTTTTTTCAAAGAAATATACAAGAATTACGGTTTATACACATAATTTTTGTATCGCCCAGCAAGTTTACCCATTCATTACGGAAAAGACTTTTTGGGCCGTGGTAAGTATTAATTAATATCTAACGCTATGAGTGTTCATAATAGGCGCAACGTAATAATTTTAGTTAGGGTTATTGATGTAAAAACAAAATTGTAAGTCCACCTAGTTTCGAAATTACGTAAAGATATTAAAAAAATAATTATTGTTTCAATTTAAATCGATACATATTTATATCATGAAGCTAGAAACTTTTAAAGAAACATTAGATTAATTACACGTTGATCCACTAATTAATTTAATATTTAAAAATTTGTCCGTTTAAAATCATCATCAACCTTCAGTTAATTATTGAAATTTATTACCGTATTAGCCCGACCATAAGGCGAGGTTTTTATTTAAAAAGATGACACGTAAATAGTGGGGTCGCCTTATATTTGAGTTATATTATAATGGTGAGGGTAATGTATTTTTCTCCAAAAAGCAGAATTAAACATTCGGGTCGCCTTATAATCAGGGTCACCCTATAGTCGGGCCAATACGGTACTAGTTGGAATGTAAACGAGATTGTAATGATTAGACATGACATTTAATCACCCTGTATAACACTTAAAACGGCACAATATTGATCATGATTGATTGACTACTATAATTACTTCAGGAGCTAACCGAATATTGGCCGTGGGGCCTTGGACAAGGTTGTTTAAAAAACTGCATGATAAGTCTCGATTCAATTCAATCTCCATGCCTCTATATTTATATAAATATACTTCAACCGTATAATCTCTAATTTGCATTATTATGGTTCTTGCCTTAAATGCAAGATATACAACTGGTGTAACTACAGAATTATATAATTTAGTATTTACGCATGCGCCTCTATTAACATATGATATTTTTACAGCTGGAAGAGCGAGTATAATTAGTCTCAGTGGCTGCGAATTAGCCACTATCGAGGTCAAGGATGGGGGCCAACTCGACGTGCCTATAAAATAAATTTTAGAAGCCCTACAATTTCGTTTCAACCCTGCGTCGCAAGGTTTCGTTGATGCTAAACCTTGTTTAATAAGTCAAGTGTTTTCCCCATGAGCTCTGCCGAGCGCTTCGTAGTTCGTCCGGCAAATTTTTCTGGCCGTCCAGCTAAAAAACTACTTAAGCAGTATGTATATTTGTTATTTAATTAGTTTAGGGGGTGTTTGCCCAACAGTTTTTAGCGACCACCCGGTAAAATTAAATTCTGGGAAGAACACCTAAACTCATACGCTTCACGATTCTGTTGCAAGAAGGAAACTGGATTTTAAAAACGTTTCGAATTGAGTAGAGTTACAAATCTTTGTGTTACAATATTAAACAATTTAAATTGGAATTATATATCTTGCTTGTTTGGCCGAAATCAACGTAAACAGATTTATTTAATGAAAGTTTGGATGTTTTAAAACTTTTTATTTTTGTTTTACCTCGTTATTTAAAAAAAAACACAATCAGCATTGCCTTACTTAGAAAAAACAAATGATCGTTCTAATTAAGTCAGTAAATATGTAAATAGTGTTAGATTTGAGACAAGTTTGACCCAAAGCTATATTTTTCTTGGGGCCCCTGTTGGAGAAACTAATGACCAAATAAAAATAGTCCTTGCTCGCTCAGGTAGTTTGTTTTTTAAGAAATTCATCCCGATTCAAACTGATCAATAAAAAAACAAAAGGAGCGCACAGTATTTTTGTGAAGCCCTTTCAAAAAAGAGGCCCCAAGCGAAAGCTTGTCTAGCTTATAGTGTAAATTCGGCACTTTACATAATATATTTTAAATTTATCCTCAAGTTAAACAGTAATTTTGAAATATAAATTTAGTTCGAGGCCCATAAGCCTGTCTTAATGTTGTAGTAATTCTGCGGGCATAAAAAACAGGTTTATTTCTCACATGCTGTCGACATGAAAGCATAAGATTATTTTACGTAGTAGCGAATGCTTAACTGTTTTACAATTATTTATCTGTGCACGTTTTTTTTTAGCTAGCACGATACGTGCGTGAATTTTGTCCACTTACAAGAATCGTGCCAACTCTGAGGCGTTCGCCAAGACAAAGACTCTTCTACACGAGTGTGGCGGCTGAAAAACCCCCTCGGCACGTGGAGGTAAAATAATTTTGGAATATAAAATCAGTTACTTAACAAAGACTTATTATAAGTCTATTTTTTTTAGGTTGCGGACAAGTTCCATTAGCAATCATCATGACGCTTGCCGAAGCGAATATACCTTAACACCACGGTGCCTTAGCCTCTGCACAAGAAAAAAATTCAACCCCGGATACCCCGCTTGTCGTTCGAGGCGACTAAACTTTTTGTTTGATGAGATATGTATAGTTTTAAGTTTTTAGAGAATTTGTTTTAAGTTATCTTAAATATTACATTGTATTATTTTTTAAATACATGACATTACATACAATGTCTCAGATTTAATCAAATTATTACTGTTATTTTGAACGGCAACCGATGAGAGGGTGTGTTTGTGTGGTTGCATACGTGTATGTGATTGTGAGGGTGGAAGGTGGTGAAAATTTATCTTAATTTACTGTTAATTTTGGTTAAGGTGCACGTATGTATGATTTTTTCATAGCATCAGGTATTGCGAAACCTAACGAGCATTAAAACCGTATTGGCGTTTCCATTTGTTATCGGCCGCACTTCCTGCTAATGAAAATGAAAATGCAAGTCCAGGTGTGTAATATTGTAAATGTTTAGTGTCGTTAGTCTTAAGTTGTTGGTGTAAGCATCACCGAGCCAAGATACGATCGAACCGTGCGACTGAACGAAGCACTAAAACATTGGAAGTGCATCGTCGAAGATAAAACACACGATGTTCACAGATTTGCTCCTGCAAAAACTTTTCGGCAGAAACTGCGATTTATAAATGTGTAAGAGGCGCCTTGGAAGCTAGAGCCGGCCCTAGATTTACTTGTAAAACCCAAAAAAAGTACATAAAAGATGAAAAATAGTTATAGACATGGTATTAGGCATAGGTGTACATAGCTGTATTAACTTTTTTAATAAAGATATAAGCAGAAATAACTGTTTAAGATATTTACAACGTTAAAAAAGCATAACCGAGTTTATTTTATTTAGCAAACAACGATAAAAAGCTAAAAAAAAGCTCACAAAACGTGTTACAATCGCATCAGCTGTACACTTGCAATATGGTATAGCGCAAGGGACGCCACTTTTCATTCAAAAATTTCACGGGCAAAAAACGTTTCCACCTACTTGAAAACTATATGTAGATCTACAGTGGACCTTGCTGAACACTTCACAATATAAATTAATTGTTGATTATGCAAAATTATTAATAAAACTTAACAAATTCTAAGCTCGACGCTCAAGCGGCGTCGAATGACGTCATGGAGCCAACAATTGAAACAGTACAGAATCACGGCCACCTTCAATAAATGAACTTTCTTACGAACATATACGTGACATTGAAAATTGACCAGAACATTACAGAAAATCGTCTTAGCTACTCACGTAATGAATTTGGCTCATCTTTACACTGCTTATTACATTAAATTTGCATGATTTAACCCCTCGAAACTTTTGAATTTGAACAAAAAGCTCACATGAAAGCAACGCAATGCGCGCCCTCTGCTCGACAATACGAGTAAATAACCAGTGGCGTAACAGTTTCTTTAGACAGGTGCGGCACATAGGGAGGGCCTTAAAATAAAGGGGCTCTAAAAGTCTCTGTTAAAACACTGTATACACTCATACTCAGCTTTTTTAGGTTAAGTTAGCGATGCTGCATAAAATAATTGAGCAATTAAAGTGTTATTTACTATAAATACTGTTTAAAACTACTTATATCCATACAAAAAACAGTTTAAAATCTAATTAAAATTTGACTTTTAAGTTATAGAGGTTTAGTCTTTAGCAAACTTACGTGCTAGGTAACATTTCAACTTTTTTACTCGCTAAAAACTGAAAAGAGATTGATTATAATTTTAAAAAAAGAGAAAAATATTAAGTTTTGTAATTTAAGCTAGTGTGATTTAAAATTCCTTTTAGAAACCTTGAGAGTTTTATGCATTTTTATTTCTTTTTATAAAATCTGCACTGCTTTTACTGATTGTTAATAAAATATTAGCAAATAACATTGTAAAACGCAAAACTAATCACATCGTTTGCAGGTTTTGGATTAGCAAAGACATACAAGTAACAAAGTACTTCAAGTAGACCGCCAATAGGACGTTAAGGTAAAAAATTTGGGAAAAGTCATCAAACACATCTGTTTATGCGCACAAAAATGTAATAATAAAATGTAGGAGTATATGAAAACAATAAATGTTTAAAATTTTAGAAAAGCTATAAAAATATTGTTAATCGGTTTCTAAACGAATGATTAGTTGTTATGCATACTATCAAAAATTCTTAAACCATCCATGTAGCAACGCAATATGTTCTATAACCCATTGTATTTGTTTATAAACCCCTTGCTCAAAATCTTCTAAAAGTAAACTCAAAATAAAGTTCTATCCTTAAAATACTACCCCTAAACCCTAAACCAATGTGGTTTGTATTCCAGTAGCATAAAAGTCCCCAGAAATCATCAAAATTTCTTAAACCATCCCTGTAAGAATACCATATATCCTATAAGTCATTGAGTTTGTGTGCAAATATTTTGTTTAAAATCTTCTAAATGAAAACTCAAAATAAGGCCTTTTTCCCAAATTACTACTTCTAAATGAATGTAGTTTGTGTCCCAGTAGCTAAAAAGCTCCCAGATACTATCAAAAGTTCTTAAACCATCCCTGTAACAACGGATTATGTTTTATAACCCATTGTTTTTGTTTAAAAACCCCCAGGTCAAAATTATCTAAGTGTAAACTCAAAATAACGTCCTATCTCCAAATTACTATTCCCAAATGAGTTTAATAAATAAGTTATATATACAAAAATGCTTTGCTAAAACCAAAAATCTTATAGAAGAATCTTATAAATAAATAATTTATGAGCAGATAATCCGCATTTTCATATAGATTTAAAATAATAACTTGCCTAAATTGATCTCTGTAAACTTTTAAAGACCACAAATTTCGTTTTTAATACATAAAATTTCATTGAGAACCAGTTAACGAAATGAAAAGCACACTAAAACTGATCTTATACTATTCCATTTACTTACAACGAATCAAAAATTAAAAAGCATGTTTTTTGGTGACCAACACTAACACAACACTACAATAATTGTAAAATTATTTAAACAGTCGTTTTGTAACATACAGTAAACAACTACACTGTATAACGACAAACTTTGAAAGAAATTTTGAACGGCTTCAATGCTTATCAAACACATGTTACCTAAAATTCAATAAAAACCCTTAAAATGTACTTCGAAATTTAGCAAAAAAGTGCGCGTATCAGTTGTGCTGAGTTACAAGGTCGCGCTATTAGACAGAGGAGTACTCAGGAATTTTCAATAAACCAGAGCTGTATCAGCATTTTCTGGACCATGCGATCTACATAAACTAAGATATATAACATTGCTACTGACGAAGTAACAGCTTATAATTAAGGGAAAAATGTAGCTTGTGTGGCATTTTGATGTGTTGAGACTTCACCTAAAGTCAAATATTTATTTCTTTAAGTGCAAGTACAATGTAAGACTGTAAACATAGAGTAATTTTACAGCACTTTTTGTAATATTACTTTCACCCTGTAAAATGCATGTAAAGTTTATCAAAACTTTGTATTAATACCATTAAACGAATGGAATAAAGCATTTGCATTGTTTTTTTGTGGTAAGTAATTCTTATGTAAACCTATATATTGAAAAATGTAACTTAGGGGTATTTTTGCATACATTATTTACTGTGTGTAATCTTATTTTGGTCAGATGACCAATACGTTGGTTTTAACAGTTTAATTCCGCTGTGCTTTGTGTATTCAAATGCATATATATTTCTTTTTAACAGACTGATGAAAACAAAGATTTATTTAAAACTATTTACATGTGTTATGGAGAAAAACAATTCTGGGACCCTAGGGCGACCCACGTTTAGTAGGTATTGGTCTTTGGCTGATGTTAATTAGAGTAATAAATTTACTGACATACAAATTATTAACATATCATAGAAAGAAGAATTTGTTTCTCTTTTAATTACATACAGTTTTAAAGTAATTTATAATGTAGTTACAAAAATATTTGCTAATATACGATTAAGTGTTAGTACCTGTTCGAAAACAATTATTTAATTTAGAATCATTTTATCGTATTTGCAGTTTCTTTCTTTTGATTGCGTAAATTAAACTATTGGGCCACGTGTGGTTTAGAAATTAATTGCTAATATGTTGGCACGAAATCGGCATAAAATTGTTATGGTCCATTCAAAATTAAAATTAGTTGTTATTTACAAGCACAATTAATATATTTTTTTAATGTATACCATAAATTTTATGTAACTTTGATAATATTAACAATTATAATTGGCTATTTGTTGTAAAATAATAACTTTACGATACAGTTGAAACACTTACTTCGTAAAATAAAGTTTACCAATTTAGAATACGTTTGTTGACTCTACAAATCAGCTCATGATGTTACTTCCGGCTTATATAGCCTTCGTTAGTTGCTTTATAGCAGGTACTGTATATTTCATTTACTTTCTTTTATCAACTAAATGTGCATTGATAAAATATTTCACTTCACCGTATTCAAGTCTTTGTTTATAGTTATACAGGGTGATTGAAATTCGAGTTTAGGCATGGGGTTCTCGCTTATTACAATAGGTTGGTAGAGTATAGGTTTAATTTGGCAAAGTTGCTAAATTTCGTGCTCAATAATAATCCAAAGAGAAATTGAAAATATCTCAAACGGCATCCGGCGTTTTTCTTCATTATTAAAGTTCATTTTTACGAATTTATTAATGTGACAAGTAACAGGCTTTAAAAACTTTTAGTTTGTTAATTGGTTGTCATGAAAACAACATAAACTACAACGACCGGCCTACCTGATTTATAATGGTTATTGTTTAAAACGTATTTTTTTAAATTTGACAATGAAAGAAAACGTAAAATACCATGTGTGATACATCAATGGATTCAGAAAAATAAATGCTATTTGATTATGTAAATAGCAAAAATTGCGCCATAAGAAAAAATAAAGTTACTTGTCATAAAACAAAAACGAATCGATCTGGGAAAAATTTGTGACCACAATCCGATTCGGCTTAAAAATTTGCTTGTGCGATGTTTTTACACATTTAAAATATTTCAAACTCCAAAGGAGTTACAGACGATTTTCAAAAATCGTATTTTCCGGTTTTTCCTAATTTTCTCGGATACCATTTGAGATATTTCCAATTTCTCTTCGGATTATTAATGAGCACCAAATTTAGCAACTTTGCCAGATTTAAACCTATACTCTAGCTATTATAATAAGCGAGATCCCCATATACTCAAATTTCAATCACCCTGTATATTTAGATATCTCTCAAATTTATAAGATTATATGGGTTTAAGTTTAAGGTTAACTGTGAAATTTACATTTTTATGAAAATTTTGAGCGGTACTCAGACGAAATATGTTGTTTGTTATAATCGCAATCATAGCTGGTTGTGATCGTACAAAAAAAGATTTCGTTATTAATTTATTAATGTAATAATTTTGGTGTTTATCGTTAGTAAATTTTAAACAAAACAAAATTCATCGTTTGCAATTCTGGCCAACTTTGCCATGGTGATTCTTATGATAACAAAGTTTCGCATTTAATTGTGAACTCTATTTAATGACTTGTTTGCTTTAGTAAAATAAAAATTATTTGAAAACTTTGACGCTTTTAGTTAAATCTTGGGTAGGATATTTACCCAAACCGGATCCACCCGGATTACCAGGACTTTCGCCTATTCCATCCAATTCACCAGTAGTGCGAAAATATAGGCTCTCAGTTTTACGACCTAAAATTAAAAACCCTTTTCAATCCAATAATCGGCCTAAATTTTTTTTACCACCCGATTTTAAGAAACCTTTTCCACCAAGATTACCACAAGAACCAAAACTTTGTCCTTGTCCACGCAAATCATCAGGACCTTCTAATATCCCGGAAGAAGACTACGAATCTGGACTTTCTCCTATTCCACCCAATTTACCAGGAGCCCCACCTGGGATTAAAAAGCTATTTTCATTCAGAGGTTGGCATTTGTTTTGTTTGTCTATATGGTCTTGTTTTTCTTGGCTTTTGACACAAATATCACGAGGATTACCGGGACCTAACAGAGAAGACAGTATATTCGGATCACCAGGAGTGCCAGGAACATTGCCTATACATTTACCACCCGATTGGAAGAAACATTTTCCACACGGATTGCCACAAGAATCAGGACCTTGGCCTTTTTCACCCAAATTATCAGAAGTACCAGAACCTAAATTTTTTGTTCCACCCTATTTTAAGAAACTTTTTCCACCAAGAAAACCACAAGTACCAAAACTTTGTCCTTGTCCACCCAAATCATTAGGACCTTCTAATTTCCCGGAAGAAGACCACGAATCTGGATTATCAGAATCTTGGCCTGCTTATTTACCAAATAAATTACCAGCAGTACCAAAATTCCCTAATTTCCCGAGAGAATACTACGAATCTGAATCATCAGAATCTTGGCCTGATTTTATAACAACTGAATTACCAAGATTACCAGGATCTAGTGATTTCTCAGAAGAAGACTACGAATCTGAATCATCAGAATCTTGGCCTGATTTTATAACAACTGAATTACCAAGATTACCAGGATCTAGTGATTTCTCAGAAGAAGACTACGAATCTGAATCATCAGAATCTTGGCCTGATTATTTACCTACTGAATTACCAGGAGTACCAGGATCTAGTGATTTCTCAGAAGAAGACTACGAATCTGGATCATCAGAATCTTGGCCTGATTATTTACCAAATGGATTACCAGCAGTACCTAAATTCCCTAATTTCCCGAAAGAAGACTACGAATCTGAATCATCAGAAACTTGGCCTGATTTTATACCAACTGAATTACCAAGAGTACCAGGATCTAGTGATTTCTCAGAAGAAGACTACGAATCTGAATCATCAGAATCTTTGCCTGATTTTATACCAACTGAATTACCAAGAGTATCAGGATCTAGTGATTTCTCAGTAGAAGACTACGAATCTGAATCATCAGAATCTTGGCCTGATTATTTACCAAATGAATTACCAGCAGTACCAAAATTCCCTAATTTCCCGAAAGAAGACTACGAATCTGGATCATCAAAATCTTGGCCTGATTTTTTACCAACTGAATTACCAGGAGTACCAGGCTCTACTGATTTCCCGGGAGATGTCGACGTAACTGGATCACTAGAATCTTGGGCTCCTTCTTTACCAACTGAATTACCAGGTGTACCAGGGTCTACTGATTTCCCGGGAGATGTCGATGGACCTGAATCACCAGAATCTTGGCCTGATTTGTTACCAACTGAATTACCAGGAGTACCAGGATCTACTAATTTTCCGGAAGAAGACTCCGAATCTGGATCATCAGAATCTTTGCCTGATTTGTTACCAAGAGTACCAGGATCTACTCATTTCCCGGGCGATGTCGATGGACCTAATTCACCAGAATCTTGGTCTACTTCTTTACCAACTGAATTACCAGGAGTACCAGGATCTACTAATTTTCCGGAAGAAGACTCCAAATCTGGATCATCAGAATCTTTGCCTGATTTGTTACCAAGAGTACCAGGATCTACTCATTTCCCGGGCGATGTCGATGGACCTAATTCACCAGAATCTTGGTCTACTTCTTTACCAACTGAATTACCAGGAGTATCAGGATCTACTAATTTTCCGGAAGAAGACTCCAAATCTGGATTATCAGAATCTTTGCCTGATTTGTTACCAAGAGTACCAGGATCTACTCATTTCCTGGGCGATGTCGACGGACCTAATTCACCAGAATCTTGGCCTACCTCTTTACCAACTGAATTACCAGGAGTATCAGGATCTACTAATTTTCCGGAAGAAGACTCCAAATCTGGATCATCAGAATCTTTGCCTGATTTGTTACCAAGAGTACCAGGATCTACTCATTTCCCGGGCGATGTCGACGAACCTAATTCACCAGAATCTTGGCCTACTTCTTTACCAACTGAATTACCAGGAGTATCAGGATCTACTAATTTTCCGGAAGAAGACTCCAAATCTGGATCATCAGAATCTTTGCCTGATTTGTTACCAAGAGTACCAGGATCTACTCATTTCCCGGGCGATGTCGACGGACCTAATTCACCAGAATCTTGGCCTACCTCTTTACCAACTGAATTACCAGGAGTATCAGGATCTACTAATTTTCCGGAAGAAGACTCCAAATCTGGATCATCAGAATCTTTGCCTGATTTGTTACCAAGAGTACCAGGATCTACTCATTTCCCGGGCGATGTCGACGGACCTAATTCACCAGAATCTTGGCCTACTTCTTTACCAACTGAATTACCAGGAGTATCAGGATCTACTAATTTTCCGGAAGAAGACTCCGAATCTGGATCATCAGAATCTTTGCCTGATTTGTTACCAAGAGTACCAGGATCTACTCATTTCCCGGGCGATGTCGATGGACCTAATTCACCAGAATCTTGGCCTACCTCTTTACCAACTGAATTACCAGGAGTATCAGGATCTACTAATTTTCCGGAAGAAGACTCCAAATCTGGATCATCAGAATCTTTGCCTGATTTGTTACCAAGAGTACCAGGATCTACTCATTTCCCGGGCGATGTCGACGGACCTAATTCACCAGAATCTTGGCCTACTTCTTTACCAGGAGTATCAGGATCTACTAATTTTCCGGAAGAAGACTCCGAATCTGGATTATCAGAATCTTTGCCTGATTTGTTACCAACTAAATTACCAAGAGTATCAGGATCTACTCATTTTTCGGGCGATGTCGACGGACCTAATTCACCAGAATCTTGGCCTACTTCTTTACCAACTGAATTACCAGGTTTAACAGGACCTTCTATGCTTCCGGGAGGACACGGCAAAACTGAATCACCTGGACAACCTGGAGCACCTGGATCACCAGATGGTAACAGCTCACCAGTACCGCCAAAGAGGAAAGCGATGTGTGGTGGTTGCACAAACCGTAACGACACATCATGTCTTGGATGTCCTAATTGTTGGGAGTGCTGCATTAAAACAGTGATTTACGTCAGTACAGGGGATACTAACGAGATGCGCGTTAAGATGGACCAATGCAGCGGTCAGACAATCTCTGCTAAGAACGTTGGAAGTGACAAAGAAATTGATATAGCGCGTGTAAGTCAAAAGAATCTATTTTTTTAGCTCTAACTAAAAGCTTTTTACAGGCAAACCTTTTCTAGTTTGTATTGTTACAAAGTGTGTTCAAATTAAATTTTGGAGGAAGTTTATCAATCTTAACATGGGTCCATAAAAGCCTCATTTTAAAGATAATTTTTAACCGTTTCTCAACCAGTATATAATTTGATATATTTTACCATTTTCGCGAAAAATGTGCTTATAAGGTCGATCTAAAAATATCAAGAACAGCAGAAAATTGCAGGTAAATTGTGAATGCTGGAAATGTGAATCATTAATTGTCAATTTAGTGGAACTTTTTTCCTCATTATTAGCATATTCTGTTATTAAAAACTGCAAAAATCGGCTATTTCTTCTTTATTTCGAAATTTTTAGATCGAACCTATGAGCAACAAACATAGTTTTATTTGTTGAGTAGCATGTTTCTGTGTTATATTGTATAGGTATTGCTTTTGTTTTACGTGTTCTATCTCCGGTGCAAGGTAATCAACATCTTTGAGTGCATTAAAATTGATTTTGTTTGAGTTTGAATAGTGGCAACTTCGCACAACGTTTGATTTTTGTTTCGATTTTATTTTTAGAGAAATATGAAAATAACAGCTCCCAAAGTGAATGCTTCATCAATCATCGACAGCAGAATCCAAATAAGGAATAAATAATAAAAAAGCAAGAAAAGTTCAACAGAAGAATGACAATCACTCACACAGGAACTTCTAAGTAATTTATTTGTGAATGTAGTACACATTGCAATTTAAATTAAAATGAAACTAAAAAAAAAATACAGTTTTTCAATGCAATACCCTAAACACAATAATTATTTAACTAAATAACATACTTAAGGTTTAGAAATTAAAAACTCTGGATTTACAGGACGGTTTTATTGATTTTGGTTAAAAATCCGACGTTTCGCACTTAATGTTTTTAAGGCTTCTTCAAGGGCTGAAAACAAATGTGATTACAAATTTTATTTATAAAACTATTCTTAACATGACTTGAAACGATTAAATATAAATAACATAAATTTTAAATACTAGATACAAGTTACAATTAGATTGAAACCATTATACAATAAAAATACTTACAATTTTAACAATATTCATTGATAATTGACAAGGCTAACATGGTGCACATAACCATTTGTTTTTTGAATGTGTAGAACAATTCGAAAGTCAAAAATAACAGTGATACAGTCGCACTAATTTATTGTAAAATGTAAACAGTCTTTTCATTAAAAGGATTTTATGTGTAAAAATGTAAATTAAAACGGATAACATAAAATTTTAAAAAAGACAGACACAAAAGCAACACTTTAAAAATTTTACGTACAATAGTCAGGTTCAACACCAGTAACATTTTATAACAGTTTTACAGAAAGGGGGGAAACTGAACTATGTGGACCAATAATTTTTTAATTAATTAGTAGATGTCCTAAGTTGGTTTAAGACAACTTCAAATTTTATTAAAAACTACTTTTGAAATTAAGATTATTTCCTTTGAATTTGTTAAGTTCATAAAAACAATTTTTAAAGTGTTGCTTTTGTGTCTGTCTTTTTTAAAATTTTATGTTATCCGTTTTAATTTACATTTTTACACATAAAATCCTTTTAATGAAAAGACTGTTTACATTTTACAATAAATTAGTGCGACTGTATCACTGTTATTTTTGACTTTCGAATTGTTCTATACATACAACAAATGGTTATGTGCACCATGTTAGCCTTGTCAATTATCAATGAATATTGTTAAAATTCCCTTGAAGAAGCCTTAAAAACATTAAGTGCGAAACGTCGGATTTTTAACCAAAATCAATAAAACCGTCCTGTAAATCCAGAGTTTTTAATTTCTAAACCTTAAAACAACGGACGTTCAACAATTTATAATAACATACTTAATATAGACCTGCTACGTACATTTTTCTTTATATTTTCAATATTTTGTTCTCTTATTTTTTTTAACTGTGCACCGAAAGATTTTTTTGTTGGCATATTACCCTAGATGTGTTTTTTAATTCAAATTTGTTTATTTATCAATACAATTATTTATAGTAGTCAGTATGTTGCATATAAACAAAATTATCTGTCTTTTCCAATACATTTTGTTCAGTAAAAGAGCATAATTATACGACACAAATTTAATGAATTTGTGCAATTATTTTATTAAACTTGTATTGATTACAATTTGTTTAAAATCAGTGCGATATGACTTTTCAAGAAATGACAAAAAAGGAAGTAACTCTTTTATTTGAAACACCGTTTTGTCAAAAGTAAACAAAATTGTAACTTTCGTTCCCAGTATCAAAAAATTACAAATAATAGGGGGTGATAAATTGGATTAAATTTGTTTATGAAAAAATTTGTAACTTAAGAAAAATTACACCAATGGCAGCAAAGTTCAATAACTGTTAAACAAAAGTGGGTTTCAATATTTCAACACTCAAATTTAGTACTTTTTAAACACTTTTCAAACGCTTCTACCAAGAGGATTTTTTTATCATTAATATTTTTGGACCAATGAAGAAAATGAATCAAATGAAATTCGAAACACTAGAAGCTTGCATTTATACCTAATATAATTATTATATCAATTCAAAAAAAGTTTTTGAGTGTGTAAAATATAAAAATGACATAAAAAGTGCATTCATAACAAAAATATTATTGAAGTTAAAATAGAAAGGTAAATAATTGTTAATCATATATTAATTAAACATTTTAAAGGGTGCGATTTAAGTGTGCATTAGTTAAATATACATGTTCCCTAAAAGAAATACTTTGAGCAATAGAACAATAAATATTTAGCATTAAATAATATATCTATTTTACATAAAAAACGTTACTTTGAGCAATATTTTATTTGTAGTGTGCCCTAAAACGACTTTCCTGTGCAATAAAGTATTAAAAAGTGCGCATTAAATAAATATATTATTTTAAATAAAAAACACTATAATGTGCATTATTTAAATATACATGAGCCCTAAAACGAATACTTTGAGCAATAGAATAATTAAATATTTAGCATGAAATTAATATATCTTTCAAGCAAATGATAAAATTTTGTCATTAGACTTTACACTCTATGTGGATCGAATTTGAAGTATTTTACAAAATATTTTATTTAATTTTACTCCATCTAAACCATTTTTAAAGACAAACAAACTCGTTTAATATTTTTCAATTTATTTTATTAAAGGAATTAAACAATATTTCATAACAAACAAACATCAGGGTACAATTTAAGCGGGCATTATTTAAATATACGTGTGCATTAAAACGAATACTTTGTGCATTAGAAATATTTAAAATAATAAATATTTAGCATGAAAGAAATATATCTTTTAAGCAAATGATAAAACATTTTGTCGATAAATTCAATGTTTGCTGTAAAAAAATCTCCCCTAGCCTATAACCTAAATATACCTAAATATTTATAATTCTATTGCTTAAAGTATTCGTTTTTAAGGCTCATGTATATTTAAATAATGCCCGTTTAAATAGTTGCCTTATTTTATTGAACGATCATAGCTTTTCTCGCTTTTGATGGTCCTCCCCACCCCAGCCACCTAGCACTTCAAATAATCTACATCTACGGTGGCTGCTAACAGCCCATCTCAAATATTATTCGTTTTAGGTTACAAAATATTTTTCTAGTGGTTCAAATAATTTAATGAATGCGGAAATTCAATATATAAATGGTGATTTAATTAAACTATTGGGAATGTAATTTTTCACATGATCAAATATTTTTTGAGATGTTTATATATTTTTGTAGAGGTACGAATGTATTGCACATTTATTTATTTAAGTGTACAAATATATTATTAAAGGAACATCCACATTTATAGATGCGCAAGCATTTATTCTAATGCCATTTTTTTTTTAAATATTGCTCAAATGTTTTTATATATTTACAAACAAATTTATTTATGGCACATTCGTTTTTTGTAATGATCTAATAATTTTTTTAATGCACAAATATTTTACTAAATGCACAATTATTTTACTAAATGCTCACAATTAATGCACGTTTTATTTTATCTATTGCTCATTTAAATAGTCGCTCATTTTAAATGATTAGATTTGGGTATTCAAAAAAAAACATTTTATTTTTGTGGCTGACGTGAAAATAGACTTTGAATTCAATTTTTATGTTCTTAAAACCACTCAAAAAAGGTGAAGTAGGTTTTTTTTTTGGAAGGAGGCATCCGACACGATTTGATATACGTTTTTGTGCGGTGGCTCTATTTGTTCTTTATTTTTTACAAGAAAATATGGTCACCGTAACTATATGCAATATTAGATTTGCCAATAATCATTAAATTTTTTGAAATATTTCTTATCACACTAATTAAAATTGTTTTTTTAAAAGTTACATGAAGTAAACAAAACTGTTAATTTTAAAACCTCGCCTAAAGTCGTTAAGAAAATTATTGCCGAAATATTAAAACAAAATTAAAACGCAAAACAATACAATCAATATTTTTCTTTGAAAGTAACAATGACTTTTTTATTACAAGTACCAATTAATATGTTATTTCCATTGTAAGTTCTTAATTTTAACGCGTTTTGATAATATTAACAATAATAATTATTGGCTTCGGGTTGGATAATTAAAATTGTAGGGTATAAATACAGAATTTTTTTCTTGGAAAAACTATAGTTTCACTTTAGATCTGTTCGTTGAGTTGTTGATTAATAATATGAAGTTGTTTTTTGTTTGCCTAGCATTTATTTGCTGCCTGATTGAAGGTTTTTCTTTTTTTATTTATCAATAATCTAAAAATTTATTTATATTTAATTAATGTAATTAGTTTACAGTTTTATTTTTAACATCAAATATGTATTATTTGAAGTCATCACTGATAATATCTTATTTTGTTTCAGATCATCAGGTGCACGGTGATTTAGAATTTTGTATAGGTAAGTTTTCGTTTTATATTAAAAACTGCTCCATATGGAAAGCCTGTCTCACTGTCAGTGACGTAGTTACAGTTTTTGGGCCCATACGCTAAATTTCAAATTTAATATCATAACTTTACCTGCGTACTTTTTCAAGTTTGAAATATACACAATTCCCATTTGTTGTGCCAATGTTTATGACAGTTAGAAATCTGAAACAATAATTTAATCACTTATGTTAAATACTTACATCAAAATGCAAAATTCTATACCTCAGCTCTGGAATGATTATTTTACGTATCGTGATTTTAAAACTTTGCTATTGTATGTAAACACATATTAAATACCTGTGGTAAAGTTAATTTTTCAAATTTTTAACGTACATTACCCTCATAAAAACTGGAGCAAATAATATGTATGGAATACATTAAAAAATCATTGCTAAATAGATGTTATTTATTATTTGATATCAATTTTACAAACCAAAAGGGACTTTGATGTGTCAGGGCAAATTCACACTTTTCATCCTCATTTTGCTTGCTTCTATATGTTGGTTGGCAAAAAATGAGAGATAATTGAATCGGGTCTGCCCTATGATTTTTCTGTTGCAAACTAGAATTATTTTTAATTTAAAAAATTACATTCCTATTGTAACAGTAATAAGCATCGTAAAAAAATTGCAAAACTGTATAAATATCAGTAAAATCCCTTCTTAAACAATTTATTTCAACAATAGATTTCTTAAATGCTACATAGCCATGTTTTAATGAAATGATCCTTAATATTTTTCATTTAATTAATTATTTGTTGTTTTACTATACTTAAAACACTTTATAAAACGTTTTCTTTAAAAATAATTTTGCTGTACTTAAATCTGTAATCTGAAGAAATTTGGTTGGAATGATATTTGACTTTACTTTGTCTGTAACAATTGTCGTTTTATTGACATTTCTTTCGACTGTTTTAAAACAAAATTCAAAATCGTTTCTGAACTGCTTTATACGCTATTTAAAGTTTGTGTTGCCTCATTCATAAACACCTGATACATAATTTATTTCAACTAAAACTTTAGCAAACACAATAATTAAAATAAATTCAAAATTAGTTATTTTCTTTCTTAACTGCACTCATGTTTTATAATGCTTTGAATCAGGGATATTTTACTTCCCTTTCTATTTCAAATATTTGGTTTGAGGTATAAGTCCCTTTTTATATTAACCAATCGTCGCATAGCAATAACATTCGTCCAATTATTTGTATTTGTAAATGAAGATGGGCAAAAGTTTCAAATAGTGGTAAGACAACTTTTAAATCATAGGGCACCAGACTTACGATTTTTCATTACTTGTAGGTGAATACAATTATTGTTGGGAGGTTTTTAAGTACGTGATAAAAATATTGGCCGTACGCGACTGATATGTGTGTAATAATTAAAGCAATTTGGCAGGTATATAAAATCCTTTATCATTTATATTACATTTGGGGTTGTGTCTAGGCAATGCGAGGTGCCTTTGAAGAAATTCATAGTAATGTACGCTTATTGCTTATGAGCACTTTTAAACTATGCGAAAAAGCTACTGAATATAAATTTATAGCATAAACTGACGTTTTTCCGATTTTTTTTTTAAAATTAAATTTTGGGCTGAAATATGTTGTTGCTTTTATAGAATTCATGTTTATTCTTATATTATTACTTTTTAGTAACTTTGCTGAATACGTTATGTATGATGTAGGTATGTGTTGCTTTACCTAAATAGTAACTATCAGTGAAAGTTTTTACCCTTTGTAAAAATAATTTCGTTGGGGTAGGGGGCGATCTGATTTTTAAAAAAATCAGAAAAGGTTCTCCCGCAAAACCGTAATTTAATTTTGGTTTATGGTAAAGTATTCTACATTATCTAACTTTGCATTAAAACGGGTTTAAAATTAAAAAATTAATCGTCTAGGCCCATTTTCTCTCCTCTCCACGTTTTCATGTCAATCTTCGCTTGCTTTTGAAATAATCAAGAGTTGGCAACCCTTATTTAGAGGGGCGGTAAATTCAAGGACCGCTCCGGACACAAACTCTAGCTACGTCAAAATGCGAGTTAGCTTGTATTGGTGTGACTTGCTGTGAGAGTTTTGAGCATATTCGTAGCAAATTAATATGTGCATCTGAAGGGTAGTGGACTATATTCAGAAAAAAAAAGTTATACTCAGGACAGCTTAGTCGGATATAGTTTTCTTCGGTCAGTGATAAAGCCTAACTAAAATTGGCGTCAGAGACGCATTGGCCGAAAGAAACATTTGTAGGCTACGTGGTAACTTAAATTTATATCAAAAAATTATCTACGCGTACTTATATGTATACAACTTTTTTATCTGTAATTATTTTAAGAAAAATGTTTTCAAAAGGCTGATCGCATTCCTGTACTTTTATAAAACAGGTTCTATTGGAATTAATTGTCGCCCTCCTAGCAGCGGTAACCCAGGTAAGGGAGAACAAGGCCCACCGGGCCCACCGGGCCCACCGGGACCACCGGGGCCACCGGGGCCAGCGGGACCACCAGGGCCAGCAGGTCCCTCTGGACAAAATGGTAAAAATGGAAATCCAGGAGAGACAGGATCACCAGGGGCGCAAGGAAATCCAGGGAAGCAAGGAAGGGCAGGGAAGCAAGGAATGGCAGGGGAGCAAGGAATGCCAGGGGAGCAAGGAACGCCAGGGGAACAAGGAACGCCAGGGAAGCCAGGAGCACCGGGGCCAGCGGGACCACCAGGGCCAGCAGGTCCCCCTGGACAAAATGGTGAAAATGGAAATCCAGGAGAGACAGGATCACCAGGGGCGCAAGGAAATCCAGGGAAGCAAGGAAGGGCAGGGGAGCAAGGAATGGCAGGGGAGCAAGGAATGCCAGGGGAGCAAGGAACGCCAGGGGAACCTGCGACGCCAGGGGCACCAGGAACGCAAGGATCATCTCGTAATGGTGGTAGTGGTGGTAGTGATCCAGAAACAGGAAAACCTCTAGCACTGCCAACAAACAGCTGCGGTGCTTGCAAAAACCGTACAGACACATGTCCTGGATGCCCAGATTGCGCGCTATGTTGTGTTGGTCAATCAACGGTCGGCGTAGTGAACAAAGGGGATGACAATGACGTCAACATTAAGCTTGATCACTGCAGCGGTGAGACTATATCTGTGGGCAACACTGGAGACAATAACCATATTGCTTTATCGAGGGTCAGTCAAAAATACTTATTTATTTACTTAATCCATGTCGCCTATCTACCCTCACGGGTGGGTGGAGCTGAGTTTTCATTTGCTGAAGTCCTCCATTCTCTTCTGTTTTGAATCTTATTCCCTGCATTTTCCACTTTATTGTTCTTCTGTCCAGTGCTTGTTTTACTTCTTCCTGCCACCTTATCATGTTCCTGTTATAATCGATTAAATTCTTTACATGTTTAAATCGTTCCAATTCCCAGATGCAAATTCTGACCGCTTTTTCCTGCTACCAAATACTGTGACTTCTTAGTGTTTATTTCGAGACCCCACTTTTCAAGCTTTTTCTCGAGTTTCCTACACATGTAGCTCATATCATCGTTTTCTTTGGCGATTATTATTGCTTATCACTTGCTTATTTGAAATCATGCTCAAAATATTTTTCGACATTATCAGGACACTTTTTTGCGTATATTTGAAACAACCCATCCATCAATGAAACTAGGAAAAAATTATCTTTTCATGGTGTTACAGCCAACGATCACACGTATTTAAAATTGATATTAAAATAACAAAAGCAAATGAGGATATGTAAAATTTAACAACAAATTTCAAATCTACGCAAAAAGTGTCCTGATAATGTCACAAAACTTGTTGAGTATGATTTCCAATAAAAAAGTTATAATCAATAAACGAAAACGTAAATCTTTAGTTTTTTATAATTAGTGCAAAAACTATTAATCTTTTTCAAGATTAGTTTTCATAGAATTCGGAATCATTTTGATTCCCTTAACCAACTCTGTATCTCTTACCACTTACTACTTACTAAAATGTGTAACTTTACAAAAAAAAATTAAAGGCAGCAGAAAATTTTACTCAACAGACCCAAAAATGTGCACTGTAAGCAATTTAGTAACTATACACTTTAACAACTTCCACAGCTAGTTAGTAGCTCTCTGTGCTACTGTCTGTAGTAGAAATATGCAATTGCAGTAATGTACACAAGCATTTTTATTAAAAAAAAATCACAACTTGCCCCTTTTCAAAACTAGCCTCGGTCTCCCCTACTATAAATTTTGCAAATTCTTCCACATTCCTATGTAATTTTATATTTATCACTGCTAATAAATTGATGTATAGTAGTGTTTCTCAAACGTTTTACTATGAGGACACCTTCCAAAATTATTAGCTTCCGGAGGACCCCAATAAATTGGTATGTAGACACTATTTTAGTGAGGCAAATACATTTGGATGATTCTCTAATGTCATGAAAAGGCTCTGAGACCTCTTCAGATGGATTCAGGGACCACACTTTTGGAAACACTAAGTAAAGCTTTGGTTGTTGTGTAGCAGTTTTCTGTATTATGTTGTTTCAGTACTGTCATCAATATATATTCTATTTTCTGTGTGAGGTAAACATCTTTGAGTGTGTTTAAACGAATTTTGTTAAGTGTCTTAGTTAGTTGTTTTATTTGTGTACAACATTTAATTTTTTTTTGTTTCGATTTTCTTGTCAGATTGATTTGGAAGTAAAACGTCCCCCCTTACATCCTCCATTACCAATCGCTAGGAGCAATGGATAAAAACGCAATAACGAAGTCCAACAGAAGAAGCATTACGATAAGTAACGCAAAAGCTTAAAAATGTTTTAATTGTGAATGTACACATTGCTATTTAAAATATAATAAATGAGCTATGGAACACAATTTTTTAATGCTAGACCTTAAAAACCCTTAAGTGTTAAATTAATGATATATTTAAAATGGACTTACCAGTCGCTAGGAGCAGTGGATAAAAACACAATAACGAAGTCCAACGGAAGAGGCATTACGATAAGTAACGCAAAAGCTTAAAAATGTTTTATTTGTGATACATTACAATTTAAAATATAATAAATGAAAATATTAAGACAAAATATATTTTTTTTTTTTTTGGGATTGTTTGGCATTGGACTGTAGTCCATCAGCCACAGATATTTTATATTATCGATACTTTAAATATTTAAATTAGCAAGTCGAGCAAAATTAACGAGAACGTCACAAATGTCCCTTGATATTACAGATAGAACCGATACTATGTTAACAGGGAGGTGCACCCCCAACGATATCAGATCTTTGTAGAGCTTTTCTGTTAAAATTGTATTATGACTACACGAAAAGAATAAATGATTTAAGTCCCCGTAAGACTGCCCATCACATGGGCATGCTGGGCTATCCTTTATGCCAATTTTATACAGATGGGAGGGGAAGTTGCCATGATTTAATTTTAAACGGGTGATAGTTGTTGAATATGATTTGCTGACATTAAAAGATGTTATGTGTGGAATTATTTTAAGACAAAATAATCTGATATGCTATGCGTACGGTAACCACACGTTCTTTATTATAAAGGACAGTCCTTTATTTAAAAGCAATGTCCTTTTAATTTATTTTTCGAAACTCAATTTTATCTTTTATTTTAAAATTATTCGAGCAATAAATTTATTGTTGCTTATTGTGCCGGCCACATCTAAAACAATTGTATTAGTAATGGTGTAAAACTCCTTCCAGTCCTGTTAATATCGAAGTTATTTATAACAGTAAAAAAGTTTCATACTTTTATATCTATTCGATACGAGTATAAAATTTTAAGGAAATTTGTGATTGTTAGATGTTCAGCAACAAAAACTACTAGGTGGTTGACAATAACCGGCTTTGTAAATGGTTTTAAAACTGCTCTGAAATATACTTTTTAGAGCAGGAAAAATGTTCTACAATTTTTATGACTTTTTCTTAATTATTCCTTTGCTGAAGCATGGTTTCTTCCCAGTTGTCAACCTTTAACCTTTCATAAACACATTCGGAAAACTCTTAACATTTCAATGTGCGAACCTTTCGTAACCTAAAAAGAATTTAAAATACAATTGCCTGAAAGTAAAAAACCAAAGGTTTTATTCATGAATGTAAAACAATTGCTTCACAAATGGAAAAGAATCACTATCAGATTACAAAATCATTTAATGAATTTGTGCAATTGTTTTATCGAACTTGTATTGATTACAATTTATTTAAATCAGTGCGATATGGCTTTTCAAGAAATGACAGAACTGCCGTAACTTTTATTTTTGAAACAACGTTTTGTCTAATGTAAACAAAATTGTAACTTTCGTGTCCAATATAAAAAAATTGCAAATAGTTGGGGGTGATAAATTGGATTAAATTTGTTGATGAAAAATTTTGTGACTTACGAAAAATTACACCAATACCTGTTAAACAAAAATGGGTTTCAATATTTCAACACTCAAATTTAGTACTTTTAAACACTTTTCAAACGCTTCTATTGAGCGGTTTTTTCTATCATTAATATTTTTGGGCCAATGAAGAAAATAAATCGACTGAAATTCTAAACACTAGAAGCTTGCATTTATACCTAATATAATTATTATATCAATTCCGTAAAAGTTTTTG
The DNA here is from genome assembly GCA_947652605.1 of Elmis aenea. Classification (NCBI taxonomy): domain Eukaryota; kingdom Metazoa; phylum Arthropoda; class Insecta; order Coleoptera; family Elmidae; genus Elmis; species Elmis aenea. Next base: position 3,663,063 of record OX393583.1, on the reverse strand, counting down.
ATTGTGTAAAATATAAGAATGACATAAAAATGCATTCATAACAAAGATATCTATTATTAAAGTTAAAATAGAAATGCAAATAATTGTTAATTACATATTAATTAACTATTTTAAATTATTAGATTTGGGTATTAAAAGAAATACATTTAATTTTTGTGGCTGACGTGAAAATAGACTTTGAATTAAATTTTTATGTCCTTAAAACCACTCAAAAAAGGTGAAGTAGGTTTTTTTTTGGAAGGAGGCATCCGACACGATTTGATATACGTTTTTGTGCGGTGGCTCTATTTGTTCTTTATTTTTTACAAGAAAATATGGTCACCGTAACTATGTGCAATATTAGATTTGCCAATAATCATTAAATTTTTTTAAATATTTCTTATCACACTAATTAAAATTGTTTTTTTAAAAGTTACATGAAGTAAACAAAACTGTTAATTTTAAAACCTCGCCTAAAGTCGTTAAGAAAATTATTGCCGAAATATTAAAACAAAATTAAAACGCAAAACAATACAATCAATATTTTTATTTGAAAGTAACAATGACTTTTTTATTACAAGTACCAATTAATATGTTATTTCCATTGTAAGTTATTAATTTTAACGCGTTTTGATAATATTAACAATAATAATTATTGGCTTCGGGTTGGGTAATTAAAATCGTAGGGTATAAATACACAAATTTCTGTCTTGGAAAATCAAAAGTTCCACTTCAGGTCTATTCGTTGAGTTGTTGATTAATAACATGAAGTTGTTTTTAGTTTGCCTAGCATTCATTTGCTGCCTGATTAAAGGTTTGTTTAAATTTTTTTAAATTAATAATCTTAAAATTCATTTGTATGTTATTAATGTAATTAATTTGAATGTTTATTTTTAAGAACAAAATATGTTTTATTTGAAGTCGTCACTAATAATATCTTTATTTGTTGCAGAACATCAGGTGCACGGTGATCCGATTCCAGTAACTTGTAAGTTTTCGTCTTATATTAAAAAACTGCTCCATAAGAAAAGTCTGTCTCATTGGCGTAGTTACAGTTTTTGGGCTCATATGCTAAATTTCAAATTTATTATCATAATTTTACCTGCGTACTTTTTCTAGTTTGAAATTTCCATTTGTTGTTCCAATGATTATGACAGTGTACGTTAGAAATCTGAAACAATAATTTAATCACTTAGCTTATGTTAAATACATCAAAATGCAAAATTCTATACCTCGGCTCTAGAATGATTATTTTACGTATCGTGATTTTAAAACTTTGCTTTTATATGTAGGTACATATTAAACACTGTAATAAAGTTAATGTTTCAAATTTTTAATGTACATTATTCTCATAATAACTGGAACAAATAATATGGATGCAATACATTGCTAAATAGATGTTATTTATTATTTCATATCAATGCTACAAATCAAAAGAGACTTTGACGGGCTTTTACAATGGCAAAATCACATTTTTCATCCTAATTTTGCTTGCTTCTTTATGTTGGTTGCCAATAAATGAGAGATAATTTAATCGGGTCTGCCCTATGATTTTTCTGTTGCAAACAAGAATTATTTTTAATTTAAAAAATTACATTCCTATTTTAACAGTAATAAGCATAGTAAAAAAATTGGAAAACTGTATAAATATCAGTAAAATCCCTTCTTAAACAATTTATTTCAATAGATTTCTTAAATGCTTCATAGCCATGTTTTAATGAAATGATCCTTAATATTTTTCATTTAATTAATTATTTGTTGTTTTACTATACTTAAAACACTTTATAAAACGTTTTCTTTAAAAATAATTTTGCTGTACTTAAATCTGTAATCTGAAGAAACTTGGTTGGAATGATATTTGACTTTACTTTGTCTGTAACAATTGTCGTTTTATTGACATTTCTTTCGACTGTTTTAAAACAAAATTCAAAATCGTTTCCCAACTGCTTCATAGTCCGTCCAAGCGCTATTTAAAGTTTGTGTTGCCTCATTCATAAACACCTGATACATAATTTATTTCAACTAAAACTTTAGCAAACACAATAATTAAAATAAATTCAAAATTAGTTATTTTATTTCTTAACTGCACTCATGTTTTATAATGCTTTGAATCAACAAAACAGCAAATAAAACATACTTATTGCGCTAGACTTACTGAGGTAATGTTTCAATAGACGTTATTAAAATTTACTAAATATGTATCATAACGTCAGTTTTAAAAATATTAAAATTTGACACAAATCAAAGAGCAAACTTTTTTCAGATTTGGTGATTAAATTGGCATGGTACTTTTTCTGTGCATAAATCATTTAAATAAGATTTTTTTTGTACAAAGCAAACCATGGTTGTCATTTTATAAAACGTAACTTTAGTTAGTTGTAGTAATTAACAAGTTAACTTCTAAATGCAGTGGCCGAGCCATGGTGGGAGTTCGACGACAACGATGATATTCTATCCAAATTGGGTAAGTATGAAAATATCGGGGGTAATGAAGGATCAGTAGGTATAATAATCAGTCCCGGCACTAGCGCTATTAAATATTAAATAATGTGCAAATGAAGGGTAGTGAACTTCTAGGATAAAAAAAAAAAAAACACCAGAACGGCTTAGTCGGGTGTGGATTTGTTCAGCCGGTGGTAAAGCCAATTGGCGTCAGAGACGCATTTGCTCAAAGAAACATTTGCAGGCTACGTGGTAACTTAAATATATATCAAAAAATAATCTACTCGTACACGTATGCAACTTTTTTAAATCTGTAATTGGTTTAAGAAAAATGTTTTCAAAAGTCTGATCGTATTCCTGTACTTTGTAATTTTATAAAGCAGGTCAAGGCGATGGCAGTAGTACAGAAGAGCAAACAACGACAGAGGCACCTCCAGCACTGCCAACAAACAGCTGCGGTGCTTGCAAAAGCCGAACAGACACATGTCCTGAATGTCCAGATTGCGCGCTTTGCTGTGTTGGCGAATCAACGGTCGGCGTAGTGAACAAAGGGGATGACAATGCCGTCAACATTAAGCTTGATCACTGTAGCGGTGAGACTATATCTGTGGGCAACACTGGAGACAATAACGACATTGTTGTATCCCGGGTCAGTCAAAAATACTTATTTATTTACTTAATCCATGTCGCCTATCTACCCTCACGGGTGGGTGGAGCTGAGTTTTCATTTGCTGAAGTCCTCCAATCTCTTCTGTTTTGAATCTTATTCCCTGCATTTTCCACTTTATTCTTCTTCTGTCCAGTGCTTGTTTTACTTCTTCCTGCCACCTTATCATGTTCCTGTTATAATCGATTAAATTCTTTACATGTTTAAATCGTTCCATTTCCCAGATGCAAATTCTGACCGCTTTTTCCTGCTACCAAATACTGTGGCTTCTTAGTGTTTATTTCGAGACCCCACTTTTCAAGCTTTTCCTCGAGTTTCCTACACATGTAGCTTATATCATCGTTTTCTTTGGCGATTATTTTGGCTTATCACTTGCTTATTTGAAATCATGCTCAAAATATTTTTCGACATTATCAGGACACTTTTTTGCGTAGATTTGAAACAACCCATCCATCAATGAAACTAGGAAAAAGTTATCTTTTCATGGTGTTACAGCCAACGATCACACGTATTCAAAATTGATATTAAAATAACAAAAGCAAATGAGGATATGTAAAATTTAACAACAAATTTCAAATCTACGCAAAAAGTGTCCTGATAATGTCACAAAACTTGTTGAGTATGATTTCCAATAAAAAAAGTTATAATCAATAAACGAAAACGTAAATCTTTAGTTTTTCTATAATTAGTGCAAAAACTATTAATCTTTTTCAAGATTAGTTTTCATAAAATTCGGAATCATTTTGACTCCCTAAACCAACTCTGTATCTCTTACCGTTAACGAGATTCCCATGCTGTTCACGATAACTGGGAGACCCTGTATATAAGTGAGTCAGTCGCTGCAATACAAAGTCTATCACAAAAATAACCGAACTACTTAAATATAAAAATAACTAATATCCAGTACGGGATCCAGATCATTATGCACCGCGCAGTCTTCTTGTGTTGCTTCCCCAATTTTTTCGTTCGTTTTGTGACATCGCTAAATTATTTCAGCTAAGAAAAATAATCTCTTTTTCACTTTTGATAGTGCCTCAAATAGTCAGTGTGTCCTTTGGCGTGGTTCATAACATGTTGATTTTAAATTCTCAGAAAATTTGTCAGCACCAAATAAATTTTGCTTGTTGTCAAACCCCTAATTATGAAGAAAAGTTTTCGATTTGTCCACAACAGTTTTTCGATAATTTTTTCTTCATCACAAAAACTTTGAAAGGATTAAAAATTGCTAGTAGTTACTCCTATGTTTTACTCGTTTTAATATGAATTTTAATATTTTATGAATAAACACGAAATACATGTAACTATTTAACACAACATGCCCCTACAAAACTAACCCCAAAGCACGCCATACCATTTGGAGCATCTTTTGTCCAGATTATAACGTCATTTGAAAATTGCAAACGCACAAAATAATACTTATCCTAATATGGTAACATGTCCATGATACAAAGTTATGTAACTTACCTTAAAATGTAATTTATATGTTCTATTTTCGATGTGAGGAAAACATCTTTGAATGCGTTAAAACGAATTTTGTTAAGAGTTGTAGAGAATAACGGGACGGTGGTCATGAGGTTTATAATGAAAACTTTTTACATCAGCCAAATATTTCGAGTCTTTATTAGACTTCATCAGTAGCTTTGTTAAGAGTGTTAGTTGTTTTATTTGTGTATAATATTTAATGTTTTGTTTCGAATTTTTCGTCAGGTTGATGCGAAAGTAAAAAGTCCCCCCATCGACCATGGCCAGCCAGGAAAAGAAGGGCATTAAAAACGCAATAACGAAGTCCAAGAGAAGAAGCATTGCGATAAGTAATGCAAAAGCTTCATTATGTTTTATTTGTCAATGTACACATTGCAATTTAAAATATAATAAATGAGCTATGGAACACAATTTTTAAATGATAGACCTTTAAAAAAATTCTGATATGCTATGCGTACGGTAACCATACGTCCTTTATTATAAAGGACAGTCCTTTATTTAAAAGCAATGTCCTTTGAATTTATTTTTTGAAAACTCAATTTTATCCTTTATTTTAAAATTATTTGAGCAATAAATTTATTGTTGCTTATTGTGCCGGCCACATCTGAAAAAATTGTATTAATAATTGTGTAAAACTCCTTCCAGTCCTGTTGATATCGAAGTTATAACAGTAAAAAAGTTTCAAACTTATATATATTAGGTCGATGCATAATTATCCGCCGTTTCTTAAAAACTATAATATAACATAAATTACATAGTAGCATAATCAAAAACGAAAACAAACTCAAAACGGTACGTACAATTATCATTTGGGGGAGTAGTCACGATCAACGTCGATTACTGCTTACCATTTACTTGGTAGACGACAAATTCCAATAACCAAACGTCTCGAAAAAACGGCTGATAATTATGCATCAACCTAATATATTCGATACGAGTTAAAAAGTTTAAAGAAATTTGTTATTGTTAGATAAAAACTACTAGGGTACAGTAAAGCTAGGTGGTTGACAATAAACGGCCTTGGAAATGGTTTTAAAACTGCTCTGAAATATACTTTTTAGAGCAGGAAAAATGTTCTACAATTTTCATGACTTTCCTTCGCTGAAGCATGATTTCTTTCCAATTGTCACGCTTTCACCTTTCATTAACACATTCGGAAAACTGTATCGCATAACATTTCAACGTGCAAAACTTTCGTAACTTAAAAAGAATTTAAACTACAATTATCTGAAAGTAAAAAATCTAGGTTTTATACATGAATGTAAAAAAAATATTTCACAATTGGAAAAGGATCATTAACAGAATACAAATCATTTATTGAATTTGTGCAATTATTTTATCAAACGTTTATTGATTACAATTTATTTAAACACCGTTTTGTCTAATGTAAACAAAATTGTAACTTTCGTGTCCAATATAAAAAATTACAAATAGTTGGGGGTGATAAATTGGATTAAATTTGTTGATGAAAAATTTTGTGACTTAAGAAAAATTACACCAATGGCAGCAAAGTTCAATAACTGTTAAACAAAAATGGGTTTCAATATTTCAACACTCAAATTTAGTACTTTTTAAACACTTTTCAAACGCTTCTACTGAGCGGTTTTTTCTATCATTAATATTTTTGGGCCAATGAATAAAATAAATCGACTGAAATTCTAAACACTAGAAGCTTGCATTTATACCAAATATAATTATTATAACAATTGGGGAAAAGTTTTTGATTGTGTAAAATATAACAATGAGATGAAAATGCATTCATAACAAAGATATCTATTATTGAAGTTAAAATAGAAATGCAAATAATTGTTAATGATATATTAATTAACTATTTTAAATTATCAGATTTGGGTATTAAAACAAATACATTTAATTTTTGTGGCTGACATGAAAATATACTTTGAATTCAATTTTTATGTCCTTAAAACCACTCAAAAAATGTGAAGTAGGATTTTTTTTGGAAGGAGGTATCCAACATGATTTGGTATAGGTTTTTGTTCGGTGGCTTTATTTGTTCTTTATTTTTTACAAGAAAATATGGTCACCGTAACTATGTGCAATATTAAATTTGCCAATAATCATTAAATTTTTTTAAATATTTCTTATCACACTAATTAAAATTGTTTTTTAAAAAGTTGCATGAAGTAAACACAACCGTTAATTTTAAAGCCGTACCTAAAGTCGTTAAGAAAATTATTGCCGAAATATTAAAACAAAATTAAAACGCAAAACAATACAATCAATATTTTTCTTTGAAAGTAACAATGACTTTTTTATTACAAGTACCAATTAATATGTTATTTCCATTGTAAGTTGTTAATTTTAACGCGTTTTGATTATATTAACAATAATAATTATTGGCTTCGGGTTGGATAATTAAAATTGTAGTATAAATACACAAATTTCTTTCTTGGAAAATCAAAAGTTCCATTTTAGATTTGTTCGTTGAGTTGTTGATTAATAACATGAAGTTGTTTTTAGTTTGCCTAGCATTCATTTGCTGCCTGATTGAAGGTTTGTTTAAATTTTTTTAAATCAATTATCTTAAAATTCATTTGTATGTTATTAATGTAATTAATTTGAATTTTTATTTTTAAGAACAAAATATGTGTTATTTGAAATCGTCACTAATAATATCTTAATTTGTTTCAGAACATCAGGTGCACGGTGATCCGATTCCAGAACCTTGTAAGTTTTCGTTTTATATTAAAAAACAGCTCTATAAGAAAGATATGTCTCAGTATTTTTGGGCCTATATGCTAAATTTCAAATTTATTATCATAATTTACCTGCGTACTTCCCTTTCTATTTCAAACATTTAGTTTGAGGTATAAATCCCTTTTTATCTTAACCAATCGTCGCATAGCAATAACGCTCGTCCAATTATTTCTATTTGTAAATGGAAATGTACAAAAGTTTCGAACAGTGGAGTTAACTTGTACTGTTGCGACTTATCTTTGAGAGCTGAGTATATTCGTAGCAAATAATGTGCAAATGAAGGGTAGTGGACTTAAGGATTAAAAAAAAAAAGATCAGAACGGCTTAGTCGGGTGTGGATTTGTTCAGCCGATGGTAAAGCCAATTGGCGTCAGAGACGCATTTGCTCAAAGAAACATTTGCAGGCTACGTGGTTACTTAAATATATATCAAAAAATAATCTACTCGTACACGTATGCAACTTTTTTAAATCTGTAATTGGTTTAAGAAAAATGTTTTCAAAAGCCTGATCGTAATTTTTTTTTGTAATTTTATGATACAGGTAATTGCGATGACAGTAAATCAGAAGAGCGAAAAACGCCAGGGTGGCCTGATAGACTAATGGCACCGGAAGAATATCCATGGGAGCGAACAACGCCATGGTGGCGTGGGACATCAAGCGCACCATGGTCGCAAGAAAGGACAGAGCCGCAAGGATATCCAGGGGAGCGATCAACGCCATGGTGGCGTGGAACATCAAGCGCACCATGGTCGCAAGAAAGGACAGAGCCGCAAGGATATCCAGGGGAGCGATCAACGCCATGGTGGCGTGGGACATCAAGGGCACCATGGTCGCAAGAAAGGACAGAGGCATCTCCAGCACTGCCAACAAACAGCTGCGGTGCTTGCAAAAGCCGTACAGACACATGTCCTGGATGCCCTGATTGCGCGCTTTGCTGTGTTGGTAAATCAACGGTCGGCGTAGAGAACAAAGGGGATGACAATGACGTCAACATTATTCTTGATCACTGCAGCGGTGAAACTGTATATGTGGGCAACACTGGAGACAATAACGACATTATTGTATCGAGGGTCAGTCAAAAATACTTATTTATTTACTGAATACATGTCGCCTATCTACCCTCACGGGTGGGTGGAGCTGAGTTTTTATTTGCTGAAGTCTTCCATATCTTCCTCAACTCTCTTCTGTTTTGAATATTATTCCTTACATTTTTCCACTTAATTCTTTTGTTTTACTTCTTCCTGCCACCTTATCATGTTCCTGTTATAATCGATTAAATTCTTTACATGTTTAAATCGTTCCATTTCCCAGATGCAAATTCTGGCCGCTTTTTCCTGCTACCAAATACTGTGGCTTCTTAGTGTTTATTTCGAGACCCCACTTTTCAAGCTTTTCCTCGAGTTTCCTACACATGTAGCTCATATCATCGTTTTCTTTGGCGATTATTTTGGCTTATCACTTGCTTATTTGAAATCATGCTCAAAATATTTTTCGACATTATCAGGACACTTTTTTGCGTAGATTTGAAACAACCCATCCATCAATGAAACTAGGAAAAAATTATCTTTTCATGGTGTTACAGCCAACGATCACACGTATTCAAAATTGATATTAAAATAACAAAAGCAAATGAGGATATGTAAAATTTAACAACAAATTTCAAATCTAAGCAAATAGTGTCCTGATAATGTCACAAAACTTGTTGAGTATGATTTCCAATAAAAGTTATAATCAATAAACGAAAACGTAAATCTTTAGTTTTTTATAATTAGTGCAAAAACTATTAATCTTTTTCAAGATTAGTTTTCATAAAATTCGGAATCATTTTGACTCCCTAAACCAACTCTGTATCTCTTACCGTTAACGAGATTCCCATGCTGTTCACGATAACTGGGAGACCCTGTATATAAGTGAGTCAGTCGCTGCAATACAAAGTCTATCACAAAAATAACCGAACTACTTAAATATAAAAATAACTAATATCCAGTACGGGATCCAGATCATTATGCACCGCGCAGTCTTCTTGTGTTGCTTCCCCAATTTTTTCGTTCGTTTTGTGACATCGCTAAATTATTTCAGCTAAGAAAAATAATCTCTTTTTCACTTTTGATAGTGCCTCAAATAGTCAGTGTGCCCTTTGGCGTGGTTCATAACATGTTGATTTAAAATTCTCAGAAAATTTGTCAACACCAAATAAATTTTGCTTGTTGTCAAACCCCTAATTATGAAGAAAAGTTTTCGATTTGTCCACAACAGTTTTTCGATAATTTTTTCTTCTTCACTTTGAAAGGATTAAAAATTGCTAGTAGTTACTCCTATGTTTTACTCGTTTTAATATGAATTTTAATATTTTATGAATAAACACGAAATACATGTAACTATTTAACACAACATGCCCCTACAAAACTAACCCCAAAGCACGCCATACCATTTAGAGCATCTTTTGTCCAGATTATAACGTCATTTGAAAATTGCAAACGCACAAAATAATACTTATCTTAATATGGTAACATGTCCATGATATAAAGTTATGTAACTTACCTTAAAATGTAATTTATATGTTCTATTTTCGATGTGAGGAAAACATCTTTGAATGCGTTAAAACGAATTTTGTTAAGAGTTGTAGAGAATAACGGGACGGTGGTCATGAGGTTTATAATGAAAACTTTTTACATCAGCCAAATATTTCGAGTCTTTATTAGACTCTTCATCAGTAGCTTTGTTAAGAGTGTTAGTTGTTTTATTTGTGTATAATATTTAATGTTTTGTTTCGAATTTTTCGTCAGGTTGATGCGAAAGTAAAAAGTCCCCCCATCGACCATGGCCAGCCAGGAAAAGAAGGGCATTAAAAACGCAATAACGAAGTCCAAGAGAAGAAGCATTGCGATAAGTAATGCAAAAGCTTAATTATGTTTTATTTGTCAATGTACACATTGCAATTTAAAATATAATAAATGAGCTATGGAACACAATTTTTAAATGATAGACCTTTAAAAAAATTCTGATATGCTATGCGTACGGTAACCATACGTCCTTTATTATAAAGGACAGTCCTTTATTTAAAAGCAATGTCCTTTGAATTTATTTTTTGAAAACTCAATTTTATCCTTTATTTTAAAATTATTTGAGCAATAAATTTATTGTTGCTTATTGTGCCGGCCACATCTGAAACAATTGTATTAATAATTGTGTAAAACTCCTTCCAGTCCTGTTGATATCGAAGTTATAACAGTAAAAAAGTTTCAAACTTATATATATTAGGTCGATGCATAATTATCCGCCGTTTCTTAAAAACTATAATATAACATAAATTACATAGTAGCATAATCAAAAACGAAAACAAACTCAAAACGGTACGTACAATTATCATTTGGGGGAGTAGTCACGATCAACGTCGATTACTGCTTACCATTTACTTGGTAGACGACAAATTCCAATAACCAAACGTCTCGAAAAAACGGCTGATAATTATGCATCAACCTAATATATTCGATACGAGTTAAAAAGTTTAAAGAAATTTGTTATTGTTAGATAAAAACTACTAGGGTACAGTAAAGCTAGGTGGTTGACAATAAACGGCCTTGGAAATGGTTTTAAAACTGCTCTGAAATATACTTTTTAGAGCAGGAAAAATGTTCTACAATTTTCATGACTTTCCTTCGCTGAAGCATGATTTCTTTCCAATTGTCACGCTTTCACCTTTCATTAACACATTTGGAAAACTGTATCGCATAACATTTCAACGTGCAAAACTTTCGTAACTTAAAAAGAATTTAAACTACAATTATCTGAAAGTAAAAAATCTAGGTTTTATACATGAATGTAAAAAAAATATTTCACAATTGGAAAAGGATCATTAACAGAATACAAATCATTTATTGAATTTGTGCAATTATTTTATCAAACGTTTATTGATTACAATTTATTTAAACACCGTTTTGTCTAATGTAAACAAAATTGTAACTTTCGTGTCCAATATAAAAAATTACAAATAGTTGGGGGTGATAAATTGGATTAAATTTGTTGATGAAAAATTTTGTGACTTAAGAAAAATTACACCAATGGCAGCAAAGTTCAATAACTGTTAAACAAAAATGGGTTTCAATATTTCAACACTCAAATTTAGTACTTTTTAAACACTTTTCAAACGCTTCTACTGAGCGGTTTTTTCTATCAATAATATTTTTGGGCCAATGAATAAAATAAATCGACTGAAATTCTAAACACTAGAAGCTTGCATTTATACCAAATATAATTATTATAACAATTGGGGAAAAGTTTTTGATTGTGTAAAATATAACAATGAGATGAAAATGCATTCATAACAAAGATATCTATTATTGAAGTTAAAATAGAAATGCAAATAATTGTTAATGATATATTAATTAACTATTTTAAATTATCAGATTTGGGTATTAAAACAAATACATTTAATTTTTGTGGCTGACATGAAAATATACTTTGAATTCAATTTTTATGTCCTTAAAACCACTCAAAAAATGTGAAGTAGGATTTTTTTTGGAAGGAGGTATCCAACATGATTTGGTATAGGTTTTTGTTCGGTGGCTTTATTTGTTCTTTATTTTTTACAAGAAAATATGGTCACCGTAACTATGTGCAATATTAAATTTGCCAATAATCATTAAATTTTTTTAAATATTTCTTATCACACTAATTAAAATTGTTTTTTAAAAAGTTGCATGAAGTAAACACAACCGTTAATTTTAAAGCCGTACCTAAAGTCGTTAAGAAAATTATTGCCGAAATATTAAAACAAAATTAAAACGCAAAACAATACAATCAATATTTTTCTTTGAAAGTAACAATGACTTTTTTATTACAAGTACCAATTAATATGTTATTTCCATTGTAAGTTGTTAATTTTAACGCACACATTTTTGGGATTTTTTTTGCATCTTTTAATTAGTTTTAGGTCATTCACCAACGTTTATCAGGAATAGAAGCTTCTGAGATATTTTGAGTAAAAAACTTTTTTGTTTGTTGATCCTTTTTTGAATGACGCTGTATAGAACATATAATGTAGAGCGAATAATGAATAAATTAGATGTATAAAGAAAAAACAGCCAAGTTTCTTAAAAAAAAAATCAAAATTTCTTGATTTTTATTAAAAGCGCAAAAATTATTAACTTTTTTCATAGAACAGTTCGTTTTAAATCATAGATCATTTTGTCTCATTTAATTAACTTTGTACCTGGGACCGCTTACGAGATCCCCATGCTGTTCATTATATATGTGAAGCGTCGCATAATAAAAATATTAATCGGTAATAAAGTTTTATTTAGGTCTTTAACAATCGATTTATGAAAAAATTAGCGTGGCGCAATTGTGGGACACCCTGATATTAGCTATTAGTTCATGAAATCTGTCAAATGTTTCTGTTGTCATCAAAATTTTATTTAACGTCTATGTTACTAGTTTTTTTTATCAAGAATAACGTTATTTTTTTTTTTTAAATAAAGGAATCTACAATGTTACTTTAAGTAAAAAAAAATTAAACTTTGTACCTTACCTTTCGTTGTTATTACAGAAATATTTATTTTTATAATCGTCCCTAACAAAGGGACGTTTTTTTTAGACGTGAAAATAAGCTTCCTTCTTTAAAAAATATGACGATCTCGTGTTAGTTGCACACGGTTGGCCGAAAAAACGATTGAAGTATGTCAAAATGTAGCTAACAATTTGCTATACACTTTTTATATAAAACATTTTTTTTATATAACTTGTATTTACGCCGTAACAGCAACGTTTCGATACCTTTAGACTACCCTGTATATAGAAATAAAACTTAACTTTTTACGTACGGGTCAAACTGACCCCAGTGATACATCTGCAAGAAAAACGTTATAAAACGGGATAATAATAAATAAATAATGGGTTTTTTGTATATCCATTGCATTGTTTAATTCAAAAATAAGTTTTTGTATACATTGTTTTAGCCAATATAAAACAGGTAAGTTTAATTATTCATTTTACACTGTAGTCTGAGCAGCTGGGGTTGTTTCTAGCCATGGTAGGGTTGGTGGTGCGGTTGGTAATCTAGCACGTGGATTTATGAATTGAATTTGATAGCTACGACCCTAAACAAAATACATGAATTTTTTTATTCCAACAAAACCTTCAAACAAAATCGGTCAGATAGGAATCATTTTATGAAATGCAATAAATAACAAAAATTTGTCCAAAAATTATTTTAAAAACTGGTTGTTATTCACATTTACACTCATCAACTTTATAACCATTGATTTTACCATCGAAGGAGACCATAACAAATGATTCGTTGATAAATTTGTGCATCAAAAACAGAACACCTTACTCGTTAAATGTGTTCTTGTACAAAAGATGATAAGGATACATCTACAATAAAAAAGGATGACAACAGGAACCCAAAAAATCTTCAGACAATCGCGCTTAGGTACTTAAGAACCAACCACCGATAGCCGGTTGAAGAATAAAGGAGTTGGTTGTTATAATTGTTGGGTTTTATTTGTTTTTTTGCTGTGAAATAACCACTTTAGACCTGTGTTACACGTAAACCAACGTTTGAGGGTCCAACCACCTTATAAAGCCGATTACGAGCCAAAGTTAACAATGAAAAACATAACAGTAATAAGTTCTCTTGCATAACAGTACAGTCGGTCACAATATATTGCGCCTGACGAAGGGTTGATGTTAGTGATACATACATTTCTACTGTAGCAGTAAGACCCTCCGCATGCATTGCGACAACATTCGTAACCTCTTAAGCATGGAATAACCTCGCAAGTTCTTCTACAGTGTCCAGCCCATGGAGGTAGTCTTGGACAGCGACGGCGCTGGCCCAAAACGGTACATATTTGAAGAAACACCAACACAGCGGCAAAGACAACAATTAAACGAGCCATCTTTACAATTCGAGGCTTTAAAGTTTAACAATAAAACAACTAAAAAAGTGTCGTATATATACCAAACCGTATCAAAAAAAAAAAGCAAAATTATAGGTTTTCACTAAGCATTGAAATTCCCGATTAGTTCTAAAATTTCAAGGAACACTATCGCGAAATTATTTTAAACAGTGCTTTTTACTTGTGTATTCGTGACCATTTATGTGTGTTTTGTTTCTTTGAGAGATAATAACATAAATTACATGTTTTTATAGTGATAAGAGCGGTGTATTAAAATATTTTATTTAAAAACGCTGACCGAACAAAGAAAAATTCTAAGAATGCCAGCTAGACCTGCAAAAATTTATTAAATACCAAATAGTCTTTAAATTATAAAATAATACGTAATAAATCAGTAAACTTACTTTAGTTAATACATGAACACCTAAAAGAATTATGCCAGCCAATAAGTCTTAAAATAATAAGAAATTATATTTGAGCTTAATAGAATTTGTTTTTTACCGATTCTGGAAAAAGAAGTTCTAATTTTGTATTATGTTAATTTTTCTACTTGCATTTCGAATACATTATTTAATGAACTACTTTTAGTTCAGAAAAGTATTCCGCCCAATAATACCGTAATATACAGGATACAATAGCTAGAAAATTATTTAAGTCATGGTTCTAAAATTAACTGGGCATGTTTAGCTAACATAGTCTAAGCCGTTTTTGTCAATTTTAGCAAAAGACGCGCAAGCGTCGGTACCTTTTTTGCAATATATACCACATATGAGCATGATAACATTAATACCGTAAGATAACACCCCTTTTAAGGTCCAATAACTGAAAAGCTATTAAGGTCATGGTTCTAAAATTATCTGGGCATGTTTAGCTAACATAGTCGAAGTCGTTTTTGTCAATTTTAGCAAGAGACGCCCAAGCGTCGGTACCTATTTTGCAATACATATGGCATATATTGTTGATTACTTTAATACCGTAATACAACACCACGTATAAGATAAAATATCTAGAAAATTATTTAGGTCAAGGTTCTAAAATTACCCGGGCATGTTTAGCTAACATAGTCAAAGCCGATTTTGTCAATTTTAGCAAAAGACGCCCAAGCGTCGCTGCCTCTTTTGCAAAGTATACCCCATATGTGGATTATAACATTAATACTGTAAGACAACACCCCGTACAAGATACAATGTCTAGAAAATCATGAATTTCATGGTTCTAAAATTATCTGGGCATGTTAAGCTAACATGGTCGAAGCCGTTATTGTCAAATTTAGCAAGAGACGTCCAAGCGTCGGTACCTCTTTTGCAATACATACCGCATATGACAATGAAATATTAACCTTTTACGGCCTATTTATCCTCGAAGCCCCGTACAAGATACAATAACTAGAAAATTATTTAAGTCATGGTTCTAAAATTATCTGGGCATGTTAAGCTAACATGGTCGAAGCCGTTTTTGTCAATTTTAGCAAGACACGCCCAAGCGTCGGTACCTATTTTGCAATATATGTCGCTTATATGGATTTTAACATTAATACCGTAAGACAAGACCCCGCGTACAAGATACAATAACTAGAAAATTATTATCTTAAAGAAATTCCTGGAGTTTTTCGAAAATACAGGACTGCAAGGGACTATCACCAGAGGGTACCATATACCTGTAAGTCGCAGTACAGGAACCGAAAGAGAAAATAAGCAAAAGTGATGACTTAATATTGCTCAATCATGATTATAGACAGAGTGATTAAAATATATTGCAATTAACAGCTTACGTTTTATTCTGATAAGCCTAATTGATGTTCCGATTAAAAATGTAACGCAATATTTGTTTTGCACCTCTCAAACCTTATCACAAATTTTTAATCTAAAGTGTTTTGGACGTTAACAATCTTCATCTGTAGCTAAAAACCTTCATATTATATAAAATACAACAACTTAGGTTCAGGCAGTATTGTTGACGGTTGTATTCAGTTAATAATCACAAAATGGCCGTGTCTATGGACAGATGGAAGCGAAAAGTAGCTGTAGTAACCGGGGCTAGTGCTGGAATAGGCGAAGCAATTGCCACAAAACTGGTTGAAGCTGGAATGAAAGTAAGATATTTTTGTGTATTGTCGATTTAATTGTCTTATGTAAGTAGAATCTTGTTTATTTGTTGTTTAAATCGCACAAAAATGTTCTTGTTTTTAAAATAATTTAATTAATGATTCTTAATTTTTTAGGTAGTGGGAATTGCACGGGGAAAAGACGCTCTTGACAATGTTGGCCACAAGCTCAAAGCCCATCTCGGGAAGTTCTACCCATATGTGGCCGACGTGTCCAAGGAAGAAGACATCCTCAGGGCCTTCGAGTGGACGAGGCACACTCTTGGTCCCGTGCACATCCTGGTCAACAACGCAGGAGTCGTCAGACCAACGACACTTGCAGAAGGAGACACCAAGGAGTGGAGGACGATTCTGGACGTGAATGTTCTTGGACTGTCCATAGCGACGAGGGAAGCTATAAAAGACATGAAGGCGAACAATATTGACGGCCACATTGTACACATCAGCAGCGTCTCAGGGCACTACGTCCAAAAAATTCCCAACATGAACATGTACCCAGCTTCTAAGCACGCGGTAACTGCCCTTACAGAAACGCTGAGGCAGGAGCTCGTGGCAATGGGCAGCAAAATAAAAATTTCCGTAAGTAGAAATATACACTCATTCCTTAGTGTAGTATGTCGTTTTGATGTGCATCGCTTTGATATCCGTCGTTTTCCAAGACTTTTTAAAAAGTTGTAGAGTTGAAAAAAACTTTCAGTGCGCTCTTAATGCCTTGTTACGTGATACAAACTTTTTTCTTATTAGAGTGTAAGCCCAGGGGTTGTAGCAACCGATATCGCTGTTCACAATAACTGGAATCTAGAAACTGACTTCCAGTTTGATGATCTACCTACTTTAGCAAGTGAGGACGTTGCAGATGCCGTCATTTACGTTTTATCAACCCCACCACATGTGCAGGCAAGTCAAAAATTAAGACATTAACATATGAAGATTGTTGGGTGAAAACAAGGAATGTCAATTTGTATAATATCTTTACAAGTCGATTTTAAAGTCTACTATTTTTTTGTTCGTAAAGCTGCATCAATCAAACTTTATTTTACTATAGATCATATTATTATAAATGAGTATTAATCGATGAATGTAAAAAATAGATTAAGGTAGAAATTCCTATTAGATGCAGGATAAGAAAATTTTGAAAGATGTGCAATATATTTGTATTTTTCTTCATTTAGTGGAAGCAGTGTGATTTTCTGATGACCTTGTTTGTCCCAATTCCCAGTTTTCTGTAAATCATTTTTTTGCTTATTATAATTAGCGGATATGCTTATTGTACCGTTAGTCTCGAAAAGTTTAATGGGATTTCGGTGAAATATTCTTTTAACCATTCTTCTGCTAATCTTTTTCGTACTTATTATAATTAGCTTCAGTACTAGTTTGTTTAAACAATTCAATTTTAAATTTTTATTTTATTTTCTGTAAGGAACATTTGTGAATGAACTGTCTAATTAAACAGTTTTAAAGCTACAGTAAAAGAATTAAAACCAAATTTTTCTTTGGTTCTGTATATCTTAGGTAATAGTTTTTCATTTAACAATCATTTTTTAATTTTCCCACTTGAGACTTATTGGTAGTTATTTATACAACATGTATTAATAATGGCAACATTTTGTACTTGACAATGCATTCGCTAAAGTGACACAGCAAATGTAATTTTTATTTCTTTTGTTTTAGGTTCACGATATCATGATAAGACCAGTTGGAGAAAAACACTAATAGAGCTCAGACAACATGAACAATGCTTTTAGGATAGTTTAAGTTGCAATAATTATTCTAGTATAGTAACCAAAATAAATATTTTAAAAATCTAACACCTTTTTTTCATCAAAAATCAATATTTTCTTAGTAAGATATAATATTCTCTACCTGTTAAGATGAAACTTCAAGAATGCGTGTGGATTTGGAATTTTAATTGCGTTATATACCATTGTTCCTCAATCAATAGCTTCTTTAAAAGCATTTTAAGAAGGTTCTCATATTATTTAGGAACTTATTTCTATTTCAATCAAAATAACACTTACAAATTGCACATACTACAACCAAGATCGAATCTAGATCTATTTTACACTTAAGGGTCCTAAGGTCTCTTATTTTAAACAAACTTTTTACAATTTGTACAATTTTAATAGGTTCTATAATCAACAAAGCTATATAAAAGTATTGGGATGTCTTTCTTATTGCAAAAATACAGCCTCTTTAGGTTAAATTATTAATTGGTAACTATTTTACAACTTTTCCAGTGTAGTTTGTTATTATATAATCACTTGCTTCATTCAGGGCATTACGATATTTCTCCGATGGGCTTAATGATTAATTCATGAACCTGGAAATTAATTGTGAATGCTTTGTGCGTGAACTGATTTTTCTAGAACTTACCTGCACATGAGGTGGTGTCGAGAGCATGTACACAACGGCATTGGCTACATCTTCTGGTTGCAAAGAAGGCACCTCTTTTAAAAGTTTAAGGATGCCTTTTGTCATTTTTATTCCACTGGACGGAATTATCTCGGTATCAACCATTCCTGGGCTTATGCTCTACAAAACAAATAGTTATATAGTACTGACTAAAAAAAAATATTTGATACCTAAAGCCATCAAGAGTTTATATAAGAGTAGTAAAAATTATGTGCGAACTCATAACAGCAGTTCCCAGGAATTTATAACAACAGTGGGAGTAAGACAAGGAGGCACATCTACTACGCATGCCAGAAAAAAGATACGCGAAAATACGATGGAAAATGGAGATGGAGGGAAAAAGAAATAGATCAAGACCAAGAATAATACGGGAAAAAGAAGTGTGGCAGAGACTAGATGAAAAAGGAATGAGCTGGAGAGATGTGCCACAATTAGCTAACGAAAGGCAGGAGTGGAGAAACATAACAGAAATAGAAAAGCATGCCTCGACCCTGAAAGGCACAAGAAGAACCGATTAAGAAGAAGCAGAAGAAGTTTTTTATTTTAACATAGTCAGAAGAAAAACGTCTGGTAAAAAAGAGGATTGTGGAGGTACTTTTTAACACTCAAATTAGTGGGTAAGGTTTTGTTGTGGTGCTTTCCTTCAATCTCCCAAAAACTTACCGAAACTTTGATTTTGCTGTTGATCGTAAGCAATTCCTGACGCAAAGTTTCTGTCTGTGCTGTAACTGCATACTTAGAAGCTGGGTACAAATTTAAATTCGGCATGTTGGGTATTAGGTGTCCAGCGACGCTGTTCATATGAATTATGTGCCCATCTACCTTATTCGCGCGCATATCTTTAATAGCTTCCCTGGTCGCGATGGCCAGTCCAAGGATATTCGTGGTGATGAGTTCCCTCCACATCTCAGTTTCGCCATCTATAAGAGTGGTGTATTTTGCTACGCCGGCGTTGTTAACCAAGATGTGGACGGGACCCAGATTATTTTTAACCCAGTCAAAAGCCTGGAGGATGTCTTCTTCCTTCGTCATGTCTGCTTTAATGGCGTAGAGCTTGCCTTCTTTACCTACCAGTTTTTGGGCGAGTTCCTCGACTTTTTCAACACGGCGTGCAAGCCCAACAACCTGAAAACATAAAATGCGGATAAAAATCTGCAATAATAAGGTGACCAACCGTCCTCCTTTAGGAAGGACAGTCCTCCTTTTTTCACTTCTGTCCTCCCTTGAAAAGTGTCCTCCTTTTTGTCCTTTTCGATATTTGAAGACTAAAATCTGTAAATCTCCAAAAGAAAATACTAGGAATAGGCTGTAATGTTCATATTTTGTCGAATGCAATCAACACGGCGTCATGTGCCATGCCAATTGATATAGAATTAATAATAACTACAATTTATTGGTATTTTAGTCGTTTTACCGTTCGCGTGGCTACTTTAAAACAATTTTGTGAAGAAGCGAATGTTGAATACAAAAAACACCTGCTATAGAGCGTGTTCTTCAATTATTCGAGCCTCTTCGCTTACATTTTTTGAGTTTGGACAAATGTCCTAAAATCCTGGAGTCGTTTTTCAATAATGAAATATCTGAGATATTAATGTATTTTGTACATAATCAAGCATCTATTTTTCACAAAACGATTCAAAAGATTGAAGGTGAACACATTTCAGCTACAGAAGTTAGCCTTATTTTGAATGACTTTATCCTTCAATATAAATCTCGATTTGAAGAAAAATTTCTTCCTTTAATTATAAAAAGAAAATTATCAGACTTAAAGGAATCAAATCCGGGCATAACGAAAAAGTTTATCAAAGAAGTGCAGAATTTTTACCAAACATGTTTTCAATATATCGAAGAATGGCCTAAAACAAACCTCAAATAACAGTTTTCAATGGTGTTTTTTGGCTTCATCGCCAGTATGTTGGACAGATATTGAATCTTGTGTTGAGTTTTTATCTAAAGAATTGCCAGATATTAAAATAGACGACAATTGTCTCTTTGAAGCAATTAGAAGACTGAATGTATATTTAAATTCTGAAAAATTAATACAATGGGAAAATCAACACGTTGAAATTGATAAAAGATGGGTGGAAATATTCAGCCATTTCAAAAATGGACATATTCCATGTGAAAATTTATTTATTCTTGTTCAATTTGTGTTGTGCTGCCCTGGAACTAATGCAGCAGTTGAAAGAGTTTTTTCAATTGCTAATGATTTTTGGACAAGTGAGAAATCGAGATTGAATGTTGATACTCTAGCTGCAGCACTTGCCGTAAAATTCAATATGAAAGACATTTCTTGTTCAGATATTTCCAATATATTGTTAGAAGATAATACACTGTTAAAAAATATTCATTCAATGGAGAAGTCCTCCTTTAAATAGTTATAGGCATGTAAGCATAAAATTTCATGTTAGTGTTAGTTACAAATGTTTTTATTAAGCATTTATCATATTATAATGTTTGCAATGCATAAAATGTGTCTTTTATTTATTTACTTTTTTTTTTGCTCTTTAATTTGTGTCCTCCTTTTTATTGTAAGAAAGTTGGTCACCTTAGCAATAAGAGCCCTAATAATAGTTTTTTACCGGTTGGCAATTATTTTATTATCGTATACTTTACACACATTAATAAACTATTAATTGAGTTTATGTCTAAACCTTACTACGTTAGTTTTATTTTAAGATTGCCTAATAGATCGTTATAAACTTTCAATCTTCTATAAAACAGGAAATTTTGAGTGTAATTTCGTTTCTTGAATAGCAATTTAAAGTCTTCCCATTTTTCAGTTGGATAATTGCGAATCTCAGAATTTTGGGTTGCATATTTTAACAAAAAAAATTGGTGGAAGGTTATTTATAATTTTGGAAATGAAAACAATCGTATCAAAAACTATTCGTTATTAGATGCTTCTTTTTTAGGTTTGCAATGATCAAAAAACAAAGCAAGAAATGTTAGTATTGGTTTTTTTCAACACTTGACATAATAATTGGTAAATCAAAGCAAAAAAATTTATAATTTTTAATAGGTAATTGCTTTTAAGTGTTAGGCCAAACTTCAAAATTCTTACTTTAAGTCCCTCTTCGACAAGTATTTTAGCAACGGAAGCTCCTATACCGGAACTGGCTCCGGTGACAATAGCGACACTGCCTTTCCATCGTTCCATCGATAAAACCATTGTAAAAAAATTAAAACGAACAAAGACTCGACTTTCACCAAGAGCCTCCCATAAACTACTAACAACGAACTTGTAAGGTTTCATTTATAGTTTAATAATTTCAGGTTAGTGCATTTACCTCTTGCATTATAGGCCTATTGAGGACGCTTGCAACACAATATTACCGGTTCTTTTGCGTAAATACACGATAAATAGTTTTACATCAACAGCGCTTAATTCTGTAAGACACGTATAACAACTCTAAACCTTATATTCACATGTATATGTTTAGCTATAAGGCTCTTTTTGAATATCAAGTTATTTAATGTTCTCGAAATAAAATGGTATTTAAAACTTCGTTGAAAAACTCATGCCAAAATAAAGAGAGCAGTTGGGTATAAGATGTCGAAAAATGTCTTGGCTGTTAGAAAGAAACTCCGCTCTGTTAGTACACAATAAGCTTCTAGTACACAAGCAGATATTAAAACCATTGTGGATCTATGGTATGCAGGGTTGTACCAAAAAAGCAATATTAAAATAATCCAGAATTTTCCAAACAAGGAAAGCTTTATGGTACACTAGACATAATGATTTCCATAGGCACCTTGTAGTGCAGTTTGTGCACAGCGAAATCCAAAAATATGCGAGACATAGCCAAAATCTTACCCTTCCATTTAAGATATTTGTTTCGTACACAATTTTAAACTTAAACTTAAAAAAAAAACAGTAAAAACAACACTGTTTTACGAGGCAATTTGATCAAAAATTATTTCTTTTAATTAACAACAGTTTCCATATTCTAGAAATTCATTTCACAATCCGATAAGGTTATTTAAATACCTACTCGTGTTTCTAGTGAAATAGTTGCTTTTCTTGCTCACATTGGCTAATGTTGAGACACATCTTTACTTCTTTGTAATTATTTACTAATCAGTTTGACGATTAAAATATAATTTGCATGGGTAAATAAAAGGCGTATTTATTTTTAAAAAATGCAGTTAAGCTAAATGGGCAGTTATAAATATGGAAATCGACTTAATTGAGAAATGAAAAACCCTTTTTAAAACGTTAGGCAGTTTATCAGATGGGTGTTTTCTTTGGAACGGTTAAAATATTTAAAATTCGCTACCTGCTTTATCTTTTTTTGTCCTAGCATAATTGAAACTGGTTCATGATTTTTCGCTTGTCTTTGTTATATTATTATTCATATTATATCTACTTAATGTATCTGCCCATACGTCTAGATTGAGCTGAAAGTCCTTTTCGCTGTTAGCTAACAGCACCACATCATCTGCAAAGACTAGTTCTGTTAAGGATATTGGTTTTAGTTTATTCCAACCTATTTTAAATGTAAGGATAAATTGATTTAATAAAATCTTAATCTTATTTTAAAGAAGAATTGCTTCTTCAAGAAAAACTGTATTCGTTGCAAGACTATCTTCCTCAATTCATTATTTTCCAAAAGTATGAGGAAAGATTCTTTGATTTTTTAAGTGGCTCATTTATCAATCTTAATTGGCCTCAATACAATTTTTTTCTAAAAGTGAAACCAGTATTGAGACCGGCTTCTTCATCAGTTGCAGTTTACAGAAAAAAACTCTCAAGAAAATAAGCAATTCAATGCTGGACTGATTGGGACGCGAGTTTTTTTATTTAGATGTATTTTTAGTTTACCTAAAACTAAAATTTGATGATAAACAAAACGAAAATAATTTTTCCCACACCGTTTTAGACGCGCAAGTATCGTAATTAACTGCAATTAGGCTTTTTTTAAACGCGTAATTTACTAACGACATTTTCACGTCAAGTGAAAGAGTAAATGATCATTGGAAAAAGATAATTCTAACATGACATTGTCTGCACGAAAAGTGGGTCGATCTCCAATTAAAAACAGAAGGCTAGCTATAGAGATAGTAAACACAATCATTATGGAAAGTCGTTAGAATACACTGGACATTAATAACTAGATGGAGCCTTATAAACAACTTTCTCTGCAGTACAAGACATTGGGCAACCTGAAAGGACGCCTTAAAAACGCTACCATGAACGGGAATATCGAATGGAGTTGAGAAGTGGTGATATTATCTCTGTTTATCGTTCTGCGTTAAATATATAACTTTTGCTGATCGCACGTCCATAGTGGTCTCAGGTTGGACTCCTGAGGAGCTCCAAATGTCAGTTAAAATGGTTGTAGATGCTTTTAATAATTATTGCTCTAGAAATAACTTAATATTAAACTTGGAGAAAGCTGTATCACCATTAAATTAACAAATTAGTAGCTAGTAGGCCCTCAATTACAGCTAAGGCACTTAAGTGTGAACAGTCAACTAAATATCTTGGTACCTACTTAGACGAAAGCTTGAAGTGGCAATTACATTTAAATTACATAGCAACAAAAATTGCCCTTAAATAGCATCATAAACGTATATTATTCTATGGAATACTCAGAGCTGGGAATTACTTAAGTATTTCTTTACTTAAGGACTTTTTCAAGTACTTTTTCCTCCGGTACTTCTTCCGGTAATTTTTTTAAATTCGTATTTATCTTTCATTAATTAGATAGGTAGCTCAACAATTCTATATTTCAACATTTTCTTTTCTAGGTTAATGTGTTTTCCAGTTGTATTCTTGTATTAAAAGTTGCT
The DNA here is from genome assembly GCA_947652605.1 of Elmis aenea. Lineage (NCBI taxonomy): Eukaryota > Metazoa > Arthropoda > Insecta > Coleoptera > Elmidae > Elmis > Elmis aenea. The sequence goes on along the minus strand of OX393583.1, from coordinate 3,638,560 downwards.
TGGTCGATAAGGATATTACGCTATCTTTTAATTAAATATCTAGCGTTAAGAGCTTCGTTTATTTGTGTTACCATAAGAAGAAAGTAATGGATTTCGCTGAACTTGAACTTCTCAGGACACCTTAGTCAGTCAAAATGGAGCGTTGGAAAGGTAAGGTTGCTGTGGTTACTGGTGCGAGTGCAGGAATTGGAGAAGCCATCGTGGAAAAGCTGGTCAGCTCTGGGCTAAGGGTATTGTATTTTTTTAAAAACATGTTTTTTGTTTTAATTTTACTTAAACTTAAATTAAAGTTTTTCTTTGTGAGAACAAATTTGGAGAAATGAAAAATTGGGGAATCTCACAAAATTTTAAACAATTCTAATTAAAATGTGGTTATGAAAGTATAGGACTTGGACCAGATTTTAAGTCAATTCTAAACTGCGAATAATGGAAGCAAATATTGTTTGATAAACTCGATAAACGTGAATCAACATACACCAAAAATAAGTAAGAGTTCTTGTTAAAAATTAATATGTTTAAAAAACAAACTTAAATCCAAAACATGGTCTTTAAAATACTGCCATGAACTTAAAAATAATAAGATTTGTACTAAATATTCTTTATTAGTATTAAAATGTATGTCTATTTTGTTTTAACATATTTAAAGTTATAAAACTTTATGTAACAAACAAATTTAAGAAGCAAATTTTCGGTAATTCTCAAAAAATTGGCAGTGATATTTATTTTAAACAAAATTTCTGTTATTAAGACGACTAACTTTCCTGTTTTGCTTTTCCCATACAAGTTTTAAAACCGAATGATTGTCTTAATAAAATAAAACTTTTGAATAACAGCTAAGAGATCATTCTATTTCATAAGGAAGAAAACCCAAAGAGACACCTAACTGTTTCTCATAAAACTTTTCATCTGTCCCTTCATTTAGTGAACCACAAAGTTACCAAAACAAAACTGATTGTCCCGATTTAAAACTAAGAAACAGTTGACTAAAATTAACAACAACAGAGCATAAAAAACAATTTTTAAAACGTAGATTAAATTTATTGATATTTTTGCTACGCAGAACAACTAAAGAGCAATTAGAAAAATATTAAACCGAAGCACGTACGAGCAATTGAGCCAACACAAAATAGACAACATCGCCATGCTTCGACGCAAGTAATTGAATTATCAATAGGTACTTCATTAAATTAATGTCATACAAATAAAGCTAAATTATCACGCTATATTTGAGACCACCCAGTCGACAAAGTGAATCGTGAAATTGCAAGTTCGCTAGGGACCAACCAAATTAATCAAATATGTTAAAGAACCTGTAGAAAAAACTGATATTATTTTGGGATCGTTAACATTTTTATACCATTTTGTTTACACATTTATGCAACTGATATCAAAGACAGATTTATAATGATGCTCTTTGAATATTTTAGATTATTCTTTGATGTTTGTCTATTTAACAAGTACCTTAAACTGGTAGATTACATGCACAAAGCTTGACAAAGAACGAAAACCACTAGAAAAAGATGGCATGTGTATTACAATTGTACATTTTTTGTTTGGGCACTTGTCTACAAAAGTTTTGTACATCACAGACAATAATCAAGTAATTACAAGCTCATAGCTGTGTTTATTAATGTAAAATATTAATATTTTATATTGGTGTGGTTCTTGGGAATGTGGTTAGCTAAAAGCTAAATAGAAATGTAAAAATCTTAAAACATTGCCAATCAAAATTTGCAGCGCAAAGTGTACAACAAATACCACAGGAACTACGAAGCGCCACATAGGAATGTGCTTATTCCCCACCAATACAAGTCTTTTGCGCATCCAAGTTCGGACATCAACTTTAGTTGTTGTAGTTACCAATACTACTATTGAGGGCGACACCTCCTTGACGGCACTCTTAAACCTATTAACTATTATGTTGCGTAGAGTTGCACATTTACGATACGGTGTAGATACACGAGCTTCTCTCTCTACGTTATATGATAATTATTTAAATTGTGATAAAACTGTTATTTGCAATAACTAAACTTTGTAAATTGGTACAAACGCCTTTAATAATCATAGTTTTGTGAATATTACACCAAAAGTGTCATAAGACTTGTGCAAGGATTAACAATAACATTTATTTGATTATACTGTATACTAAAATAATAAAACTTTTATAAAATGGTTAATAATGAATATCAGACTTTAAAAATTGGTAAATAAGTCTTTTTTAATCCTAGTTTCTCAAATCCAACATCAAAAGTCTTACAAAACTCTTGCAAAGCTTAAAAATTATAAATGTAATAGTACTTTTTCCTTAGAATATTAAAAATTTTATGAAATTATTATTAATAAAAATCAGGCTTACAAAATTAGTACAAAAGTTAAACATAGCTCCCTTGGTACTAAATTGACATAAAAAATATTTAAAAAAAAAAACTCCTGCAACGAGCAGGAATAATTTTTATTTACATCGTTTTGTTGATCTGTATTATTTAAACTATAACAACTTTATTAATGAGGTTTATAACAGTTTAACAATTGGTCTAGATTTTTTAAATAGTAGTAGTAGCTGAAGGACGTAAATAAGGATCAGATATTATTTCTATTCAACTTCGAAAAACTCATAGGGAATAATAAAATTGTTATTATTATTTGTTGCATTATAAAAGTTGATACATCTGTGGGTACTAGTTCTAATGACACAAATTTCTCATAAAATTATTAAAGGACTAGTGCTAGCCTCAGAGATAATATTGTTATTAGTTATTTTTTATTTTATTGATACCCAAATTGTTTATACTGTTTTCATACTTTAAAAATTGGTACTGCTGTTTTACATAACCCCAGTCACGTAAATCTAACATCAAAAGAGTTAACTTTAAGCAAGGATTCAAAATAATTAATTTTTGATTGTACTTTTTACCACAAATATTGTTTTACAGTAGATACTGGCCTTTATATTCAAATTTTTAAATAGTTACAAAATTTATAAAAGTTTTCCAGACTTTAAAATTCATGTTTCTAACGTCAAACTTATTAAAGAACCTGTAGAAAAAAACTGATATTATTTTGGGATCGTTAACGTTTTTATACCAATTTATTTATAATGATGCTTTTTAAATATTTGGAGAACATGCTTTAATGTTTGTCTATTTAATAAGTAAATTGGTATATAGATTACATGCGCAAAGCTTGACAAAGAAGGAAAACCACTAGACAGAGATAGCTCGGGTATTACAATTGCACATTTTTAGTTTGGGCACTTGTCTTCAAAAGTTTTGAGTCTGAGTATGCACATCGCAGACAATCATCAAGTAATTATAAGCTCATAGCTGTGTTTATTAATGTAAAATATTAATATTTTATATTGGTGTGGTTCTTGGAAATGTGGTTAGCTAAAAGCTAAATAGAAATGTAAAAATCTTAAAACATTGCCAATCAAAATTTGCAGCGCAAAGTGTACAACAAATACCACAGAAACTACGAAGCGCCACATAGGAATGTGCTTATCCCCCACCAATACAAGTCTTTTGCGCATCCTACTTCGGACATCAACTTTAGTTGTTGTAGTTGCCAATACCACTATTGAGGGCGACACCTCCTTGACGGCACTCTTAAACCTATTAACTATATGTTGCGCAGACCTGCACATTTACGCTACGGTATAGATACACGAGCTTCTCTCTCTACGTTATACGATAATTATTTAAATTGTGATAAAACTGTTATTAGCAATAACTAAACGTTGTAAATTGGTACAAACGTCTTTAATGATCGTAGTTTTGTGAATCTTACACCAAAAGTGTCATAAGACTTGTGCAAGGATTAACAATAACATTTATTTGATTATACTGTATACTAAAATAATAAAACTTGTATAAAATGGTTACTAATGAATATCAGACTTTAAAAATTGGTTATAGGGTCTTTTTTAATCCCCAGTACGTAAATCTAACATCAAAACTCTTAAAAAATCTTGCAAAGTTCAAAATTATTGTATGTAATTGTATTTTTTACTTAAAATATTAAACTATTTACGAAATTATTGCTAATAAATATCAGACTTTCAAAATGAGTGCAGAAGTTTTTGATTTACATAGTATTTATGAATCTCGCATCAAATGTATCAAAAAACATTTACAATAACTGCGCGCAGCATATAGTTAATAGATGTAAGAGTTGAGTTAAGGAAGTGTCGTCCCCTAGACGTATGATTTTGAAACACAACTTGACTTTATTTATGTCTGAACTGAATGCGCAAAAGACTTGGGGTAGGGATGTAAGTGCATATTTGAGTAGCGTTTCCCAGGCTTCTGTAATAGCATTTGTACACTTTGCGGTACAAATTTTGATTCTGAATGTTATAAAATTTTTACGTTTTAGTCAAGCTTCCAGTTAATTATATTCTCAAACACTACCCTATTATTAATATAAAAGCTTTTCATTTGTAAATGCACTCGTGTGCCTAAAACTATTTGATTAATGTCTGGGATTTCACTGTCAAAACTTTTGTGGTCAAGTGCCTGACTAAAAATGTGCAATTGAATACACATGCTATCTTTGTCTAGTGGTTCTGTTTCTTTGTCAAGCTTTGCGCATGTTACCCACCAATTTACTTATTAATTAATACTATACAAATAAGAAATACGGCCCAAAGTTTTTACCAATATCAAAATAAATCTGTCTTTGATATCAGTTGCAAAAATATGGAATCAAAACGCTACACAAGTGTTGATATTCTGTCAAACATATTTAAGCTGTTCTTTTCACGTTGTTAATGTACACATGATTTCAGGTTGTTGGAATTGCTCGAAGGAAAGATAGGCTGGACGCCTTGGAAAGAAAATTAAGCGAGAAAAAAGGAAAATTCTACGCCATCAAAGCAGACGTCAGCAGATCGGACGATATCCTCAAAACCTTCGAATGGATTAAAAACAATCTTGGCGCCATCCACATCTTGATCAACAATGCCGGTATAGGAAGACCCACGAGCCTGATCGACGGAGATGTGGAAGACTTCAAACAGATTTTGGACGTTAACATCCTTGGACTGGCGGTAGCTACCAGAGAAGCCATCAGGAACATGAAACAGAACAACGTCGATGGACACATTATCAACATGAACAGCGTCGCTGGCCATTACGTTCCGCAAGTTCCCAAGATGAATATTTACCCAGCTTCTAAACACGCTGTGACCGCTTTGACGGAAACTTTGAGACAGGAACTTAATGGTTGTTTAAGCAAAATTAAAGTCACTGTAAGTATTCGAAAAATTAAACTTTTTCTGATCGACTTTAAAACGAAGAACAATCATGGTATAAGCAGAGTTTATAAACAGACAAATATCTAATTTTTCCTACACTTAAACACGTCTGCAAGTAAATAATTTCTTAACTATTTTACAAATTGTTTTAATACCTACAGAAAACGTTCATCTTACGTAACTAAAGCAATAGAAAATATTTTTCCTTTGATCCTTTGGTGTGTCTACAAGTAATTTCAGTAATTATCCTTATAAAAGGAAAATTTTATTTTGTGTTAGGGTTTAAAAGTTTCTTTCGCCCAATATTATTAAAACCGCAAAAGATAATAACACGAAATTTACTAGAACTGTTTACCTGATGTAAATGAACCAGCAACAATTATTTTTATTATTGTCCTGCAAGCTATTAGGTTGTTTTTTCAATAATTTTTCTAACACAACTTTGTGTTAAAGTTTAAAAATTTATTTTGCCAAATATTAACAAAACTGCAGAAGATAATCAAACAAATTTGACTGGAATTGTTTATCTGATGTAACTGAACCAATACAAATTCTTTTTATCATTATCCTGCAATGTATCAGGTTTTAACTTCAATAATTATCCCAACACAAGAAAAATTACAACTTTGTATTAAAGTTTACAGGTTTATTTCCCAAATATGATCAAAACTGCAAAAGATAATCGTACAAAACTTACTGAAATTGTTTATCTGATTTAAATGAACAGATAACAATTCTTTTTACTATTATCCTCCAATTTATCTAGTTGTAACTTTTATAATCATCCCAACACAAGAACAATTACTACTTGTATAACAGTTTAAAGGTTTATTTCGCCAAATATTATCAAAACTGCAAAAGATAATAGACCAAAACTTATTGGAATTGTTTATCTGATATAAATGAACTGATAAAAATTATTTTTACTATTATTCTGCAATTTTTCTGGTTGTAGCTTCAATAATTATCCTGGCGCAAGAAAATTACTACTTTGTATTGAAGTTTAAAGGTTTATTTCGCTCAATATTATCAAAACCGCAAAAGATAATCATACAAAACTTACTGGAGTTGTTTATCTAATATAAATGAGTCGATAAAGATTATTTTCACTGTTATCCTGCAATGTATCTATCGATAATTATCCTCATACAAGAACAATTATTAATTTCTATTGAATTCAAAGGCTTCTATCGTCAAATATTATTTAAACTGCTTAAGATATTTGTTCAAAATTCACAGAAAATGTATATAAGGTGCAACTTAAGCCATAGCAGATAATTTTACGATGATCCTCAAATCTGTGTATGAAGCTTCAATAATTAACCTTATACAAAAACTATCACCAGTTTTTCCCTTGCTTTAAAGGCATATTTCGATAAATATTTCTTAAACTAATAAAGATATCGAATTATTATCTTAAGGAATGTGCAGCTGAGATAATTGAAGTCGTCAAAATTAATTTTGCCTGGATTCTTCGATCTGCCAGTAGGTAATTTCAATAATTTGCCTTAAAAATCTGCTTTTTACTTCTCGTAATCGCATACCAGCGAATTATTTTTAAACTACAATAGATATTGACTTGAATTTTAGAGGAATTGTTCATCTAAGGTGGTTGCAGCTATAAAAAATATTTTTACTATGATCCTTCAATGCGTTTGTAAGTCATATCCAATAAAAAAAAATCTATTCTAAAACGTCTCCTGGTTTTAAGCCTTTTTACTTGCCAATAGCTTAAAAAATATATGAACATCACAACTTATCGATGATCCTTTTATAAGTGTAATAGAATAACGTGTTTATGGCGTAAAATTTCAAAGCTATGAATATTTTTGTCCATTTTGAACTTTAAATTATAAAAAAGCGCCGAGCCCAATTCCATTGCGCATGAAAGACGTTCCTGGACATTTTTGTGTGATTATTTTTACCCGGGATATTTTAATTTTCAGAGCCTAAGCCCAGGACTCGTGGAAACAGAGATATTCGCCGCCAATGGATATTTGGAACACAACGAAATTAAAGAAATGTTGAAAATTTTACCGAAACTGCAGAGCAGTGATATTGCAGATGCTGTATTGTACGTGCTAGGCACACCCCCTCATGTGCAGGTATGTTTGCTTACCAAAATCTATTGCTTTTAATTGTACTTTTCAATTTCATTCTTCAAATTATCGGCACTGAGTATTTTTAAAGCCATTTTTAGATAATTTAGACCCATTTTTAAAGCGTTTTACAATCAAATCTTGCTGGTCATCTGATAGAACAATTTTTTTAACATTTTTTTTAATTTATTAATTAAAACACTAGGTGTTTTTAACTTTTAAGTGAGTATTTCGAGAATTTTCCAAAGTCCTTTGAGCAAGCAACATCTAATAAACGGTTCTGATTGGAACACTGAATTCCCCCCTCCCCTAAATCACGGACCCCCAAGCTTTGCCTAGTTTATCTGGGCGTACAGAGGGCCCTGTTTAGTATGGTATCACACAATAATTTGTTCAAAAATTTCAACTGTCTTAAAGTCAACACTGAACTTATATACACAGTAATTAAATTTGAAAAAGTTTGGAATCAACTTGAAGCAATAACTTTTGAGGGTCGTCCATAATCGCACGTATTTTTTTTTTTGCAGATCACTGAATTAACAATAAGACCAGTTGGAGAAGTCCCATAGATGGCTATTGAAATGGTATTTTATTGTTTACTTAAAAATTCTAACAGTTTATTTAATTGTTTATAATAATATGTAATTGACTCATTTATTATTCAGTGTTATTGGGTAATAACATGTAATGGTAAGGTAATTTAGGCAGACGACTTGACAATTATTAACACCGCTTCTAGCTACCACGACCATGAGACTACAAAAAATATGTTATATTTATGCTTGATTTGTATTGCTAATACCTTAGCCCTATCTGTTAATTTATCTTATATACTAGTGTAAGCAAGAAAGTCGAAATATATCCGATGGAAAAGGTACAAGAATTTTATTAAACACTAGTTTCCTTAACATATTTATTTATCTACATTTACTCAATTTTAATAAATAATACTACTGTTGTTTTAAATATCACATAGTTATCAAAAAAAAATCACTAAGTATGAGTCTTAAAAATAAAACAATTGCACTCTAAAACAGTGCAGGATATATTTGAAAATAAAAGTTAAAATGTTCCTATCTACATACTTAACAACGTTTTTGTAAAAAATAAAGCTTTTTTTAATATAAAATTTACTTATTCAAGAGCATAGGAAAAGTGTACGGTTTACCGTCTATTTGCGTGTATTGGCGGAAGTAAATACAAGCAATTTTCGATTTACGTTCAAAGACCTTTTTTACAACCAATATTTTAACAGGAAGACCAAGCAACTTCGAATATTCAGGAATATTTTTCGGACAGTTATAATGTTGGTAACGCACCCTTTACTATATTTTCTTTGTAGCAACGCATTTTCCAACCAAGTTCGACTTGCGAACAAAATTGTTCGTATATCGGGGAGTACCCGGACTTAGTTTACACTTTTGAATCCTTCGACATTAAAGCTGTGGTAGCATCGTTTTCGGCGTCTCCGATTGGTTCCTTGACGTCATTGACAGTTATTGTTGTGGTAAGATTGCTTATGTCTATCGTATGGGGTGGTAAGTTGCCACTGTTGGCGTCTTCTATTGCTTTTCTCAGATCTGTCAACCCAACTACCCCGACCAATTTTCCTATCGCAGTTACATAAGCGTGGTTAACTCCCACCATGGAAAATAAGGAATGTACTTTGAGCAGAGATGTCCTCTCCACCAGTTGGAATGGAGCTGGATCAATGTGACAGTTGCTGAAGTCCACGCAAAGTTGCATCTGTTCTTCCTCCCACAGTCTTTGGTCTTCTGGGGACATGTCACACACACGTTCCCTGGGCTAAAAAAAAAAGAACCTTGTTAGTACATTGTTAACAAAAATGGTAATTTCTGTTGTTGGCCAAAAAAATAAATAGTTTTATTTACCAGTTGCACTTTTTTGAGACTCGTTGGACTGATTGGCATTATTTGGGGTGTTCCAGATGAGTCAAGAACAGGTGAATTTTCATTGTTTTCCACATCCTGTAACTGTGCAGATTTTCTGGAAAAAAAGTGAAACGTTAGCTCGGTTTTGGAACACAATCGACGCCCAACACAGGCCAATCAAAACAAAATTGCGCAAATGATTAAAGCAAATCGCCTTCTATTAATAAGAGTCCATCTCCCCCCCATGACTTCACTTTCAATTGACATATTTGCGAGTGAATTTAAACGTTCTTCAGAAATAGTGGATCGTAAATACGTTTTAATTAATTTTACTTTTGAAAAACTTCTTTCGCCCGCAGAGACTGTTACCGGTATAGTGCGATGGTGCGATAAATCAATTTGGAAACCCCAATTTTGTTCCTGATAAACTACCTGAATATATTCTCGAATGCAAGACGTATCCGACTCTCGGCCCCTGTAACTGTTGTATAAGGAGTGGCTCCAGGACTCGAGGACGTCATCAACGGACTGAAACCTCTCAGAGTGAATGAATTGGTTTTCTTTAAGATCGATTTCTTCGGCTGAGATCCAAAAACTGGATTATAAGTTGGCTAAACAGAAAAATACGAGTTTTACAATGGAACAGAAATCCTAGCTTTCTGGAACACATACCTGATCAACATTTAACTGATTTTCAGACATTTGCCTCATGGCTAAGACGTCGGGAGCTGGGGAAACGTGGAACCTTGATGTCCGGCGCTGTCTTTCTTCTGCATTCTTTTGGGCTTCTTCTCTGGCTCTTTCCTGGGCTTCTCTTTGCCTTGTAGCCGCCACCTAAACAAATTTAACATAAAATTAGACACTGAAAAATACTGCATCTGTTAGAGATAACCTCTAGAAAACGTTCGAGGCTCTTAAATAAATGCTTTTGGTGGAATTTAGTCGGCCAGTCGATGGATAAGCAATAACAACGAGCAATATAACCATAAGCACAAAATTTACAATACCTGCAGTCTTCTCTCACGGCCAATATGATTTTCAATCAGGTCTATCAGCTGCAGCCTTTGGATCGAACCAAGAAGTACCATGTTGTCAGGATTATCCACAAGAGGGAAGGCTTTGAGTTTTCTGTTGTCTTTCAGGAGTTCTTTTAGCTGCTCGTAAGTGATGCTGTGGAAAATGTATTTCACATCTCTCATCATGAAGTCTTCCACATAAACATTGTACATGCCTGGAAAGATACACCAAATCATTTATTTTGCGATTTGAAAGCTTTCATGCAAAATGGAAAAGTGCAGACTTCAGGAAAAAAATTTCAACACCAAAGCAAAAGGCTTAGGACTTCTTACACACGTTTTTTTTTAGCATAACAGAAAAGTATTCGCCAATTACTTTAATTTAAATGTCCATAGAAAATATGTAAAGTGCAAAGGCTACAGTTATTTCTTTTTTTTTAAGGTCAAATCGATTTTTTTTTCTACTTGAAAGCAGTTGAATTAAATCTTCATCGACAGGTACATCCTAAATAACCGTTATTCATCCTCAATTCTTTCAAATTTCGACGTACAAATTTTCACCACAAATGCAAAAATTTCAAAAGCCAACATACATATAAAAAATATAAACAAGGCTTACCACTGCTGCTAGGCAACAAGTCAGGCAAATATGGCAACTTCTTTATTAAGATAATACTGTCGTATATACTAGGGGCCAGCAGGCTCGCTATGGCGTTCGATATTAACACAGCAATCATAATCGGAATGATATGAGTAATTTGGCCAGTCATTTCGAAAACTATCACCGAAACGGAAATTGTGTGGGTTACAGCGCCACTAAAAGCCGCCGCCCCCACGGTGGCGTACCCCCCTGGGACGATTTCGGACAATTTACCACCATACTGCACACCTAAACAACAATAACACACATTAATATTACACATTTTAATTAAATACGCAAGTTTAATTGAAAATCGCCCTTAAATTGGGCAGAGCTGGGCTTTGCTATAAACAGACTCAAAATAGGGATCCTTTCTCACTTTTTAAAAGCCAAAATTCGTTAAATAAAATAAACAATTGCAACACTTGTAGAGGTGTTAATCAAAAAATAGCAGTTCAATAAAACAAAAATCTTATAGGATCTACAAACAGAACTTTATAAGCGTCAAATATGACCTAATTTTATTTTCTATTACTAAAATTTTCACTGTTTTGTTTTTTATTATGTACAAAGTTGTAGAGCAACTAAAGCCATCCAAGAACTATACAAAGACACTAAAATTAAAATTAAAATTGGAAGATCTATATCGAAAGGATTTAATAGTGTCCTTTTTTAATTTCTCGAAGGATATACCAACCTGCAGAAAACCAAATGTGCATGAATTCTCCGACCAGTCTACCTAAGGCTGCTCCAATTTTAAAAACTGGTATGAAAATCCCACTGGGCACAGGGATTGTGGAACTTATTATCGAAAATACAAACTAGAAAAAATTAGGGCATTAACATCCAACATCAAAACATAATAAACACCGAAAAATTAAAAACAGAAATAAATTATCAGTAATTCAAAACATGATGTGAGGTCTTAAAGACACTTAAAATACACTTTTGAAAACATGAACATTTCTTAGTTTTTCAGCTATATATTACATTCGAATTTGTAATTAATAGAAATACACATTGTTTAACTTTGAAATGTGATTTTTTTAAATACATAGCATAACCTTATTCAAAGATATTTCGTCACCAACTTTTGTTAAGCCTTCTTTTACTTTAACTAGGCAGCTACAACAATTCAAGCAAGAAAATTCGAAAAATTGGAACCAAAAATCAGTTTGTGTTGTTTCAATACTACAAAGACAACCTTTTTGTTGCTCAAAATCACCTCATTCAGGATTTTTGGATTACATAAAAATTGTACTTGCGTTTGATCATAAAAAAATGGATCATTTTGTTCCATTCCTAATCACTTCACACATATAAAATAATCAACTTCAATAATTTGTACAAAGAAAGCATAACAAAATTACAACATTTCCAATGTTCCTATATTTCTTGAAGATGTATAAGTGAATAACGAAGAAACATGCTTAAATATTCTGAGAAATGAGCTAGTTGAAAGAAATAATGTTAAAACAATCTAAGTTTTTGTAGAAATCTTTTCATTGCCATGTTTTCATGAACTGGTTAATTAAAAAAGAAGAAGAAAAATCTATTACGCAATTAAAATTTTGATGTTACATTAAATAAAAATGTTTACTAAATTTAAATCTCTATACTATACAAGGTGTTTATTAAATATTGCGGAAAAATTTGGGAGGTGATTCCTTATCAAAAATTAAGGGGGGTCTTTCCTATAAAATATTTTCCTTAGACGTCTCCTTTCGGAGTTACACCCCCCTAAAGGGGAGCGTTAAAATTAGGTTCTTATTTTATTTCTCAAATTTTGATAAATGTAGGAGAATCATATTTGGTAGATGTTTTACACTTATTAAAAGGTTTGCTATAGCAATATTTTCAATCATCCCCCACCTTCACAGGGGGCTGAATAGTGCGACCCCGTTGTTTTTTTTTATCAGAACTTTTTGGTGGTTTAAAATTTTGCAATTTCGTTTTTTCTTGAAAGTTTAGTTTATTTAGAAAGTGTTTTTATTCCTTATACATATTTAAGAAACACCCTGTGTATCTAAAAAGTATTTTGAATGTACACATAACAGTATATTTTTTTAATAACATTTCGTTAAAGAACGTTCAGAAAATTGCATTAAAAATGAAACAGTGAAGACACTTTTATACAATCAAATCAATTGACGTAACTATTATCCTACTATGCAAGTAAACGCAAAATTATCATGAATGACGACTGTAAAGACAGGTACCATTACAAGCCAATTAATTATCAACATAAAACTGACAGAAATCACTGAATCACTCCATTATCAATGCATATTTTTAGGAAGCATGTGACACAACTTGAGTAAACAAGTGTAATCTCTAAAAGATCAAGAACAACAGCACCTTTCAAAGCTGTATATATTCAGGTTTGTAATTGTGTTACTTGTAAACAACAAACGGTCGAATACAAGGACGAAGTGGTGGGTTTTGCTTTCAAAAATAAGAACAAAAATCTGACTGTATTTGGTAACGTGCGAAGTGCAAAAATGGATTTAAAATATTGCTGTTTAAGGCAAGTTTGATTATTTGGAGTACATCAAGCAAATTCTTGTTTGGGAAACTAACCCAGGAGTATATTTTCATTTACTTATGACTTGATCATGTTCTGCAATTTTATTGAACGTGGATCAACTAAAATCCAACATACCGGGTTTCCAAATTTCTCGGTACATTTGAGTTTACGCATTTATAACTACGTCTGTTAATATTTTTCGCTTTTTGGTGGATTTACAATGCTAGCAACAACGTTAATAATACACAATGACAGGTGAAATAGTCACAAAAAGGATAAGTGAAAAAACACTGACAAAATGTCTGCTATTCTAGTACCTATCTTAGCAGTAATCAACTAGACTTACCGTGAATAAAATAAAACAAGTAAGATTAATAAAAACGCCGGTATAAGGCGTCACCCAATGCTGGACTATCGACTGTTCCTCAACAGTTAAATTTTTTCCAGTCCACGTAAAATTTGTTAACAAACTAGAAACCTGCTCATGGGTTGTTAGATCACCCGCAATGAATTGGCCGGCCCAAAGAGGAAACGAAACAGTAGCCACCATCAGTGACACAATCCCTGGGTATAAGAATCGACTGCAAAGTTAAAAAACCAACTTTAATGGAAACTGAAAAGAAGTCTTAAAACTGAGTACTCACTTCTTTTGCAGGAAATTGTTGATGGCTTTGTTCTTTCTCATAAATATTACGTATTGTCGGTGCATGCGAACGTAAAACGCACCTCCCAAACCGGAAACAACCCTGGAAAACAAAAAAGGGAATAAAATATCAACCCTCTAGTACAGAGGTTATCAGTTTCCATCAATCTACCCCTTGGCCTCACTGTAAAGCGTCATGTACCCCTTGTCAAGTAGTTCATTTCTAAAGAACTTTGTTTTTGCATGGAACATACAGTGTAAAAAATATTTTGTGCGAAAATTTTTGATTCTTGCTTTTCGCAAATAAATTTTACCGGGCTTGTTTTTGACAAATATCCCCTGTAGAAGCTTCACGTCCCCCTTGGGGGTCCATTGACCCCTGGTATAGAAAGCCTGTCTTACGGTATTAATGTTATCATCATATATTGCAAAAGAGGTACCGACGCTTAGGCGTCTTTTGCTAAAATTGACAAAAACGGCTTCGACTATGTTAGCTAAACATGCCTAGGTAATTTTAGAACCATGACTTAAATAATTTTCCAGTTATTGTATCTTATACGGGATGTTCTCTTATGGTATTAATGTTATCATCCACATATGGGGTATATTTTGCAAAAGAGGTACCGACGCTTGGGCGTCTTTAGCTAAAATTGACAAAAATGGCTTCGACTATGTTAGCTAAACATACCCAGGTAGTTTTGGAACCATTACTTTAATAATTTTCTAGTTATTGTATCTTATACGGGGTATTGCCTTACGGTATTAATGTTATCAACCATATATGCGGTATGTATTGCAAAAAAGGTACCGACGCTTAGGCGTCTTTTACTAAAATTGACAAAAATGGCTTCGAATATGTTAGCTAAACATACTCAGGTAGTTTTAGAACCATGACCGTAATAATTTTCTTGTTATTGTATCTTATACGGGTTGTTGTCTTACGGTGTTCATGTTATCAACCAAATATGCGGGATGTATTGCAAAAAAGGTACCGACGCTTGGGCGTCTTTTGCTAAAACTGAAAAAAACGGCTTCGACTATGTTAGCTAAACATACCCAGGTAGTTTTAGAACCATGACTGTAACAATTTTCTAGTTATTGTGTCTTATACGGGGTATTGCCTTACGGTATTAATGTTATCAACCATATATGTGGTATTTATTGCAAAAAGGTAACGACGCCTGGGCGTCTTTTACTAAAATTGACAAAAACGGCTTGGACTATGTTAGCTAAACTTGCCCAGGTAGTTTTAGAACTATGACTTATTGTACTGAGGTAACAGACAAAGACCAATTCAAACATCAATAGGTACATATTTCTAGGAGGTTTTTTAGCATTAGAAACCTTAAACAAATCAGTTTTTGGGTATGTCTTACTTGCTGTTATTTTGGCCCTATAAATGGCACTCAAGTGCCAGGAACAGAAGATTATAAGTTGATCATTTTAAAGTCAAGCTTTAAGTTAAGTTGACAAGATTTTAATGAGTTATGAGGAACCTGTGTTTTTCAAATGCAGGAATGCTTACTCAGAGAAAATAGTCATCTACAAAAATTTTTTTTGCAAGTGACTTTCACGAACAGTAATTCATCAATGGTGTAGTTCATGTCTGTGTTAAAATAAAAACTATTTAACATAGCATTACAGCCTTCTGTTTCCGCGCGCCACCTTATACTTACAGAAAAAAAAAACAGTTTTTACCCTATCAAAGCAAACACGAACAATTCCTGGGGATCGAACGGAAATTCCATAGAAAAATTCGTCTTGAAAACCGCTGTTACCGAAGAAGTCTTCTCAAACCACACGGCCAGGAGTCTAAAAACCGTAGCACCACACACTGCAGCAAAGAACCCTCTCCAATAGTTCCTCACAGCGAAGTAAACAGTCGTTACTTCAATACTGAAAAGCACGCCTGAAAATAAAAACTGCATTTCATATTTATTTCGCTAGTTGATGACGGGTTTTGTACCTCCAACTGGTGCCGCGAAGCAAGCCCCGACTCCCACGGCACAGGCCGCAGCTAACATTTCGGTATTCCTGCTCTGATTCTCGTAAATACCTTGGAAACCGCTTACTAATTTACTTAATACTGTTGCTACTATACTGGCTATGTGTACGAAAGGACCTTCCTTTCCTAGAGGCATACCACTGCCTAACGTAGCAGTTAAACCAATTACTTTGGCTACTAAAGTACGGAAAGTTAAATATTCTTTTAAAGCTACACCTCTGAGGATGGTCTTCATCTCTGGAATGCCAGAACCTGCAATAAAAGCGCTATAAAACCCCTTGCACAACTGAAATATCCACGTGCGAAGCAAAATTAACGAAGAGATTTACTTAAAAAATACAGGAAACCAGTCGAAACCATGGTATAAGAACAAAGGTGTGCTTATTATCTACCCGAAGTCACTCAGAACGAACAATTTCGCGGTAATAACAGAAATTAAATTTAATTGTCTTCACTAGTGAAACTTAAAATTGTCTAGTTCAGTGGTTCCCAACCTTTTTTGACACGCGAACTTCTCTCAAGATAATATTTGTGCGAGGGTGCTCTCTGAAATCATACAGGGTGTAAGAAAATTTATAGTGGAAACTTTAACCCTGCGTCTACCGGTCGCGTCTTTTGGATAATTTGTGATAAATATGTGAAGAAAACACTAATTTAACGTGCATTTTTACCGGTCTATCTGACGTCATGCAGTATGCCCAATTAGCATGCCTTAATTTTTATGCCATAACCATGTTTCTTTATCATTATACAAACACCAACGTACCTATGGATTGTGGAGCCACTAAATGTACGAAACCAGCACTAAATAATATTAAACACACTGGAAGACTAACCCATGCGAAATATTGTGCAACGGGGTGATCCGTTAAATCTTTGTACAACCAAATTCTGGCTGCAAAATAAACAAATAAACAATTAAATTAAAGCCCAGACATAAGAAAAACTTGATCAAGCAAATTTACAGTGTCATTGCAAACAGTACATGTTTGAATATTATTGCTTATTCAATTACGTTCAAATATTTGGTCGGGTTTAATTAACATTGACTGGCATGTACACGCAAACTTGAGAAAAAAATAATTATTAAACACGTTAGAATGAAGTTAACACTGCATTTAATTTGAATATTATTTGCAGATCGATAAAATTTTAAGTATATATGCGAATCTAATTATTGTATAGATGTAAGTTTAACTTGATGTACCACTCAAACAATATCTGGAAAGGAAAATTGTTTGTACTGGGCTTGAGTAATTAATTAAGTATTAAAATAATTATGTTTTAAGTGTACAGTTACAATTTTTTTTACTTACCTTTCGAAATCGTTGATATACCCCTGTCCATAACGAAACTAAGGACGGCCATTATAACACCTAGAAGGGCCAAAAAGACCCAGTCTTCTCCTAATTTCGCAAAAGTGTGCTTCCATACAAACGATAGTGATTTAGCTAACTTCCCTGTAACAAAAAGAAAAGCTACAAACGGCGAAACTCGGTTCACACGACTCCCTTATAGCAAACTTTTGAGGACATAATTCTTTACTCCTATAATCAAACACTCATAAATATTGATACATTTAGTCTATCATTTCATTCATTTAAACATTACTCTAAAGTAATCCTATTCTAAATCGATCATTTACTTTACTTTATGTATATTAATAATAAAAACGAGAACATAATTTGGGCTCGGCATGTCTGTTCTGTTCTGTGTAAATAAATAAATAAATTTACATTGTTAGGTGCGTTTGTTTTTGTAAAAACGATGAATAACCAATGTATCTACCAGATACTATTACGCCTGACGGAGAGGGTTGAAGAAGTCTAAAAATTATTGAAAAAAAGTGTACATACCATGATATCCTCGTAACTCTTTCTTCCTTGCCTTTTCTTCTTTTAACCTCCTCTTCTCTGCTTGTTTCAAACTTTCTAATTTTGCAAATTCTCCTAATTGTCGGCTATACCGACCATACATCTGTAACAAAAAAATCACGACATTATTTTGCGAAACAAGAACACATTTTGCAATCATACTCGGGGGGGAGTCGGTTCCCAAGCGTGCTGAGAAAACTGAAACATTTTCGGTTTTTAAGTATTTTTTCTCGAATATGTTCGCTTAAGTTATAGCGTGCTGCCCGCACTTATTGTACTAAATATCTTAAATATGATATTTAAAATAGTAATACGTAATATTTTTATAATTGTACTAATTAACCAAGGTATTGTTTACACGATTGAGACAATATTATTTAAAATCCATTACTAAAAGTTGTGTATGCAGGTTAATCTAGATTTACCTACAAAGATCCATACAATATTGACTTTAAGACCGAAGTTTGCCATGGAATATTTGGAGCGTGGTGTCCTCTTTCCAAAAACGCTCTAGGATTTCGCAAAAATAGAATCGTTTAAGAGCTACGATTCTAATTTTTAATTTAGCATCTTATACAGGGTGTGTAAAAATTGGCGGAAGCGCTACACGTGGCGATGTTCTTCGTAAAATTCTAAGTCGAAAATCTTGATACAAAAATGTTGTACCATGCTTCCTATGGCCTCAGGAACCATTTAAAGAAAATAAAAAGTGGCAACATTGCATACATTGATTTGCGTTTGGACATTTTTTTATCAGCAATTTTTACTTAGGTTTTTACAATTTTTGTTCGAACTGATAGCCTTCAGTTCGTAAACATAGCTGCAAACTTTTGGGTATCGTAAAACACAAACTAGAAACAATTACGAGAAAAACAGAGATGACAGCTAATGACAATGTTGCCATATGTATTAGTTTCATTCAAATCAGTGATTTACATATTTTCAACACCAATTTTTGAAAGGAAGAACACAATATCTAGGAAAAAATACTATTCGAAATTTATTTTTATTCCAAATTGCAGCTTTTTCATTTGCAAGTATTAAATAATAACGCTTATTAAAGGACTAAATGTCAAAACTTTGAGGACCTCTTGCAGACACAGCAAGCATGGTACAACATTTTCGTATTAAGATTTTCGACTTAGAATTTTACGAAGAACATCGCCACGTGTAGCGCTTCCGCCAATTTTTACACACCCTGTATATTTAAACGTATTGTTTAAAAGCACATTAAATTCTTTTTCACATGATATTAACTATAACTATCTTTTGTAAATACATATTAATTAAAATACAGAGGTCTTTCAAACAGTTATTAAACAATATTAAGTATTGAAAAGTAATTTGGAAGCCTTTTACAATTTCTTTTGAATGAACATGCCATACAGATAAATAAAAGCATAAATTATGAACCCATCTATGAATAAAGGTCCCTGCATGTATTTTAGTTTACTAGAATAAGTTTGAGCTTTTTTTTTGTGTAACTCTCAGTATACTACAATCTGTCCCAAATGGACATTCAGGAATTTATATGAAACTGATACATTGTCATGTAGGAGGTTGCCCATTGGCGAGCTCCTTTTAGTTGCTTTACTATTAGTTGATGATTAGCTACTGGGGTTTGTTTTGTTACCAAGATTAAAATTAGGAATTAAATGTAGTAGGTAAGTCACTTGGAGCGCAGGTTTGAGTTTTTAAAAGTTTAGTTTTTGCATTTACGAAGGAAGATATTTGGGCCTCAACGATAACATGAACGCTCGTTTTTTTGCCACTTTGTGCAGAATTTTTGCCGTATTTAATAAAACGCAATGTTTGTTGGAGTTATTTCCTAAGAAAAGAACCATAACTGAGGTTTTATTTCCCTGGAACCCTCTGTATAACGCTGGGGACTTTTCTAATCCATTTACAAGAAAATCCTTTCCACATAAGTCGATCAAAAGCCGATGAAACAAAACGACATAAACGTTTTCACAAAACCATGCGTTAACACACTTTATCAAATCAAACTGGCAGCTATTTTTACCTGCTGATTAGCAAATTTACAGGTAAATGAAGCAGTCACGATACCGTTCTTCGAAAATTATTAAACAAGCAAACACACATCATCGTTAAAAATATTTCGAAATAATTTCTCAACGTCCAATAAACCGGTCCGAAATATATTTCAAAAGTTATTAACGAAGCGATGGAACAAATCAACCGAAAACGATGAAACGTTTAGATGGTACGTGCCAAATTGCTGTCAAAATCAAATCTGTCAACGAGGCATACTTTGCCCATGATCAATTTCGCTAGATGAAGCAAATAACTTTCATCGTTCATAGATAAATTCATTCACAAAGTAAATACTCCTGCCAAAAGTCTCACTTCTAAATCTTTCTACAAATATAATATTAATCAACCGTGGAACGAATTTGTTAGGCTTCACGCGTATGCCATACAGAGTGTTCCAAAAGTATGTGCACGAAAAATACAGCTTTTATTGGCAAAGTTGGTTAAATATATTAACAATTACATTTCACAAGCTCTGCAATAGCAATACGTCGATATACGCAGCACGACAATTAAGTTCCTGGACTATACAAGTAAAAACACTACTACACCTGTGTAATTAAGGAATTTTTTCCAAACACGAAAATTTGAATGTCTGAAAATGAAAAACTTCAAGATGACACAATTATGGACCTACAAAGAGGCTGCAGTTTATCACCGATTATGTTTAATATTTACAAAGACGTAGCTTTGGGAAAGTGGATGAAGAAAACTATACGTATAACTGCAACAGAGCAACATATGGTCCATTATTATTCGCAGAATTAGGGAAAAAAGCACTAAGGGTTCTATTGAACAAAGTAATAAAATCAAGAAAAGTACAAAGGGATTAGAAAATTGGAATAATCCTATACTGTTATTCAAGAAAGGAGACAAAAAGGATTGTTCTGTTCTTACCATAGAGGAATAACATTAATGAGTGTACCAATAAAAATACTGGCAAGAGTAATGGAAGGCAGATTAACAGAAAAATAGAAAGCACACGTGTTTAAAGTTATTTTATTCACCTAGCCAAGCTCATATAAAACAATAATCAGGTAAGGATAACCTCGCCAACATTAAAATAAATGGGTCTAATTATTTTTGGGTTATATAGAATGCCCTAGATACAGTTCAGTCATACTCTATTCCTTTAGCAAAAAAAGAGACAGGTAATACGGAGTCAAAACCTGACTTGAAAAAAGTTTATTTTTATACATCCTGAAAAGAGGTTACAATCGTATCTTTAAATGTTATAAGATTGTGTGTAATAATACCGTTATAATCAATATTTTCAAATGGTTTTTAGCTTTACACAATAAACTGTTAAAGAATTGTGTTTTTCTTGTGACTGCGAAGATAATATTTAATCAGTTTTAAAACAGAAAAACTTTGTTTCCAAGTCACGTTACTAATTGGCAGTGTTGAGGAAATTCTCAACATAATTTTAACATTAGAAAAAGTTGAGGAAATATCACATATTATTGTTAGAAGATCAAATTCTAGTATATTAAGTGTTTGATTTGGACCATGAACCCGGGGCTCCCTAAATCACAGGCTCTCAGCATTTGCGTTTTGCCTAATTAGAAAAAAAGCCTGCTTAACAATTTGTTCCAGCACAATACTGAAAAGCATTTACACCTTCATAGGCAACACTTCATGCTGGGATTTAACTCAAACGAAGTTTATAGCAATCTTCGAGGACAAGAAACAACAAACTATCTTTCTCTCATAGCATTAGACACGTAAAAAATTTAATAACTGTGTTTTTTGTAAAGACCGCTAAAAATGTCTGTTTAATTTCGTGAATGCCTTTAAAATTTTAAGCTAATCCAGCGAACACCGGCTCTGTCTAAGAACCAAGACGGAACCGGTAATAACTACAACAATGCTACAAAATTAGGAAGTAGTGGCTATTAAAAATTACGAGCTTGCCACACTGCGTCAAATTTTAATTTATGAATTACATATTACAACATAACTATATTTATAAATAATTATTATTACGTGATCGTGTGTTTTTATAGATAATGATACAGCTGAAGTGCTAGATGCCTGTCAAAGGTTTAGTATTATTTGTTGAAATAAATAAAATTGCCTCGAATTATGGGTACAAAGAGTACATAAATGTATGCTAGACAAAACTAAGATGGATTAAACGAAATGATTGATTGGTCTGTGCGCATAAAATTGATTTTATCATTTTTTTAAATTTTAAAAGTTCGGAATTCTAGTCGAATAAATAGTTTATCTATAAACTAGTGCAAAAAAAAACATTTGGTGCAATCAAATGCATATACTACAATCTAAGTCGTCCATAAATAGTTTTGGAGCATGCTCTGAAGTTGTCTGGTGTATTAATACGAAACGTAACGTTAACAAACAAAAAGTTCCATTCGTAATTTTATTCTTATCACATAAGGATAATAAAATGTTAAAGGATCATCGGTAAGGAATATCTGGGCAACTGGTAATGCCTAAATCTGTTGGGAACGTGACCTACATTCGAATATAACAGGATGGGGCCCCATCACATTACTCGCCTGCTTAAAAATTAACAAAACTTGTTTTTCTCATGGTAAATGCAAGAGGTTAGTTGATAATTAGGGCCGCGAAAAAAATTGTTGATCAGAAATTTTGAGAAAGTATGATATTATCAGGGGTAAAAAAAAATAAATTTTGAGGGAAAAGCATTGGGAATTTTTTATAATGAAATTTAATTTCAGTATTTTAAACGATGGTTTTACTTAGTTTAGAACAGTGATTCCCAAAGTGGTCTATATCGACCCCCAGGGGTCGACGACGACCTGCAACCTGCAAGGGGTCCATGTCAGCGAAAAAACAAATTGGGGGTCCATGAAATGAAAATGGGGGTCAACGATAGTGGATCTCATATAAGCAGGTCGTGACTTTAATTTTGGCATTCCATGAATGGAAAAATCCACATACACAGATAGTACCTATTTACTTACATAATACTACCTTATAATATATAGACATATTATAACTATCTACATAAATGATAAAAGTACATATGAAGTAAAAAAAATTAAAATATAAATGTTCATGAAACGTGATGAAGAATTATATTAAAATTTAAGTTATTAGGTATACTTTCTGATATATGAAACTGTTTAATAATGATTATAAACTAGCAGTTGCCCGCAGCTCCGCCGCGTCCCTTTTTATTTTCTCCGCGTGTAACTTTTTATTTTGTAAAAAAAAAGTTGATGAATTCGCAAAAAATCAATATCAAGTAAGCAGGGGGTCTACCCAAAACCGAAAAAAATGGCAAGTGGTCTACGAGACAAAAAAGTTTGGGGACCTCTGGTTTAGAAGAACAAAAGCAATTTTTCAATGATTTTAGAACAATGCTAAACGAAAGGATAGGTTTTTGCTGATGAAGTCTTCCGAATCCAATAACTTTTTGCTCTAGGTTCCTGTTCAAAGTGGTTGTACTAATAAAATTAATTTGAGTGGATTATCACTTTGAAAAACTTTGCAAAAAAGAGGGACAGGGCCAGAAAAATCTGTAGTTCATTGTTGCCCAAACTTTTAAGCGTGCCAAAAAAACTGCGAGGCTTACAATATTGACATCTTCCTCATCTTCAGGCGGAGGACAAGGATAGAACGACTGGGCTTTCTGTCTACTTCGCCGCTGCACCAAGAGTTTTGAAAATTCTTCCCATTCTTTGTCGACAGCTTCGTGATCGCCCTCCCCAAACTGTGCTTCCGATTCTGGCTTCTCCATATTAACGAAACTCGCGCGAAATCAAAGCAATTTCGAATATCAACAACGCATCGAACGCATTTTTCTGCACTGCACGGGCGCGTGGCAATTTTAACTCAAAATCCCAAAACCAAAACGCTCTTAACTCGACCGATTTCAGACCAACTGCAACGCGAAAGAAAGTTCCAACACAGGATACGAATGTACTGAAACTATAGACGCTAAACTCGAAGAATTTAAATGTACTTTAGGGTATTGACGTTGGAAAAGCGTGAAGACATCAAGATTCGCGTGTTTCTTACGCCTTCTAACGCCAGGATGTCCGAATCAATGTTCATTACACGTATGTCGTGGCTTGGGGTTTAAGACTTTTGCAATTTACCAATTGTGAGGGCATTATCTAATTGAAGAAAGTGATGCGTGTGTCAGTCACACTTTAATCATCCGTTAAAGTAATGATTTAACTACCTAGAAGCCTATGAGACCTTTTGTCTAAACCGTGGTTAGTGTAGTAAAGATCGGCTTTATTAATAATTGATAGATATTAGAAACGACAGTTTTTATGACATTTTCATTGTAATTTTTATTTACGGACAAAAAAATTGGTTTTTAGCGCCTCTTAAATTAAGTGTACTTATTGAATTATTTTGAACGCCAATATGTCTCCCTAGGGGAAGAACAAGCAGCTCTTAGACCAGAAAGAGACAAGTGATAACATATAGGAGTGTATTATAAGGAATATAACAGAAACAAAATAGAAGAAGGAGAAAAACTTAACTTAACATTTATTGACCTAAAAGCAGCTTTCGATTCTGTAGACAGAAGAGAAATATGGAAAACCCTGAGAGAAATGGAAATACCTAACATTTTAATAAACGCAATTAAAAGCACATATCAGAGTTAGAGCTAAAGTACAAATGGCAGGACAAACATCAGATGAATTCAGAATGAGTAAGGGAATAAAACAAGGAGATAGTCTTCGCCCATTACTATTTATTAGTAGAAGAAATGAAAACACTAGCAAATGATGGAGGGGCATGGCGGAAATGGACTCAGAACCAAAACCACCCTCCGACGCCTGAGAAGCTGAAGAAGTCGACAAGAAGATATTTTTGAAACTGATTATCGAAACAGCTTATGCAATTCTCAATGCTTTAAAGGGATATTCCCACTAAAAACCTAAATATTGTTGAAATTTCTGACTACTCCAAAATTACAAAAGACATGGGCGAAAAAAATATTCCGTGCAAAAACACAGTCTATGTAAGTTTTAAATCTATATCAATAAAGGCTGACAATGGTTAAGAAACCACCAAATAATAAATACACTTCAAAAAAACTTCAATTCCATTATCTATTTTTGTAAATTTTGCTCTGCCTAGCATGGGTTTTATATCAAACTAAGAATAAACACACGCAGTACAGAATTTAGTTGAACACCTTGACCTATGTAACAGAATTTTGGAAAACAGCCAACCGGTCAAACAAAAAATTATACAACGATTTCAAACCCAAAAGTTTATGTTAGAATTCCCTCTTCTGGCGTCTTTTGTAGAAAAAAGAGTTTAAAAATGCACCTCCAAAGATTCCACTCTCAATATAATTATTTCATTTCACGATTTGTTGAGAAATTTGTGCCTTATAAACAGACCACTCTTACAAATGTGCTTATAGAAAATAATTTCATCAAAGACGGGAATATAATAAATAAGGAAGACAACAGGAACCCAAAATCTTGAGAGTTGGGCTTAGGTTATAAAGAATCAACATCTACTCTAGGAAAAATATTTATGCAATTTTGAAACGCTTTAGAATCTAAGTGTTTTTGTTCAGATAAAGCTTGAATGTTACCAAAATCACTATATCCACAAAAAAATATTGCCAAAAATACCTGAATGGGCGCATATTTCGAATCAAACATCTCCGAAGGTGGAAGATCTTTGAAATTGGCCTTCATTTTTCGGCACTTTCACAAAATGAGATGAAAATTTCAACAAACCGTCACACCAAACTCACCTTACTGGGGACATTATTGCCCTTTTTGCACTTTTAATACGTCGTTGTTTAATTAATTTACCAAATATTGTTCCATATTGAGATAAGGGGTGGCGAAAATTTGCAAATATTTGATTTGAATACGACGTCATAGCTTGGCGCGTTCTCTCTATGCACTACAACCAAGCATACGCTGAAAGGAGTTGGAAAAAAAGGCTAAACAAACCGTAGTACAAGGAGCTTCGTCGCGTAAGATTTTACAATCGTGTTTCATTTGTTTTCGGCCAATATTGTTTGCAGTTCCTTTGTGTTGCTACCGCGGTTTGCATGTCTTTATCAGTTGTTCATTAATCTGGGCCAACATCTAAAACGCCGCTAAAAGTACAGTAGCAAAAAGGATTTTAACTTCAACACAGGACCAGACTGAGGCGCATACTTATAAAACACTTGGAAAACCGAATTTTGTAGGACTCCAACTGATTCGTCTTTAGTAAATAGAATTTGTATTCCTTGTTTAGGAACGAAAAAAAAACATTTCTTGTAAATTTCAAACCGATAATAAGCCCGGTTTCAAAATTATATAATTACAAACAGTTACTTTATAAGGATAATTATTGAAATTTGTTTCAAACTGATTCATGGATAATGGTGAAAACATTATTTATAGTTACAGATATGTATTAGGAACATTTCCTGCAAATTTCAAGTCAATATCATAAGTAGTTTAAAAATTATTTGAATATATACGACTCCAAGAGGTAGAAAAGTTAAAAAGTTTGTCTTATAAGGGTTAATTTTAAAATTTCTTGAAGACAAACATATGTGGCATAGCTAAAACAGTTTATTTAGTGTACAGATATGTAGGATAAATAAATCCTGTTAATTTCAAGTCAATAACTCATGTAGTTCAAAAGCTATTCAAAGATATAGACCACCAAGAGATAGGTAAGTTAAAAGTTTGTATTTTAAAGGGATAATTTTTAAATTTCTTACAGACGCACAGATGTAGCTTAAGAAAAGGATCATTTTTTGTTAACCACGTGTAAGATGAACATATTCTGAGAATTTCAAGCCAATAACTTATGTAGTTTAAACATTATGTGAATATATAGACCTCCTGTAGGTAAGAAAGTTACAAATTTGTCTTTTCAAGAGATAATTATTAAAATTTCTTACAGACACATAGATGTATCATAGTAAAAAGAATATTTTTGGGTACAAATTAGTAAGATAAATATATCCTGTAATTTTCAAGTCAATAACTTATGCAGTTTAAAAATTATTTAAATACATAGGCCTCCAAGACGTAAAAAAGTTAAAAATTTGTCTTTTAAAGGGAAATTTTTTAAATTCCTTACAGACCCACGGATGTAGCATAGTATAAACAATGTTTTTGGGTACAGATATGTAAGATGATTATATCCTGTAAATTTCAAGACAATAACTTATGTAGCTTAAATATTATTTGTCGATATAGGCGCCCAAGTGTTGGGAAAGTTTTAAAGGAATAATTTTTTAATTTCTTGAAGACGCATAGTATAAAGAATGTTTTTGGGTACAGATATGAAAGATGAACAAGTCCTGTCAATTTCAAGTTAAAATCTTTGGTAGTTTAAAAGTTAATAGTGAATATAGACGTCCACAAAGTAAATAACTTAAAAAGCTTAGTTTTTAAGAGACGAATATTGAAATTTCTTGAAGGCACATTGATGAACCGTTCCAAAAACATTATATTTACTTGCAAATACGTACAAGATGTCTAATTCGTGTATATTTCAAGTCAATTACTTCACTAGTTTAATAATTTTCTTCGATACAGACTTCCAAGGGGTAGGAAAGTTTAAACATCTTTGTTTTAAAGGGGTAACAACTAGAATTACTTAAAGACAGATCGAAGAATCACAGTAAAAATAATTTTTGCAGGAACAGATATGTAAGATGAATATTTTCTTATAGTTTTAGGGCAACATTTTTATTAATTCCATAGTTATATTACTCTATGCAAAGCAAATCGTTATAACAATACAGATTACGTTGTAATATACGCGTAATCTTACAACAATTATACAGAATTATGCATGAATCAAAGTAAATTTAAAACAAAAAACACGAAGACCAAATGACCAAGTTTATTAATCATTGGTTGGACGTTTTTCTAAAGTTTTAAGAACCAATTTGTTCAGTTTTTCATGAATTTTTTTAAATATCTTGAAACATACCACTGTCATATTAATTTCTCCCTCCGGTTCATAATTATCTTCGGTGGCCATTGTTTAACAAGACAAAAAACTACACTACAAACAAAATTCAACACCCACTAATATCACAACAGACTTAACTGAACAGAAACTCTTAAAATTATCGTTAACAAACTGATATAAATGGAAATAAATTTATCTAAAAGAGACTATTTTGTAATTTTCAAGTGTGCATTGTTTCTTATCCATCACAGGACGTACTCATAATTGTTTTTTGAGTTAGAAAAGTTGTTATTTAACAGCTAATTGATCGTGTGCAAGGCCCTCCTGATATTTCTCAAGCTTTTCTCACTTAAAACGTTTGCTTAATTCTTATTTGCCTACTGTTATTATATTTTTAGCAAGTTTAACAAGGAAACAGATGGAATTTTTGTAGATTGTTAATGCTTCAGTAGCCATAATTGTTACTTCACAGTGTACCTCAAATTAAAATGTCAAATGTTGGTAAATCTAATCAACACTCAATGGACAGGTTTGTTTACTACAACCCAACGAACCGTTAACAATTTGTTTTGTTTGCTCGCAGCTATTAAAATTAACAACACCAAAAATATTGCGCTGTCTTGATGGAAAGAACACAAAGAAAAGAACGACTTAAATACAAAAAAAAATGTACTTTCTGATAGGAAGAAAATCACGATTGTCTGTGCATAATAAGTTACTACTGTACAAACAAATCCTAAAGCCAGTCTGGACTTATGGGGCTCAGCTCTGAGTATGTGCAGCCAAAAGCAACATAGATAAGACCCAGGTCTTTCAAATTAGAATGCTCCGAGGTATTGTATTGTCGATGCTTCATGGTACAATCGGAATGACCAAATTTTCATGGAGAAACACCAATGGGGATATCTTGGAAGAATACCTAGTCTTCAAGAACTTTAAAATAAAATTGCAGGTTAGTCTTTCTAGACTGGTAACAATATTTAAATACAAAGAAGAAGAAAAACATGAACAAAACCAATAAAATTGTGATTACTAGAAACTCAGGCAATATAAAAAACGTATGGTTCCACCTCTTTGGTTATCAATGATACAATGATGAAATAAAATGAAATATTACTTCATATCTCTCGAATCGACCTGCCAAACAATCGATTATTTAACTATCGACAACGCATGCCAAATATATCTAACGATTTGCCAGCGTAAATTAGACACTAATTAGTGTTATCTGTGTATATGCAAATATAATTGAATAGTTGGTTGTTTATTGAACAAATTCAGGTTTTTTATGACACATACTCACATGATTTTAGCTAAAGAGTAATGGCATCATAAAACAGTCTATTAATGAATATCGAATTTGACACGCACGTAGCAAATTAATTTGTAATTAAAATAATCAAATTAACAGCATATCACGTGCATTTAAAAAAAAATATAGGGAGTGGTAGGCCAAGAACTTCACGTTTTAGAACATATTCTCGACACATTCAGTTTTAAAGTATGTCTTAAGGGCAACAGAATTTAAAGATTAAATTAACAGATGCGGCGTTTTCAAAAATGTACATAACATATTTATATGCAATTTCGTTAGCTCCTAAAAAAGAATGATTGGGGTGGTTTTCTAAAGAATTTCATTCTTCATAGAAACCCTTGAAAATTATGACGATATAAATAATATTATGAATAGTGCCGATGTTATGGCATTTTTAAATACAAAACATTATTTCTCGGATGGTTTTTTTTTACACTCTGTTCCTTATTTTTATTTAAAAGATTAAGACATAGATTGTGGCTAAAAATTGAACAGAATATTCCAAAAACCAGTTATTAAAAAAATATTTACGTTTACATTCAAAATTCTTGATCAGTTTTGGTTCGTCCATTAGATATATCGCGAAAAATGTCAAAAAAATCGTAATTTTAAATGCGCTGTGCCTGTTTTATGTTGATAAGTAACCAACGAAGCCAAGTATGTTTTGTGGAATGAGTATTAAAGAACAGTAACAGTATAATTCGTCAACCTGGTGCTAAAATGCTTGCGCCATTTGTTGGCCTTTACATTTAGCATTGTAGTCGAAGATAAATTTACAAACTCCTGCGATTGTGTAATTGTTCAGCTCGACAAATCGTTTCTCCTTGTATGGCACGTTAACCACACCAAATGAAACGCATTCAGCATAAAAATGTACCTCATTTTAGCCTGTGTTATTCGTCGAACGCAAGTGTATCGCTCATAATGGACCTCACAGTCTGCTAAACAAAATTTATGAGATATCTAATAACAATTTCTAGTTGATATATTTTTAATTATCGTTACATTAAACTCCACGAATAACCACAGCACGCCACTGGAAATGAACGTGTTACGGCAATCTTAAAGCACATATTTCGACGCTAAATTCTTGAATTCAAGCCAAAATTTTTCACGCTCGTATTTACAAAAGTCACATCAAAACCAAAGCCAATAAATAATACCGTAATCTTCAATAATCACACACTTTGTTGATAGTAGAAATGTTTATTGATGTTTTGATAACGTCAAGATGGATTTGTAAAACTTCATTATAGTTATAAAATCAGTGCTTGTACCAAGTTGTCAACATTATTACTTTAAAATGATAAGAGAATATAGACAAATAATAACCGAAAGTGATACTAGATTGTAGATAAGTATTAATTATTATTCATTAACAAGTTGTCGATAATAATCTTGCTGTAGAACTAAATCTTGCTTGTACTAATTTATTTACTTGTGATTAATCTTTGGTTCGATTTTTATTGCAATTTTTCTAGGATAATTTGGCTCGAAGGACCACGCTACTGTCCAATAACAAAAGAAGGAAATTTGAAAATCCAGGAGTAAAGACACGATAGCAAAAAGGCTCAACCAAAGAAGGTTTTATCTTAAAAAGTAAATGCTTGTACTAATTCATCTACTTGTGATTTATTTTTGGTTCGATTTTTTATGCAATATTCCTAAGATAATTTGGCTCGAAGGACCACGCTACTGTCCAATAACAAAAGGAGGAAATTTGAAAAGCCAGCAGCCAAGACGCTATGGCAGAAAGGCTCAACCAAAGAAGGATTTATCTTAAAAAGTAAATGCTTGTACTAATTCATCTACTTGTGATTTATTTTTGGTTCGATTTTTTATGCAACTTTTCTAAGAAAATTCGGCTCGAAGGACCAAGACAGGATAGCAGAAAGGCTCAGTCAAAGAAGGATTTATCTTAAAAAGTAAATGCCTGTACTAATTCATCAACTTGTGATTTAGTTTTGGTTCGATTTTTATTGCATTTTCCTAAGACAATTCGGCTCGAAGGACCACGCTACTGGCCAATAACAAAGGAAGAAAATTTGAAAAGCCAGGAGTCAAGACGCGATAGCAGAAACGCTTAACCAAAGAAGGATTTAATTCATCAACTTGTGATTTATTTTTGGTTCGATTTTTTATGCAATTTTCCAAAGATAACTCGGCTCGAAGGACCACGCTGCTGTCCAATAACAAAAGAAGGAAATTTGAAAAGCCAGGAGCCAAAACGCGATAGCAGAAAGGCTCAACCAAAGAAGGATTTATCTTAAAAAGCAAATGCTTGTACTAATTCATCTACTTGTGATTTATTTTTGGTTCGATTAATGCAATTTTTCTAATAAAATTCGGCTCGAAGGACCATGCTACAAAAAGTTAAAAATTCGTGAATTTATTTCGGTTAGAGTACAACCTCATTGTTGATTTACTTAGCGTTAAATTCGTAACAGCGTATTAGCGGGTGGCTTATTTAAGATCTGCATAACCGCTTGCTCTGATGTGTTTAGTGACCATAACAAATAAAAAATGAACATAAATTCTTAAATACATTCCTGAGGCGACTGAGTATCAACAGAACTGCTTACAACCAGTTACCCAGGCGGTTCGGGATTCCCTTCAAAAAGTGTTTCGCATTTTACGTCAGGCGAAAAAGCGGTCACAGGTAAGCGACACAGCTGCCTACGTTCTCTTGGCCAGTTCGACATTATTTTCGGATTGTAAAACGTTAATTTCTAAGGATTGCAATAAACACTGTGACGCACGGGCGAAAATTCAAAAATTTTGCAATTGTCTCCATATGTTGTGAAAATGTTAAACACAACCAAAGCAATGTACATCTTTAATAATTAAGTTTGGAAATCGATTAAAAATATTTTTTGTGGCTCTTCAAAGTTTGCATCCACAGACTTTTCTCAAATTCTCCTTAAAAAAAGTTTTAGGCCGCATCTGACTAAACCAAAGGTGGTTATGCATTGCTTAAGGTGTCTATAACATTTTCAGAAAATAGAAAGACCATCCCAAAACAATCCATATTTTTTTCCTAAATAATTTGCAAGGTTATAATTTTGGGACTCTCAAAATTGTAAGTATCTGTAAAAAATAGTTTTAGGCCGTTTCTGAGCTAACCAAACGTGGTTATGCATTGCTTAGGGTATCTATAACAGTTTCATGATTCTTGTACATATATTAGAGAACGACTGTCGCCTGTATATTAATTTTCATTTTCAAGATTCCTTTAGCGACACCAAATAGATTCTATATTAAATTCAGCAGATTTGCCTTGAGAATTCTTACAACTTCGATACACGACTTCAAAACAGGGAATTTAAAACCCATGGTTTTCCCCACATTACAAATTTCTAACATTCAAAACAGCAACAGGAATTTATCTAACTTTCTAGCGGTATTTTTACACATCTTAAGTCGTCCCCCTTCAAATCAATGCAATGATTATCATTAAATAATATTATTGCCTTATTAAATCACCATCAAGCCGCCTTTGCATTTTTTTGTTGTTAAAACGAAGGTCATACATCATTATGGCGTCCTTTATTCACAGAAAACTGTGCAATTATAACACGATTTTTTAGTTATACGTTTGTTAGCAACAACAGATTTGCTCTGTGGCACGTTAAAATAATTACACATTTTGAGCTAATATAATGAGCAACGCTGTCCGTAAACACCTCGAACAATTATTGTTTAAAAGCATGTAAAACTTATGTTAAATAGAATTTAATAAGCTTTACATTAATTTTTATTATGCTCTTAACATAATAATGAGTTTATTGGACCTGTTGATTATTATATAGTGCTGTGACTTAGTGCATTATTTCACAATGTAAATAGTTGTTCCATGTTGCTGAATTGTAAACACTTAAATATAAGTTTTTTAGGGTGCAACCTTTGTAAATAGACATTTTAAATAAATTGTTTAAAAATTATCACTGCCTGCAAGTTTATCTCTAGTGTATATTATACACGCACCTATAATTTATCATTATAACTGCAATAACTTGATTAATATTAATTTTAGGGCACGCTAAAAACTCTTAAAATATTACCAAGTTGTTATAATTAAACACAAGTAATTACAGGCAATTAAATTCGCAAAATGATCCCACCCTACTAACATATCAACGATAGAAATCAAATCTAATTGAAAATTAATTACTTACATTAAATTTTACGTCCTTTAGGGTATCATTATTAAAAAAATGGCTGCTCATGGGTCGGCTATAAACATTAAACTAATTTTATCGATATTGGATCAAAAGAACGGAAGCCCACTATAAAAGGTGTTGCTTTATTACACTTGCATTCATTACAACAAAAAGATTATATAAGATTGACGTACATGCTCTAAGACGAATCGTTTTATATTTTTATATGCCAGAAAGAATTGTTCTATGCTAAATATCAAACGATTTTGGCAGCCCACAAAAGTTCAAATATAAAATTACAATTAGAAGTTCATAATACAGTGTTCAAAAGCTGAGACACTTTAAAAATCCTCTTAAGAACGAAAGATGCCGATAACTATACAGCTATGCAGTCCTTTTTAAGTGCACTTTAGAAAACTATTAAGCAATATTAATTAGGACAAAAGTGCTAAGAATCAAAGTTTTTTAAAAGGTAATGTATCTTTAAAACGTAAATACCAGCAAATAGATAAACTACAGGTAGATGAGGAGTCAAAAGAGTAACTTATAAGCTAATACATGGAAGAATTAGGGAGAGAAGCACTAACGGCTCTATTGAACGAAGTAAACAGAGAACAAAGGGCATAACATCACTTTAAATGGGCTTAGGTTGGACCAGGTAGAAAGTTTTAAATATTTAGGAGTAATCATAGAGAAAAATGGAGGAATGGACAAACAAATAAGCGAAAGAACAGGTAATGTGGGAAGAATATTTAACTGTTTAAGAACAACATTTTTGGAAATAGAGAAGTCCCGAAACGAACAAAAGTGGAAGTGGTCAAAAAAGTATTAACTCAGGCACTTTTATACGGAAGTGAAACGTGGACACTCACAGTTAAGAATAGTAGCCGAGTGAATGTGGAATAAGTGAGATTACCAATTCAAGGAAAAACCAAAAAAGAATCAGAAACGAAACATATAGAGAACAATTCAAGAAGAAAGACAGCTGGGATGATCGGTTCACATGTATAGGTTGAAAGAAGATAGGTTAACCAGAAAAGCCTATGAAGCAAGATCACAGTGAAAACAAAAAAAGGGTTAGTTGTGAAGTAAATTATCTTCTTCTTCTTCTTAATCGTTTCCTCTTGTACCTTTCGGTGTCGAGGTTGCTTTTCTGTTACTGTATTATCTTTCTCCACTCCTTCCTATCGTTGGCTAATTGTGGCACATCTTTCCAGCTGACTCCTTTTCCTTCTAGTCTCTTCCTCACTTCTTTTTCCCATTTTATTCTTGGCCTTCCTCTAGCTCTTTTTCCCTCTATCTGCATTTTCCATCCTATTTTCGCGTATCTACTTTCTGGCATGCGTAGTAAATGCCCCAGCCATCGTAATTGATTCGTCTCCATCTTTTTCTTAATATCTGTTACTCCAAGTTTATTTCGGATTTTTTCGTTACTGATTTTATCGATCAGTCTACATCCCTCTATTCTTCTCAAAAATCTCATTTCCTGTACCTGTATTCTTTGTTTTTGTTTTTGAGTTAGTGTCCAAGTTTCTGAACTGTACGTGAGGATGGGTACGTACACTGCATTAAAAACTCGCGTCTTCGTCTCTTTTGATATTTCCTTCTTACTTATCAAACATTTATTTGTGGCGTAGTAAAATTTCGTCGCTGCCGCTATTCTGTTATTCAGATCTTCCTCCAATTTACCATTTTCTGCAATTATTGTTCCTAAATATTTAAAACTTGCTACCTGTTCTATCTTTTTTTGGTCTAGCATTATTGTAGCTGGTTCATGATTTTTCGCTATAACCATAACCTTTGTCTTTGTTATATTAATATTCATATTATATCTGCTTAATGTATCTGCCCATACGCCTAGATTAAATTGCAAGTCCTTTTCGCTTTTAGCTAATAACACCACATCATCTGCAAAGGCTAATTCTGTTAAGGATATTGGTTTTAGTTTATTCCAACCCCAGTAGGCTTTCTTTGTGTTTTGCTTACATTCTTTAATAATTTTATCCATAAGAATTATAAAGAGCAGAGGACTTAATGTGCCTCCTTGTCTTACTCCCACTGTTGTTATAAATTCCTGGGAACTGCTGTTGTGGGTTCGCACATAATTTCTACTGCTCTTATATAAACTCTTGATGGCGTTTAATAATCCTTCTCGAACTCTACTTTGTTTCAATATCTTCCAGATCTTTTCTCTTGGCACTCTATCGAAGGCTTTAGAAAGATCGATAAAGCACAAATACACCATCTTTGAATGTTCCATTGTTTTTTCACTTAACTGTCTTAACGTAAAAATTAGATCTTGCGTGCTTCTCCCCGGTCTAAATCCGCATTGCGCCTCTTCCAAATTACTTTCGAAATGTTTTCTTAATCTCTCCTCCAATATTCTTTCATATAATTTTTCTACTACACTAAGTAGAGATATGCCTCTATAGTTTTCGCAATTTTTGCTGTCGCCAGTCTTGAATATCGGTAATATAACAGATACCTCCCAGTCCTTTGGAATATCTTTTTCCTGCCAAGCTTTATTTACTATTCTTAACAGCATTTTCTTACCCTCTACTCCCATGTACTTAATCATTTCAGGTAAAACGCCATCATGCCCTGCTGCTTTTCCAATTTTCATTTTATGAATCGCTCTATCCAACTCATCCTCGGTTATTTCTTGTTCATATTCTTGTTCAATTGTTTCGTATTCCTCCTGTCCTTGTTCTTCTTCCTCGTCATTCATTGTGTTATCACTTTCCAATAACTCCTTAAAATAATTACCCCATCTTTCGATAATTTCTTTTTCTGTTGTCAGTATTTTTCCCTGTTTATCCATTATTTGCTTTAATGTATGGTTTTTATCTTGTTTTAGGTTTTTTAATACCTTGTAGAAGAGTTTTTGATTGCTCGCATAATGTTCTTCCATTCTTTTCCCAAAGTCCTCCCAAGTCTTTGCTTTTGCTTCTAGCACAGTCCGTTTCGCCTTTTCTCTTTGTTGTTTATATTTTTTGTAATCTGTTGGTTTGCTTGTTGTCAGGTATTTTTTCCATAGTCTTTTCTTTTCCTTCACTTCTCTTTTGACTTCTTCGGTCCACCAGGCCGTTTGTTTCCTATTATTACTATTACCCTGTTTCATTGTCCCACATGCCCTTTCGGCAGACTTGAGAATAATTCTTTTGAAATCTGTCCATAAATGCTCTAAATCCTTTCCTTGTTCGTCCCCTTCGCTTTTTTGCTTCTCAGTTATTATATAATCAGAAAAGCCTATGAAGCAAGATCACAGTGAAAACAAAAAAAGGGTTAGTTGTGAAGTAAATTATTTAGTAACAAAACTCTGTAGATGTTAGTATACCTTCAAATTGCAACTAGAAACCAAAAAATACACTAAAAACATAGAGGCTAGACATGTATCATATTTTTTAAATCTTGAAGTATATATTTTTAAATTCTGCAGTAAATTCTACTGTTAAATATGTAATAAACAATTTAAATTGTTAATTTCCTATTGTCTCATTATTAATTTTTTTAAATGCTGCTTAAACAATTTTACAAACAAAGCTATTTACTCGAAAACAATTTAATCACCTTATAATCACACTTAGTAGACTTATGTATTCAGGTTTAGAAGTACAAACATATTTTGCAAACATTACACATGTTTAATTAAATAAAAGGAAACTTTTAAACTACATGTAAAGTTTAATTTAGGAACACAAAACAGTGACATAAATTATAATTCATGATCTTACTGTTGCTTAAGACGGTTCACATGCAATACAAAATGAATTTGAGTTAGTTTAAACAACTGAAGACGTACAACGCTAAGAAGAAATTGTTCGAAATTGGTGTCTTTTTAAAAATCATTGTTTTGCTTTAAGCTATTAAAAAATAAGTCGCTAAAAATTCAGGGAAAACTTCCAAAATAGTTTCGTTGCTATTTTCTTCCACTTTAAAGTAATTTTTTAATTACGAAGGTTAGATGCAGTAATTCCTGGCCCGAATTCAAGTGGAAAATTAACTCTTAAACGATGATAATAGCTTTCTATATTTAAATATAAGTGCATTTGGCCTAATCGTAAGTTTTTCACATCTTAAAACGTGTATACAGCTGTTTTTGTACCACTAAACTGCTATAATCCTAATCCAGGCTGACAAATCCGATTCTAAAATCGTTTGAGTGCTAGATGCATCTATAAGTGCAACTTATAAAGCTCAACTATTTATAGAAATGTAAACATAAGCTTTTGTCAGGTGGTTACTAATCTTTGTTACGTAACAGCATAAAATAAATAATATATACGAAGAAAATATGCAAGTAATGGTCTAAGCAATGCTTAAAGAAATTGTTTAAACAAATTAAGTAATTGGGCATTCAATATTTCAAAGTATTTTTTTGTAAATGGCCATAGTATCAACCGCCTGTGGCATATCATACGTTCGCAAAAGCCTAAATTAACCAGAATAATTTTTAAATAACAAAATAATTTTGCAATGCAGATAGGTCACTCCTATAAATTTGTAGTGAAATTGATAAGTTTCTTGATGATGTTAATTAAAGCAAATACTTAAACGATAAAATATACAGTAAAAGAAACTTTATTTTGTCACAATCCTCAGCATTTTACAATAATTTTAACATTTTTAAATGCCAATAGGTGTGTGGCTCAAATGTGCGAATTATTTTAAGTAGTTTGCAAGTTTAAAAAGTTGTAGATAGGAGAAATTAAGTAAAAAATTACAAATTTCCTAAGGTGCACCTACCGAAAAGATAAAATGAATAATTTTTGGTAAACCATCAATCGGTCTGTACGTATTTTTAATATTAAGCTAATTAGACCACCCTTTAGTTAATAAAGGTATACCTGGGACCAATATATCAACAATAATAATTTCTTAACTGCAACAAATTACAATTTGAATTTAACGGAAAATGTTTATCGAAATAATGTGTACCTGGGACAGTTATAATAACAAATAATTTCTAAACTGCTTTGAATTTTGGTCTGAATTTAACAGGACATAATTATCTAAGGTATCTTTACATGAAAATAATAATTTTGCACACCTATGTCCATCTGTCTGTTTGTATTTTCAATAATTCGCTCAAAACGCTAGTATTTGGTTAGTAAATGTGTACCTGGGACAGTTATAATAACAAATAATTTCTAAACTGCTTTGAATTTTGATCTGAATTTAACAGGACATATTTATCTAAGGTATCTTTACATGAAAATAATAATTTTGCACATATATGTCCATCTGTCTGTTTGTATTTTTAATAATTCGCTCAAAACACAAGTATTTGGTTAGTAAATGTGTACCTGGGGCAGTTATAATAACAAATAATTTCTAAACTGCTTTGAATTTTGATCTGAATTTAACAGGAAATATTTATCTAAGGTATCTTTACATGAAAATAATAATTTTGCATACATATGTCAATCTGTCGGTTTGTATTTTCAATAATTCGCTCAAAACACTAGTATTTGGTTAGTAAATGTGTACCTGGGACAGTTATAATAACGAATAACTTCTAAACTGCTTTGAATTTTGATCTGAATTTAACAGGACATATTTATCTAAGGTATCTTTACATGAAAATAATAATTTTGCACACATATGTCCATCTGTTTGTTTGTATTTTCGATAAATCGCTCAAAATACTAGTATTTGGTTAGTAAATGTGTACCTGGGACAGTTATAATAACAAATAATTTCTAAACTGCTTTGAATTTTGGTCTGAATTTAACAGGACATAATTATCTAAGGTATCTTTACATGAAAATAATAATTTTACATACATATGTCCATCTGTCTGTTTGTATTTTCAATAATTCGCTCAAAACACTAGCATTTGGTTAGTAAATGTCTACTTGGGACAGTTATAATAACAAATAATTTCTAAACTGCTTTAAATTTTGATCTGAATTTAACAGGACATGTTTATCTAAGGTATATTTACATGAAAATAACAATTTTGCATACATATGTCCATCTGTCTGTTTGTATTTTCAATAATTCGCTCAAAACACTAGTATTTGGTTAGTAAATGTGTACCTGGGACAGTTATAATAACAAATAATTTCTAAACCGCTTTGAATTTTGATCTGAAATTAACATGACATGTTTATCTAAGGTATCTTTACATGAAAATAATAATTTTGCTATGATCCCTCAGTCTGAGATGTGGTAATATGCCCACACTACCAGTCTATCGAAAGGAAGATAATGAAGCAAAGACCGAAAAGCAAACGTAGAATTGATGAGGTAAAATAAGATGCTATTTAGTGCAGTCGGGTTGGAGAATGGAGAGTGGGTAAAGAATACTTGTAAAGAAACTTCTTGCAAACCAAAACCACATCTATAAGACGTAATCTTAAGAAGAAATATGAGAGAAATTGGAACAATTTTGGAATTTTTAAATATTTCTTATTTGGTTCTGAAAATAATATTCTTTATATGAATTTTTTTGTCATATCATTTATTTTGTTTCGTTTCCAACAAAACTTTGTACGTGATCAGCGATTCCCTAGCAATTTTTTATCAGTTACAAAACCTTGAACCCTTCTCATACAAGACCCAAAACACTTTGTTTACATCGAACGCTCTAAGAAAAAAAATCCCACATATACTTGATCAGCTGCTGTCCCATATTATTTAGCCTCGTAATATTTACTTTATAAAAACGATAAGGAAGATCCATAGCCAACTATGACGCGCGGACTTTGCGATTTCAGAAACCGGTGTCCAGTTACCAAGAAACCGTGTCAAATACTAAAACACAGATTATTACTCGGATCTAGTAAGCAGGTAAATATTGACGTGGCATCACGTGCTTTTTTAGAGGACGCGTAATTGTCCTACAAAAAAAGCGGCAGAAAAAAAAACTGACAGCCCGCTACGATCCGAAATCACGTGTTTATTAGCATAGATATGCTACTTGAATAATCTAAATAGTTTAGCATAATTGTGCGTTAGCGCTAAGGTGTTGTACAATTAAATGATATATTGTCGTATGTTAATAATTAATTTATATACACAGCTAACACGATTAGCGAACAGCAAATACGTTTTTTAAATACGAATATCGTCATTTTTCTGCTTTAATTTATACTGCTTGGGACGCTTCATTAGTGAATGATTGGTTTTAGCGAAATGTAGGTATTTTGTTGTTGTATAACATGTAATTATTTCATACTGTTTAAATTTTTTTAGTACAAGGTGAAGCTTGTAATTACCACTTTAAATCATACGACAAGTGATTGATTGGCGAATTTCAACCCAATAAAAATCTTTTATTAGCTTATGCACACATTTTCATAGTGTTATACGTTTGCAGTTTTCAATTTTGTGGCTTTATGTCACCGATTTCTTGTGAACGTTGAAAAACTTAATTTTAAAAAAATTATAAATGTCTGAAATGTACTGGCCCTTACATGCCCAGAACTATTTTTGATTGAGAATATTTTTGAAGCCCTCGTAAACGGTTGTTCAGTATTTAAAGTAAGCATATTTATAGCAAGGAACAAAGTGGTTTTTGTGCAGGCCTATCATGTATGGACAACTTATTCTGTCTAAAACAATGAATAGAGAAGAAAATAAGTACAGGAAGAGATCTGCATTTACTTTTCATAGCTCTCACAAAAGCCTACGATAGCGCGCCTGTCCAGGAATTATGAAAAGCATTAGAAAATAACCATAAGTAGTAGAGTAACTAAAGCAATCCAAGAACTCTACAGAGACACTAAAATTAAAATTAAAATTGGAAGTGATAACAACCCGTTGGGCTAATCCATGACTTATCTATTTTATTCGTACAATAACCAATCAAAGAAGAAAGCAACTTGCTTTCTTCTTTGCAGAATTTATTGGTAAAAAGTAAACTTTTCCAAGATAAACTATAGGACGTAAGTAATAATACTTACTCCTATTTCTTACTAGTAATTCGAACAAATTTATTTAAAACGGACAAAGTTCATGGATATTAAAAAAATAAAAATCAAACTTTTGTGATGAAGAAAATTAGGGTCGATTTTTTTTCTTATCTAATAAATGCAGAAAATAAACGAAAATTTTAGGGCCTTCTTAATATTGCAGCCAAGAACTGCACGTTAATTTCGTATGAGCTTATTAATTTGGACAATTTGAACATGTAACAACTTCATCCAATAGAAATTATGTCTTAGAAAGTGAGGTATTGCAAATTTTATTCTATCATAAACTTTGGAATGTGACAATTTTTTTCCAGTGTCGCTTAGGTGCATTGCTTGAAAAGCCTTCTTAAAACGCAGAATATTAAAAAAACAGTTTATTTGGCCCTTGTTAACAAATCTTCATGAATGATTGCAAGGCTTACAAAAATTTAAAGTAAAAATTGTTCAAAATCTACTACACACAATTTTTTATAATGTAAATTAGTTTAAAATATTATTTGCGATTTATTTTAAACTCCTTTATAAACATTAAGTACGTTTTTAAACAGCTGTTTTTATTTTTTATTGTTAATTTCTTGATTTAAAACAAAGAGATTATAACCTAAATTCTTCTGTAATATATTACTATTTCAAACCAATTAAAAGTATCATATACTTATTTTCACTAAGGCTAAAATAAAGATATTAATTTTTAAACGCAGTTAACTTATTATAGACTTTAATTACCCAAAATATAGTTAGCTTTAGAGTTTTAACCAGGACGTTTTAAATATCTATACAAAATAATAACAAATGTTGGTAATTTTCATTTAACAACACAATCTTTAAAATAATTTGTCAATATTTTGGTCCAAAATACATTATTAAACCACAAATCTTATAATTGATATCAGGGCAAAAATAGAAAATGAACTGAAACTTATCAGTCAACTAACCAACGTTTCATTTTCTCGTTGAAAAGATCCTCATAACTAAATATCAAAATCTCAATTGTTTATATTACGTTTTGTAAACGATAATCAACCTTTTTGTTTCTTTTGTACCATGTACCATGTACTACATTTCCAACTTCTTAAATATAAATTTAAAATCCGATTAACAGTATAGCATTACAACTTTTAGTGACTGGTAACGTCAAAAATTAATTAAAGAGCAACAATGATTGTTAAATTTTGGTCAACCGTTTAAGAATAATTAAAAAGCTTTTTAAAAACAAATCCCAACTCTCTCTTACTTCATAACATAAAAGCAAGAATGTTTCTTAAGTTGTTCCAAAAACCAAATGATATATTAAAAAAATGAACTGGATTTTTCGTTTTTTTTCCTGTTTATTTTCAAATGCTCTAAAGATATTTGGGATATGAGGAAATTAGCTCTGTTTTATGCATTTTTGCTTGTTTAAACGGCTTTTTAATTCATTTTCTGAGACACCAAAGTTATTTTGGACATAATTGACCTGAGGATGGTTCATATTTAAAATCGAAACGTTGGCTGATTTAGAATTTCTGTATCATCTTCTACGGATTTTTACCAATAAGTCTATCACCAATACAGCTTTCTATAATAAATGATCTTAGTCACTCGACTAATTTAGCCATTTAAAAATAATATTGTTAGCGTAAATTTACATTAAAAAGTCATTACAAAAATTACTTACCAAAGTATTTTGATATCCCAAGCCATAGTGTTCGTTGTCGTGCGGTGAGAGATGCGACATCCTCGCTCAAAAACTTAAAAAAAATCCACAAGTCAACACAAGTAAAATCACCAAAACACACTGTTAACAAATTCTGATTTCTGTTATTATTATAGGGCACTGAAATTCATGTTTTATCACAGAGCAAGCACATGATGTTGTGTATTAAGCATTGAATGGGTTTTCTATACTTCTTATACTAAGTCTTAACACTCCCACAGTTCCTGATTATTAGTCAACTTGTTTATCTTGCATAGTTTTCGTGGATTTTTACTCAAATCTGTAACAAGAACGTAATATCAATAATAAGACCAACGAAGGTCATGGATATTACATAACAAACATTAAGGTTTATGAACCAAGTAGCCGTCTTGATTTACAAGAAATTACTTTCTAGACAATTACAATAGAGATATTCATCCTGGTTCAAGGTTTTATAAACAAAATCGTTTTCGCACAAATATACGAGTTATATTAGCATGCTAATTGGTTTGAGTAAGGTAAAACAATGTTGTTATAAATTGGTAAATTGTTTTTTGAGCGTCACCACAGATGAGGTTTGTAAATATAAAATGGACAAGAGAAATTGCTGAGATGTAGGTATTACGAAAATAAGTATGGGATTTATTTTTAAACACTAGACAAGTTCAACCTGGGTATTGTAATTTTATGGAGCCGGTCCAAGTGGCATTATTAACACATCACAAGATGTGTTGATTTAATATACAAGGTGTTTGGTTCATTTTGAAAACCATGGGGATGTCGAAGACCGTTAGAGATGGAAACTAGGTTAAATTAGCCTTTATACTTGCTTAGTAAGAAGCTTAACTGGGTGTTGTGCCCAGTTCTTGAAATAAAAATGTTAAAGATGTCTTAAGCAATGTATTTCCACCTTAAGTTTGTTCAAGAGCAGCCTTAAACTATTTCTTTAAGTTAGAAGCGCATAAACTTACATTTTATATTGGCAAAAGTCGGAAAGTTTTGCATGGGCCTTTATATTTTCTAAAAAGGTTAAAGACACCCTAACCAATGCATTTCTTTCTTTGGTTTGGTCAAAATCGACCTAGAAATTTTTTTGACAGCTTTTTAAAATTTTAAAAATAGTTTTAAATGTATAAACTTGCATTTTGTAATGGCAAAAATTGGAAAGTTTTGCATGGGCCTTCATGTTTTTTGAGAATTTTAAAAACACCCTACGCAAAGCGTATCTACCTTTGGTTTGGTCAAAAGTGGTCTAAAACAATTTTTGACAACTCTTTAAAATTATGAACAAAGTTCCTTGCGTTTTGTGTTGGCAAAAATTGGGAAGTTTTGCATGGACCTTCATATTTTATTTCAAATGTTGAATGAATTTCCACTTTTTGTTTGTTAATAAATAAGAAGACTATCATTCACATTTTAAACAGAAATTACTGTAGTTCCAGAGCCAACTAGTTTTAAAATAGGGACATCTTTTAAAAAACAAGGAATCTTTCTTGTTTTTATCTATTCCGAGCAAACTCGTGAAGATACAGCAACGTCAACAATATTCTAGGAAAAATTAATCATCTAACGATTATTTACATACTGATAACATTAATTTTAAAGGTTTTGCAGCAAATTTCGCGTCAGAATTACCGATACTGACCTCAGTACCAGTTTAAAATTCAAAAAGGCATTCGAAAAGTTAATAATAAAATTGGCATTACGCTGTTTGCAATGAAATTGCTGCATTGCTTTAAATACAAGCATGATAAGGTTGAAAGCGAACACATGCTCTTGAAGGTTCACAAAAAAAAATTGGCATACATCAGCGAGTGATTAAAACCACTGGTATTAAGACATCGAAGGACCAAGTTGCTAGCAAGCTCCTGGATATGATTTATCTACTTGGGTTGATGTTTTAGTGGGATTAAACTCGATGGAAATATTAATTTGCTTAGTCGAACGAAGTTT
The DNA here is from genome assembly GCA_947652605.1 of Elmis aenea. Classification (NCBI taxonomy): domain Eukaryota; kingdom Metazoa; phylum Arthropoda; class Insecta; order Coleoptera; family Elmidae; genus Elmis; species Elmis aenea. The sequence continues at coordinate 3,593,628 of OX393583.1, read as the reverse complement.
CGTATCTAACTGGGTCGCTGTTACAGACTATGAGTGGATTATTTCGCGGCCAAGGTGATGGCCACGTCTTGAGGTAACCAAGAATCCTTACAGCACCACATGATCGTTAGAATATTCAACAGTTTTCCGTGAAATTGTTGTTATTTGCAATATGTTTACATTAACGTAAACGTTATTACCGTGTTATATGGAAATACCTGCCACATTTTGTATTTATCCGGAATTATAACAGTAACAATATCCGCTTAGAAAGAAGCAGGTCTAGTAAAAGAATTTGTAAAATTATTGGATTGATCAAGAAGTCCGTTTCTTATTTTTATTAGCATATTTTGCCAAAAACTTTTTAAAATATAAAGAGCTGTATAAATGGTTTTAGGCTGTTTATCAATAAACTAAAACTAGAGATGCACTGTTTAGGGTGTCTAATGTTTTCAAGAAATATTAAGACCATTGCACAACTTTTGAATTTTTGCCAACGCAAAATGCACTTGGAACTTTTTGCAAAGTTTTGAAGAATCGTAAAAAATATTTTAAGCCTTTTCTGCACAAAATTAAGGTGAAAATGTATTGGTTAGGGTGTTTTAAACAATTTTAGAAAATATGAAGCCTATTGCAAAACTTTCCATATTTTGCCAATAGACAATGCAAGTTTATACACCTAAAACTATTTTTAAAATTTTGAAGAGCCGTAAAAAATTGTTATAGGCTGTTCCTGTACAAACTAAAAGAAAAATGTATTCCTTAGTGTGTCTTTAAGTATTTTAAAAAGTATGAAGAACATTGCAAACCATTTCAACTTTAGCCAATACAAAATGCTAGTTTAAACACTTAAAACGGTTTTAAAAAATTTACAGCGCTGTCAAATATTGTTGTAGGCCATTTTTGACCAAACCAAGGTGGAAATGTATTGCTTATGATGTCTTTAATATATTTAGATAAATTTGGAGACGATTGCAAAACATTCCAAATGCATTACATGGGCTTTATTTAACAATATTTAAAAATATAAAGACCAATGTAGAACTTTCGACTTTATTCCAACAAAAAATATACTTGGAACTTTTTTTGAAAATTTCGAAGAGCTGCAAAGAATTGTTTTAAGTAGTTTTTGAACAAACTTTGGAAGGAAATGCACGACTAAGGGTGTTTTAAACATGTTCAGAAAATATAAAAACCATTGCATCCTCTGATGTACAAATTAATTGTTTTATTTAAATTACATTGACATTCCTGTAGTCTTAGACACATTATAAATGCCCTTGTGTTTCATTCACCCTGTACATCACAAAAAAAAAGTTTAAATCCACTTTCCTACGAAAAAAAGAGCACGTTTTCCATTAAACGTGAAAGATTTCAGTATCGTTTCGCGATTATTAAATCATTTTAAATGAATGAAACCTGATTTAAAAAACAATTAAAACAAATCTCTTTTATGCACGATAAATCATTTAAAAATCACAGGTATTTGTTTGTATAAAATATCTCAAGATAAAAATACAGGTATTGCTAATTAAACTACCAGAAAAACCGGATTAGATATGATCATATCTTTAATCAAACACAATAAGAGCACGATTAATAAACAAGTTAAATAATTCTTATCGATCAATCGAATTATATAAAAATGTATCATTACAAATTCTGTTAAATAATTTAATTTAAAAAAATTAATAGCTCCAGTTTTTTCGTAGTTTCAAACCGTTTTTTTTGTCGAAAAAAGCGTTACTTGTCGAGATTATCTCAAATTTATTTTGCTTGATAAAAAAAAAGCGAAGGAATGTTGCCCATCGTCATGAAGCGTGGTCTTGTCATGTTATTTTACTTCTTTTAGGTCAATAGTTTTTCGTGGTCAAGGTTATTCAGTTGTTTTTCAAGATATTAATAAAACCCTGCAATTTTATATCAGTTTTTTTTGTTGCTTGGCGCATCTGCCCATAGCCTTGTCTTTATATTGTGGTGCAGACGAAATTTTGTGTGTAAGTCTGCGTTTTCATTACAAGCGTATTCGCGCGAATGAGCCTCGCGCGTACGCGTCCGTATTCGCGCGACTGAAACAAACCAATGCAAGCATATAAGAGCGGTTATACTACAAGCGAGAATTCGCCCGAAACCACTCTCATATGCTTGCATTGGTTTTTTGATTCGCGCGTATACGGACGCATACGCGCGAAACTCTTTCGCGCGAATACGGCTGTACTGTAACCGCAGCCTTACTGTGTAAAGATTGAATGTTTTTGGAGAGGGGTCTTCAGAATTTTGGGACATAAATCTCAAAATTAAAAAGACATTAGTCATGGTCATAAAAAATCGAAAGCTTCATTAAATACACCGTGTAAAATATTCGCTCCTAATTAAAAAGTCTTCAACACGGGGAATTTCTTGATACACTGTTTATTGACCTTGTTCTCAAGATTCTGTGCAAAATTTGAGCTTTTTTGGTTACGTAAGTTTAAAATAAATTACCCAAAAATTAAAATAGATAAGCATGAATATTTTAACACACCTTTTTCTAATTATCTTGAGTAAACTTTGCTATTAAGAGTAGGAAATATTAAATGAAGTGTTTGTTACGTTGGTATTCTAATATCTTTTTTTTTTGTGTACTCCATCGTTTTTTAATATTTCTTCCAAACATTTTGGAACATATCTTAAAATTAAAATTGATTAAGTTTGTCAGTGTTTCTATGAATTTAAATTTATGCAAATTTATCAAGCAGAATTTTTTAAGAATTCACTAGCCCAATATGTTGGTCCTTAGACCATAAATTGACCTACACTTTTTGATAATTATTGAATTGTGTATACTATCATTAAATTTCAATTATTTGAATTGAAATTTCACTTAAATAAGAATGACTTGCCATGAATACAACATTCCAGCAGTGGTGCTCTTTATCGACTTCAAAAAGGCTTACGACTCAATAAAAAGGAAAAAATTGATGGAAAGTACGAAAGAGTTTCAAGTGCTTCCAAAGCTAGCAGGATTAATTAATATGACTCTAAAAACAACAAAAAGCATTGTAAGGGTGAAAAGCCAAACATCAGAAGACTTCATAGTGAGAATTGGATTACCCCTTTCAACTTTACTATTCAACAGAACACTAGAAAAGATAATAAGAAGCAGCTGTCTGAACCGGGGATGAGATTTAATGTACAAGAGCCATCAAATAGTGGAATATGCAGACGACATCGCCATTATAGCCAGAAATATAACGGAATTAGAACACGCGACAAACAGATTGGTGGAGGAGGCTTTAAAAGATGGGGTTGCAATTAAACCAGAAGAAATGTAAAGCTGTCTATTGGGGGAAGTCAGCAGAATGCAATCCTAGAAATAGCGACGACATTGGAAAAAATGGGTCTGGAAAAAGTGGACGAGTTTGTCTATCTGGGTGCTAGAATAACGAATTACTGTGAATAAGTAAAAGAAATAGAGGCGATTTAACTTCTAAGCTTACCCAATGCTTAATTAAACTTAAACAAGTTTTATTATAACTGATTCAGCATTGTCATTTACCAACAAATTTTAAATTGGTCAAAGCTTGTAGATTTTTTAAAATATTAACTGTTAATTGTCAACAAATAAAAAGTCAACAATATGTGAATTATTTGTTTTCTCAAGGTTTTCCTATAATGGACACCACTGTTACAATAAACTGTTCATTTGTGACTGGAAACGATTGTTCGACTTATTCTCATTAAATTTTGCACTCATGTTCTATAAAACAGTTCTTAAAAATTAAAACACTAGAACAATCGCACACAAAATTTGCAATACTGCCTTCAAAATTCGATTCTCATCTATTCTTTATAAGTTTCTTAACGTGGAAATAACTCGAAGAACATGGTTTATTAATGATTTACATTTTAAAACAGATTCCAAATTCAATTACTTACATAACATTAAAAAAAACAATAAACTTAAAATGATTTTAATTAATTTTTGTGTTGCAAGAAGCAAAGAATTCGAATTTATTACATTTTTTTATTGCTTTAGCTTTAAAGATTTTTAAAAACTAAAAACGAAACCTCAGTTTAACAAGAAAATGTATTTAATACTCTTTTCTGATTAGCGAAAATTAAATATCACAATAATTAAGTATCAAAACAATATTAATCTGATAAACCAAATAAAATCAATGTTTAATCTGTTTTTAAACAGATTTTTAATGCTTTTAAAGTTGACCCAAGTCTAGAAAGATTATGTCAAAAAATATTTGATGTATCACGAAACTTTAACTTAAAAATTATAAAACAATTAAATCTCCTTGTTCAAATTTAGCTAGTTTTTAGTTGTCTGATGAATAAATTCCTCGCAAATTATCATAACGTTATTTTAATAATTTCTTGTGGTTATTTTTTGTATTTTCTGCTTATTGCCACAATTTTATAGCCGCAAATACATGACCCACATTAGCACTTAATTTATCGCTATGTTGTTAACAATAACCATTGTTTGTAAGCATAAAACTTCCTACTGACGACAATCTATCATTGCATCGATACAGAAATGAAATGTACATAACAACGATGAAGATAAGTTAATGAGTTATTAGTTTTTATTTAAAAAGTATGTAGCAGTATGTGGTTTTGTTAAATTGGAAGTCAAAACACTTGCAATTTTATCTTTGCTTTATTGGGGTTGAGTAAATAACAATAATTTTGTTGTAGATTTGTCTAGCACTCAAAAAAATTACAGTTTTAATGTATCAAACTTAAATTTGCTTTTTTGAATTATAATTTAAACATGCACCGATTTTTTTAACGTGAAATGATTATACTGAAGCACTTGCATTTAATCATAAGTCGAAGTTTGTTTTGTTAATAATTCACCAAACACAAAAGCAATAAATCAAGGCTCTTCAGTATGTGAAGTGAATATAAATTAATTAATCAACTCTAAATGCATTTGATAGCCAAATGTAATTAAAAAATCATCACAATATTGACGGAAATGCATGACTCTACAATAAATACATTACAGATAACGTTTGAGAATAATGTGGGATTGTATAAACACTGATTTGTTAATTTAAGATTTGTTTTACAGCCACATAAAAGCGATAACCCAGTTAATGCTGCTACATGCAACAACAGTTACAAATATTATGCATTTTTATCTTAGTCACTATTGGCAATGATTTAAAAGACCTACTTATCAAACAAAATAACTTAAAATACCTACCCAAATAGCGCACAAGCGACGTTTCTAATTATATTTTCACTCAACTCAGTCTTTATTTTAAAATAGTTTACAAGAAAACAACCACACATTTAGTAACCACAACGAAAAATAATCTTTAAGCATTATCACACAAAATGATAAGGAATCTTAAAACTACATCTCAACATTTCCTCAATCTTTTGTACTGTGAGCGTTGGTGAATGAAACCCACCTATTTAAAGCATATTTATGTGTATGTATCGCAAATATCTAATTACTTTTTAAACAACAATTTGTCAATAATACATCACGAGATTTGTGTATTTATTTTTAATTAGCATGTGTATAGGTACAAGTTCGCGAATAGCGCGGCACTGGTTTCAAATCGCTGCATTTCTTTATATTTGCCCCCCAAAAAATGCTTGCTGGGTCCTCTAGCAATCGTGGAGAAACTAAAATTTTGAAAATAATTATTTGAATTACAATTTTTAACACTACTAGCACCATCTAGGCGGGATATTTAGAGAGCAGGTCTTGAACTAGGCAACCCAACATACATCTACAGCTCGTAACACCTCGCTCAAATTCGTACGAGTATTATAACCTTAAATTTAATAATTAATTCTGTATGACAATTTTACGCCGTTAATGACTAAACAAAAACTGAGTGAACTAAAACTTATTTTACAATGGGATCAGTTTAATTTTGCTACTAGTACTTACGTTAAATAATGTGTTAAGTTAATTTTGTTATTGTTGTGGTGAGTATGGATTTATTTTTAGAGCTCGTGCAATGATTTACAAGTATTTGTTTATTGCAATTAAAGTATTGAATAACACGTTATGCTTATTTGTATTGTTGTAGGCCATGGTAAATTATACAATGTTGTATTGTCCTGTAAACGTGTCGCTGTCGGATATTTGGATAAATCATGGGACTTCGCAGTGTTTTATGGAAACGGTATCGTCGGCAGTCATAGCAGGATTCCTTTTTATAGCCGGAACAATTCAATTATGCATGTACAAAAAGTATGGGACACACGTATCGCCGAATCAACTACCACGATCCAAACTGTATCACCTGCAAATACTGTTTACGTTGCTTGTACCGGTTTTGGATATAGCAAGGTTCGCTTTGCAAGCAACGTATATAAACGATAAACAAATCTATGGATATATGGTGAGTACAATTATTTGTTGTGATATTTTTCGCGATGTTTTTATTTCGGTAATTGATAAAACTTGCACCAAGAAAACCTATAAATAAATCAAAACAATGTCGATTACATCACAGATAAGTGACCCTTCAGGCACTTGAACTCGCGTTTCACAATGGTTTGACATTGTTGTTATAGTTTTTATGTTGAGGAAGTTTCGCATTGAATATTTGGATTGTTTTTGAATGCTAATTGATAATTTTGGTCGATTAGCTTGTCTGGAATGTGGTTTTAAATCTATTGTAGTTCAAACTCATTTAATATTTCCATATTTGTTTTGTTTTTTTTTAAACAACTGTTATTTCCAAATGATTGTTTGGACTACAGTTCTAAGTTTTTTTAATTTATTTAAAAATATCTGGACGTTTAAAGCCCATAAAAATTAATTTAAACGCTTGAAAGCCAATTTAATTGTTATCTCATGTCTGCTACCAGATGTTCATTGTTTAAGCTGTATGTGGTGTAGCCCCGTCCTGTTGAAACGTCTAAATATTCTTTTGTTTTACAGATTGTATCTTTAGCCTTAAGTGTGTTAGTGTATCCATACTCTTTGGTTATTATTAATGTTGAAAGAAAATATTTATTACCTTCTGTGCCAACAAGAGGGCATGGATTGGTTCTGCTTGTTTTTTGGTCATTGGGTTTCATAGCCGAAAATCTTGCCTTCTTAAATTTGGGGCAAGAATCGTGGTGGTTTAAATTAAAAAAGTAAGTGACCTATCGTAAATGTTCTTGTAATTTTATATAGATATGAAAATGGACGCCCCTAGCACCAAGAATTGCAATTTTGATTAGTAAATTGTTGAAAAATTGCTTTAAAAAATATTTAATACGGTTTTTTGGTTTCAAAACTATTATAAAACAATTCTTTATTTGTTTCATTGCCTTATGTGTTCTACTAATTTAATCTAGAATTGAAAATGGATCCATCAAAGACGAAGAATTGCATTTTTGATTTGTTAATTGTTGGAAAATTGCCTTAAAAGTTTTAAATACAGTTTTTTGGTTTCAAAACTGTTATAAAACAATTTTTTATTTGTTTCATTGTCGTATATGTTCTACTAATTTAATCTAGAATTGAAAATGGATTCATCAAACACGAAGAATTGCATTTTTGATTTGTTAATTGCTGAAAAATTATCTTAAAAGTTTTAAATACAGTTTTTTGGTTTCAAAACTGTTATAAAACAATTCTTTATTTGTTTCATTGTCGTATATGTTCTACTAATTTAATCTAGAATTGAAAATGGATGCATCAAAGACGAAAAATTGTATTTTTGATTTGTTAATTGTTGGAAAATTGCCTTAAAAGTTTTAAATACAGTTTTTTGGTTTCAAAACTGTTAAAAAACAGTTTTTTGTTTGTTTCATTGTCGTATATGTTCTACTAATTTAATCTAGAATTGAAAATGGATTTATCAAAGACGAAGAATTGCATTTTTGATTTGTTAATTGTTGGAAAATTGCCTTAAAAGTTTTAAATACAGTTTTTTGGTTTCAAAACTGTTAAAAAACAATTTTTTGTTTGTTTCATTGTCGTATATGTTCTACTAATTTAATCTAGAATTGAAAATGGATCCATCAAAGACGAAAAATTGAATTTTTGATTTGTTAATTGCTGGAAATTTGCCTTAAAAGTTTTAAATACAGTTTTTTTGTTTCAAAACTGTTATAAAACAATTCTTTATTTCTTTCATTGCCTTATATGTTCTACTAATTTAATTTAGATTTGAAAATGGCTTCATCAAAGACGAAGAATTGCATTTTTGATTTGTTAATTATTAGAAAATAGTCTTTTAGGTTTTAAATACAGTTTTTTGGTTAAAAAAGTGTTATATATTTTGGCAAAAACAATATTTTATTAATTCCTTTGTAATGTAGTGCCTTTCTTCAGATTTAAATAAAGGCCCTGAAGTCGTTCTGGAATTGTATGACCACTATTCAAAATCCTTTGAAAAATAACAGTTTTGTCTTGTGTTAGCTTTCAAAATTATTTTTTTTGGGGAAATTTCTGTTGCAATAAATTTTCTTGTGTTTTTAACATTGGTTTAAATTATTGCAGCTTATCTGACCAAATTGAAATGAGCCTATTTATTCTTCGATACTTGACGTATTTAATAATTTTCCTTTTGGGCCTGAAGGCACCAGGAATAATGCAAAATGCGGATTACTTCAGCCTAAACGATTCAACGACCAACATACACTTTCGAATGCCGGTAAGTGCCGTATTTAATCCAATCAAAAAACTTAAGTGCCATGGGAACTTGTATTTTCAAAATTTACTAAATTCTTTGTGTGCTAATTAAAATACTCTCCATAAAGATCTAGATCAAAGTTATAAATTACAAAATTTTATATTACTTCAGCCTAAACGATTCAACATAAACTTTCGAATGCCGGTAAGTACCGTATTTAATCTCATCAAAAACTTTTAGTGCCGTGGTAACTCGTCCAAATTTATTTTCCTCTTAAATCCGCCTGTATTTTCAAAATTTCACAACTTCTGTGTGTGTTCATTGAAATACTTTCCATAAGGATCTAGATCAAAGTTGTAAAGTCCAAAATTCTAAATTTCTGAGGGTCTTGCTAATTCATACAAATTTTAAACGCCCGGTATGTCGCTAAATAATAGAGGCAGATACATTTCCGTCGGTAAAAACATTAGTAAAGTCAACATCGACAAGCTCCAGTTGAAATTTTCTTTTAAGGTGAATGTTTTATGCAATTTTCACACATTCTTGACATTTCGACAACTTCAATGACTTGTAACTCGCCCACTATGATTTTTTTTTTAATGTTGTACGTGCGCCGTTTTAATTTTTAAAAAGGAAATATGCCCTTAAGCCACTTTAAAAAAAAATCCTGGCCAATTTTTTGTGTTAATGTGTTTTGTGATAATATTTTCAGGGCCAAAATGATAACCAATCGACCTGGAAAAATTTTTGGAGAAAATCAAAAACCTTGGCCCCATTTCTATGGCCCAAGAAAGACTTTTGTCTGCAGTTTCGGGTCATTTTTTGTTTCATCCTGTTGGCCGGAGGCCGTGCCATTAATTTATACGTACCAATTTATACTAAACTGATAGGTAAGTTGAACATTTCGATACACAAGGCCCCACTTTCTCCACTAGCATTTGTTCTTACATATAAAAAACAAATTCGAATCGATTTCTGTACTGTTTTGTTTTTGAAACAGTTGACAGTATGACCACGGAACCGATTTTGTTCCGGTGGGACTGGATCTTGATATACGTGGCCTTTAAATTTCTGCAAGGAGGGGGAACCGGCTCGATGGGACTGCTTAACAACTTGCGATCGTTCATGTGGATACGTATTCAACAGTATACTACGAGGGAAGTCGAGGTTCGTCCGAAATTTTATGTTAATACAATGCATTTTACTGTCTTTTGTACAACCGGTACCGCATTTGGACCCGGGAAAGCGACGCATCGCGTCTAAGGAGGCCCGACTCAATACAGGTCGTCCCGGCCGAGACGAATTATTCGATAGCTCTGTTATTGGTGAAAATTTTTAAAAAAGTTTTTTATAAAAGTTGTTCGTGTTCGTTTACTACATAACCTAAAATTATTTTCAGCTCCACACAATGTTTTGTTTTTGCGCGCCGATACGTAACTTTGTTTTTTAAATGGAACACCCTGTATATTTTGTAATTTTTAGATGCGAAATTTAATTCTCTTTCAGAAATATGTAAGGTTTTTTGTACTTTAAATCGATCGTTTTTGAGTTATTTAGGTTTTTATGAAAATTTTGAATAGTTCGTTTGGGGACACCCTGTATAGGCACGGAAAAAAAATTTAAGATGAAAAGACAGCAGAATGAAACTTAATAATTAATAATTATGTGCTCATGTAAATGGAGACCCCCAAAAAAGATCCCTAGAACCAGCCCTGCGTAAAATGTTGCAAGTCCAAAACGATTAAAAAATTATTTTTTCTCTTAGGTGGAATTGTTCAGGCATCTGCACAGTTTGTCGCTCAGGTGGCACTTAAGCCGGAAAACCGGCGAAGTTTTACGTGTTATGGACAGAGGTACGGACAGTATTAACAATTTACTTAACTACATATTGTTTTCCATCGTGCCCACGATCATCGATATCATGGTAGCTGTGATATTTTTCGTTTCGGCTTTTAACGGCTGGTTTGGTCTCATCGTTTTCAGCACTATGGTTTTATACATAGGTAAGTGATGCTTTATTTTAACTGTTACACATTTTTCGATTTTTTTTTCGTAATCAAGACACAATTTTTGAGTACTTTTTGGTACTTTTTGGTAAAACTTTTTTGAGAAGAAAAATAGAAAAAACTTGTAATACAAAAGTTGTTAGATACACTTAAACACATTTTATAAATTTAATTTAGACTATACAGGGTGTCCACAAAAAGTTATAGGTACGGTGCCGTCTCAAAAATGATTAAATGTAGAATATCCGGGTATTTACCAACAATTAAAAAAATATATAGCCATGATCTGGTTTTGTTTTCAATGAAAAATTTAATGCCGCAAACAGAAATTTGTTACCTCTTTTGTTTTTCGAAATATGGCCGAAAAACGATTTTTTTTTAATTTCAAAAACGTTGGATATCTCGCTTGAATGAAAAGATGGAGGAAAAGTGTAAAGACATTTTTTGCATGTCTTTAGATCCTTAATAAGATGGTGTTATTAGTTTTTTTATTCGACTAGGTTTTTGATTTTGTAAAATTTTGAAAATGTGCGGCTCTTTTTAAAATAATCAATATTTGGCTACTGCTTATGATTTGAAGGTCAATAACCCGGCATTACTTTCCCAACATAAGAAACTAACAAAAGGCATAATCTTGAAGGACTATACAGGGTGTTTTTTGAAACAGCGCAATTTTCGAAAGTTACTATAATTTACTCCTAAAACGAATATTTGCTGCTTTTTTTAAGGTCGTATCATGCAGAATTAAACCCTCTTCGAATTATTTACGACTTTCATTGTACCTGTAATTAATATTCAGGAAGTTATCGCATGTTTTATAAACACTTTTGGCTGACCGGAATCGTTTTTCTTAAGCTCTAACTGTATTGGTTACGGAATGGCGTACCAAGTATCAAAGGCGCATGAACCTCGCCGACAATGCCACAAGAGCTCGAAGTGTGGATTCTTTGCTTAATTTCGAGACCGTAAAATATTACGGGGCCGAGCAGTACGAAGTGGACGCGTTCCGAGAGGCCGTTATTAAATTTCAGGTGAGTGATATCAAAAACAACTTTATTTCATGTCTACTTTGGGGGGAACAATTAATTTTGTGTAATTTACAATGCCCCTCCGAGAAATCTCTAGCCCTGCTAATTTTTTATTTAAGGAGCTGGACACGCTGTTTTAAAAAATCAATAATATGACTTTGATTGTAGTTTACTGAATTAATTTTAAATAATTCATGACGTAAAAGTATTTTTTTTAATTTTAAAGGGAGAAGAATGGAAGAGTATGATTACTTTGAACATTTTAAACACCATCCAGAATGTTATTATTTGTGGGGGGCTGCTTACGGGAAGTTTACTCTGCGTGCATATGGTCGTTGCCAAAGAAGGCCTGACCGTAGGTGACTACGTGCTGTTTGCAAGTTACATCGTACAACTATACGTGCCATTGAATTGGTTTGGAACTTACTACAGGTAAGAAACAAAAGCCGTACCAAAAATTCATTCTATTGTTTCAAAAACAAATGAAAACCTAAAACAATTGTTTTACGCGATTTGCCATTTGTTTATTTGTTTTTTTTACATTTATGCAATGAAAACTCCGAAGTTTTGAAAAAAATTAGTAACCCAATCTTCTTTGTCGGTCATTAAAATTTTACTTTACATATATTTGTAGTTGTAGCGATTAATAGCAATCACGTTCAGCAAGGACAGGCGAATAAGGATGATACAAGGCGTTTTTGCTTTGTCCGTATTAAATATTAAGACATAATATTTATAGAAAAATCAAAATGTATGAGTATGTAGCAAGCAAGCTTTTGTTTTTCAGGGCCATACAGAAAAATTTCGTCGACATGGAGAACATGTTCGATCTCCTGCGCGAGGAGCAAGAAATAATCGACGCCCCCGGCGCCGGCCTCCTGACAGTCAAAAGGGGCGTAGTGGAATTCAACAACGTCACGTTCGGATATCTCCCGGAACGGATCGTTTTGAAAAACGTCTCGTTCTCCGTCCCGGCGGGCAAAACCATCGCTCTCGTAAGTCGAGTCCGCGAAACGAGTCAAGACCGATTTGTTGTTAAGGAGTGTCGGATTGGAGCGTGTTTTGTTTTTTCTTTTGCAGGTGGGGCCTTCGGGGAGCGGCAAAAGTACGATAATTCGGCTGTTATTTAGGTTTTACGACGTCGAGACGGGTTCGATCGTCATCGACGGGCAGAATATTAAGACTGTGAGTCAGGAATCGCTACGGAGGGCTATCGGTGTGGTCCCGCAAGATACCGTGCTGTTTAACAACACCATTAAGTGAGTTTTTAATTTTTATTATATACAGGGTGGTCAGAAAAAACGCAAGTTTAGTTTTGTTCATAACTTTTTTATTTTTCTACCCCATTTTAGCAATTTTTGGCCAGCACATCATATCATTAGTAGTTTTTAAAAAAAAATATTTTCTGGGCCAAATTTGGGAATTTTAAAAACCAAAATTCGTTCAATTGGGTTTTTAAGAGTAGCCCGACATTTGGGCTAATTTTTTAAGCCAAAAACTACAAAAATCCGGTGATAAATGAAGTAATTTTGATTTTTTTCATGACCGTTCATGGGTTTTATCATCGCCAATTTTTTTTCCAGATACAATGTACAGTATGGCCGTATCAACGCGACCGATGCTGATGTAATCCAAGCATCCCGTGGAGCAGACATCCACGATAAAATCCTAACTTTCCCTGAAGGCTACGACACCCAGGTAATCCACGGACGGCAAAACTCGAAAAACGTTCCGTTACACATTGATTTAATTTTTTTTAGGTCGGCGAGCGTGGCTTACGTCTCAGCGGCGGCGAGAAGCAGAGAGTGGCGATCGCGCGAACCCTGCTTAAATCGCCCACGATTATTCTACTGGACGAAGCTACAAGCGCTTTGGACACACAGACGGAACGGAACATTCAGGTAAGTGATTTCGTTTCCGATTTTGTTTAGTGGCTGTGATGCCGTGCTTTTTTCAGGGGGCGCTAAACGAGATGTGCGTCAATCGCACGACAATCATCGTGGCCCATAGGCTGTCGACTATCATCCACGCTGATGAAATTTTGGTCTTGAAAGATGGGGAAATCGTCGAACGGGGAAAGTAAGTCATTCTTATTTTTTTTTTATAAGTAAAAACAGATAAATCTGACCTTAATTTTGCTTTGCATATGTTTTGTTTTTAGCAGTTACCTAGCTTTTGTTTTTAGCAGTACACTATCTTTTGTTTTTAGCAGCAATAGACTCTCTTTTGTTTTTAGCAGCAATAGACTCTCTTTTGTTTTTAGCAGCAATAGACTCTCTTTTGTTTCTAGCAGTAAACTATCTTTTGTTTTTAGCAACAATAGACTATCTTTTGTTTTTAGCAACAATAGACTCTCTTTTGTTTTTAGCAGCAGACTCTCTTTTGTTTTAGTATTAAATTATGTTTGGTTTTTAGCAGTCAACTGTTTGTTTTTAGCATTGCATTATCTTTTTTTTTTCCAAAAAACAAAAGATTGCACAAAGAAAATTAAAACTTGCTATTTTTCTTTCTTCAATTTCAGGCACGAGCATCTGATTGGTCAAGAGGGCGTATACGCAGGCATGTGGAAGCAGCAACTAGAAAACAACGAGGCGAGTTCCGTTGAAAACAGCTTGGAAAAAAGCGGAGACAGTAAGACTGGTGGTAGTTAATACGTATCACACCGTAATGTAGTATTTTTATTAAATTTTTGCATCGTGTTGTGTTGAAAGAAATATTCTGTTAGCGAAGAATAATATTTTATAGCTAATTACGCAATATTTTATTGTCTAAAGTTATTGTTAAATACATGTACATTTCCTTTTAAAAGTGATATAATTGATAGTTTTACTTCTATATAGTTTGTACAAAAAAAAAGCACCTTTATTGGAACGATTAATAAAACAGTCATATTTACTCGTTTGTTTTCTTTTCAATTGTTCTTACACCTTCAATTTTTATTCCATGGATCACTAGACCTCTTCCAACTGCAGCTTGAGTTTCCTATTTTGTCCAGTTTCGCATATAATTTTCGTAAATAACAAGAATTTTCTCCTATATCTATTACCACACATAAAAAAAAAGAGTTTTACTTATAAATTATATTTCAAAAATACATGTTCCGTCACGAATACAACCTTAGTACACAACAATTGCATTATTATGTAAAAACACACTTCATTTTAATAAAGCCAGCGATATAAACAGTTTAAACTCTTAATTAATCGTTAAAACCACCAGGAAAACGTATTAGTACAAACGTTAATTGAAAGCCAATCAGGAATGTACAGCTCGACTAGAAACTGAATAAAAAGTAGTTCCGATTGCAAGAGGTAGTTCTGGTGAATTTAATTGTTTTAAAAACATTAAACAACCTTTACTATGCAATTTATACTTACACGAAAAATATCTACTTGATATGTTTGAATATGAAACAATTACAATGTAAAACAATTGAAAATATTTGAAACAATCGAATATATTTGAAACAACCGAATGAATATATTTGAAACAATCGAATATATCTGAAACAATCGAATATATCTGAAACAATCGAATATATTTGAAACAACCGAATGAATATATTTGAAATAATCGAATATATTTGAAACAATCGAATATATTTGAAACAATCGAATATATATGAAACAATCGAATATATTTGAAACAATCGAATATAGTTAACACACAAATTTAGCTGGCTGTTTGTAACAAAAGCTAGTTATTAACAATGAAAATTTGGCATGATAACACTTAATTAATTTCACTATAATAAATAACACACACTTATCAATAATTGTTAAGTATGCCCGACTCGTTATCAGTATATTTTTAAGGCACATGTATTTTTAATAAGACATATTTAAATAGATCACTAGATAAAGCAGACATTCATTTAATATATTATCAAACTATATAATTATATCTTACACTACATAAAAATATGTAAATTAATTTTCGAAACACCTTCGGCGTTTCGTCGATTACTAATTTTACTCGTGCGTTTGTCAAGAAGGCACCGATCAAAGGCATGAATCGATTAATACTTTAGAAATATAAGAATTATTAACAGAAAAACCATAGATTATTAAAATCTAACGTGATAATAAAGTTTAAACAAATTAACGGATACATATAACAAATTATAATCTCATAGCCGTATTCACACTATCCATGGGTTGTTACTTGTCCTCAGAACCATTCGTAATGGACACTGAAAATAATTAGACAAACAAAACACGTTAACGACCAATCAAGAACGATAATCATGCAAACAAAGTAATTTAATTAAAACTGGATTTAAAAATTAGTAAATAACTCATGAAAAACAAACAAATGTAAAACTAAAAGTGCAATGTATCATTATCATCTCGGCAAACAATTGATATCCCTAATATTTTTAATAAATCACTCATCCCGAACTCGCATCATTAGCAGATAACAGTGATGATTAGATAACGTTAAAACAATAAAAAACATACCTATGATAATGATAAGAATGATGACACCTACGACGCCGAGAATAATCATCATTTTAAGATTTTTCCACCAATATTTTCTCTTAAGCTTCTGTGCCTGTTGTTCGAAACGTTTTCCTCCTTCTTGCAGCGCGTCCGCTCGACTGTCAAGCTCGGATAACTTTTGGTCCCGCTCTAGCACCTTTTCGACATTAACACGCATAATGCCGACGACCTCGTTTACTTGTGCTTGGGTCTGTTCTAGCATGTTGTTTTTACCTGGTGTGTTCTGACTGCTCGATGCGTTCTCCATGGTTCAAACGAAAAATCACTGCAAATACACAATAATTAAATTTGAAACACAGCAGAACGTGAGCTCCAGACTATTTGCTATTGTTGCAGTAATTCAGGACGCAATTATTAGCTTAGCTGTGTGTTTAGTAACGAATCAAAGTTCATGCACAAAAATTTTACAAAGACAATAGAGGAAGTTGGCTTTTAGGGTCAAATAAAGCTGCAGAAATTAAATTGATAGTATACCTCAAATTTGCTGTTCAAAATTATTTGTCTCTGCCAAACCAAATCAAGAAATTCAAACGAAAAACAAACTAAAACTTAAAAAAACAGCGGCACTTGACGTTGGGTTATTAAGCTGTCGCCATTTATCTTGGTACGTCATGTACAGGTGCGCCAACCAAACAAAAATCAATTTACTAGGCATTTTCAAAATGAGCGCTAAATTTAAACAAATTTGGCTATATCGTTGTTGTAATACATGAAAAGTAAGAAATGAAATTAATTGGGACAGAAAACGGTGTAAAAAAAACGAAACCATAAGCCATATAATTTTTTATTTATAATAACGAACTTCTTAAATACATATCACAAAAATATCCATAAATATTCAAAACTGTGATGTGGTTTGTGTTAATTCTGTAGATTACGACCGTGAGTGTTTTTTTTTCTACAAAACAACACCAGTTCCATTTTTTAACCAGTCGCGAAGCACCCATGACTTATCACAATCGTTTTATTGGTTCGAATGTTTCATCATTGGCTGAAGATCAGTTTAATCGAGTGTTTTGTCTTTTGTTTGTAACTGAGCAACCGAGCTTCTTAATCTAGGAGGCTGAAGTTTCGTTCCGACGGCCTTTTTTCTAACTGCGTTTCTGCTCTGTGCAATAGAATTCGAATTGCTCTGACTGGGAGTTGGACACTTACTCTCGATATATCCCCCTAGGTTTGATTGGAAAATTGCTAAATTTGCTGAAGGGTTACTATCTGCAAAAAAACAAGTAAACATCAAAAATCAACGAGAGCTCACGATTCAATATATTTACGTACCTTTATATTCTTTCATGGCACTTTTATACTTCTCGTCGATATCATTAAGTTCTCTTAAATTATCATTTACTAGTTTATCGAGCCTCTCATTCAATATTTCCGTATCGAGAACCTCGAAAGTATCGTTTTGCGTAGAAATATTTTGTTTGGCGAACGAATTTTCGACCCCTTGTCGCATCGCAACCCCTACATACGCAAAAGCATTTTCAAGTTTCAGTTTGGTGAATATAAATTCTGGTTCTTGTAGATCCTGTCTCTTCATGTTTTGTACGAAATCCAACACAGTTCTGTATTCGTCGTGTGTAAGCCGTATTTTTATCCAAGCCCTACAAAAACAGAAAAGAAATTATTAACACATTCGTAACTTTCAGCATTGATACACATACTTAAAAGGCTGTTTATAATACAGCCCATAAAGAAGATAAAGGGCCCCGACTTGTGTATAAACGCTTCTTGGAAAAAGCAAAAACTTCTTGGCCGTAAGAAAATAAGCTTCTGTCAGTAGTTTAATATCTGCTGCATGTTCGACATCCCTAATATACAAACACGATTACTATTATTAATAATTATCAAATAAGCACTGCAACTCACCCATATACTAAAGAAAACGACATATCTCTCCAAATTTTAGCGAAACTTTTAAAGGTTAAGTCTTCTAGACATTCATATATGAGTAACAGTTTTTCACAGTCCCTTTGAAAGGCATTAGACACTTCATATTCATATATCTGAAGGTTTAAACTTTCACTTTCACTTGGCAATATATTTGGTAAGTTATTCATGTTGACGTTTAGATATTTGAGGTTATGTTTTTCTGATTCTTGTGTACGTATTATACAGGGTGGCTCAAAAATACAGAAATTTTTATTTTTGTTATAATTTTTGAGTATGTATATTATTAAAGTTGTGTTAGCTAATTTTTGGAAAAAATTGAGAAGATTGAGAGATTAATTTATTGAAAACTTACTGTTTTAATCAATTTACTGTTATATATAAATAACAACGAACTAAATTGTGGCGTAATTCAGTGAAATTGAACTCGAAATAATTAAATTTTTATGGTATTTACAATTGATAATTATAAAAATGGTGTAAGTCCATCTATGGTCCAAAAATAAAAATATTTCTTTAGTGATTTCTTAAATACAAATTTGCCTAATAAATTGGTGGAAGCTAATTGGAAAAATTCAACTTGAAATATTATAGTTAAACCTATAAACTTCCTAATAAATCTTGAATTTTTGCATTAAACGAGAAATGGTTTCTTTTAAAAAAAAACAAGCAACTGACCGAGTCCACTATACTTTATAAATTGATATTTGAGACCTAAATACTGCTTCGTTTAATTTCCATTGGATTTTTACTCATAAATGTCTCTCGACAGCCACCGACCCAAAAGCAATTTTTTGATAACTCAGTTGTTACCTAAAAAATTATTATTTATCGACTAATTTCGATTTTTAAACTTTTTCGAAAAAATAAAGGTTTAACACATTTTTAAAAATTTCACTTTAAAAACTGCATTAATAAAACAAAAACTAATAGTCATTTACTGTTTTTGCATCGTAGTTTCAAATTACGTTGATATTTAAGCATAATTCATTAAAAACATTTACAGTGAAAATGAGGTTATGTATTTTGCATTCTTTAATTTTCTTTATTACAAGAAGTAGAAGTAAAACCATAGTTATTTATGTATCATAATCGATAGAAGGGATTAACATGTGTGTATAAATCTACCAAACTTGTCTGAAAGCTGCCTTTGAAGGCTGTAATTGCTATATTCAGTTGCCCCGACTCGTTATCTGCCGATTAAGGGCATCTTCAAGTATTTGAGTTGCGTTTTCATCGTTATTTGATAAGATACGAAAAAAGTTTAAATACAAAAGTTGTTTGGAATTACGAACTGCATAACCCTGCATAATTTTCAAATATACAGAGTGTTCCGTTTTTGAGAACCAACATGCAAGTTTGTTATTTTAATACAACACCCTGTATATTTTTACGTTTTCTTGTAGAAAATGTAATTTCCTACAATAAACATTAAGCATGTCCTATACCTAAAATTGATATTTCTCGACTAATTTCGATTTTTAAACTTTTTCGAAAAAATAAAGGTGTAAAACAAATTATTTTTTTGCATCGTTATTTGACTAGATACGAAAACACTTTAAATACAAAAGTTGTTTGGAATTACGAACTGCATAACCCTGCATAATATTCAAATATACAGAGTGTTCCGTTTTTGAGAACCAACATGCAAGTTTGTTATTTTAAATACAACACCCTGTATGATTTTACGTTTTCTTGTAGAAAATTGAATTTCCTACAAAAAACATTAAGCATGTCCTATACCTAAAATTGATATTTCTCGACTAATTTCGATTTTTAAACTTTTTCGAAAAAATATACGTTTAAAACAAATTATTTTTTTGCATCGTTATTTGACTAGATACGAAAACACTTTAAATACAAAAGTTGTTTGGAAATACAAACTGCATAACCCTGCATAATTTTTAATTATACAGAGTGTTCCGTTTTTGAGAACCAACATGCAAGTTTGTTATTTTAAATACAACACCCTGTATATTTTTACGTTTTCTTGTAGAAAATTTAATTTCCTACAAAAAACATTAAGCATGTCCTATACCTAAAATTGATATTTCTCGACTAATTTCGATTTTTAAATTTATTCGAAAAAATTTAGGTTTAACACATTTTTTAAAATTTCACTTTAAAAACTGCATTAATAAAACAAAAACTAATAGTCATTTACGGTTTTTGCATCGTATATTCAAATTACGTTGATATTTAAGCATAATTCATTAAAAAAATTTACAGTGAAAATGAGGTTATGTATTTTGCATTCTTTAATTTTCTTTATTACAAGAAGTAGAAGTAAAACCATAGTTATTTATGTATCATAGTCGATAGAAGGGATTAATATGTGTGTATAAATCTACCAAACTTGTCTGAAATCTGCCTTTGAAGGCTGTAATTGCTATATTCAGTTGCCCCGACTGGTTATCTGCCGATTAAGGGCATCTTCAAGCATTTGAGTTGCGTTTTTGAGAACCAACATGCAAGTTTGTTATTTTAAATACAACACCCTGTATATTTTTACGTTTTCTTGTAGAAAATTTAATTTCCTACAAAAAACATTAAGCATGTCCTATACCTAAAATTGATATTTCTCGACTAATTTCGATTTTTAAATTTATTCGAAAAAATTTAGGTTTAACACATTTTTTAAAATTTCACTTTAAAAACTGCATTAATAAAACAAAAACTAATAGTCATTTACTGTTTTTGCATCGTAGTTTCAAATTACGTTGATATTTAAGCATAATTCATTAAAAACATTTACAGTGAAAATGAGGTTATGTATTTTGCATTCTTTAATTTTCTTTATTACAAGAAGTAGAAGTAAAACCATAGTTATTTATGTATCATAATCGATAGAAGGGATTAACATGTGTGTATAAATCTACCAAACTTGTCTGAAAGCTGCCTTTGAAGGCTGTAATTGCTATATTCAGTTGCCCCGACTCGTTATCTGCCGATTAAGGGCATCTTCAAGTATTTGAGTTGCGTTTTCATCGTTATTTGATAAGATACGAAAAAAGTTTAAATACAAAAGCTGTTTGGAATTACGAACTGCATAACCCTGCATAATTTTCAAATATACAGAGTGTTCCGTTTTTGAGAACCAACATGCAAGTTTGTTATTTTAAATACAACACCCTATATATTTTAACGTTTTCTTGTAGAAAATGTAATTTCCTACAATAAACATTAAGCATGTCCTATATCTAAAATTGATATTTCTCGACTAATTTCGATTTTTAAACTTTTACGAAAAAATTAAGGTTTAACACATTTTTAAAAATTTCACGTTAAAAACTGCATTAATAAAACAAAAACTAATAGTCATTTACTGTTTTTGCATCGCAGATTCAAATTACGTTGATATTTAAGCATAATTCATTAAAAAAATTTACAGTGAAAATGAGGTTATGTATTTTGCATTCTTTAATTTTCTTTATTACAAGAAGTAGAAGTAAAACCATAGTTATTTATGTATCATAATCTATAGAAGGAATTAATATGTGTGTATAAATCTAACAAACTTGTCTGAAATCTGCCTTAGAAAGCTGTAATTGAGGGGGTCAATGCAATAAGTGGACATGTCCACTTTTACCAATTTTACAGGAGAGACAAATAACGTTTTATTGCGTGAAATATTGAGAAAAACGAATTTTTTCCACATGTATAATGATGACTGGTGTTAGAATGTTATATTAACATATTGTTTGAATATATTTTCGTATCAGGTACTTCTACAAATATTAAAATATTTTGGACATGTCCACTTTATGCCAAGTAATGAGCAAAAAAAAACAGTAATATAATACAAAAAAAAAATTCAAAATACTTTTAATTGTTTATTTTATTATTGAAACAACAAAAATACATATTCTTTATCCTATCTGTATTTACTACAGTCAATGTGCCATTAGTCATTTTACAATTTTGACCTAAAATAGCGTGATACCAAAACCAAAAAAATGCCAATATCTTTATAAGTGTATTAATATTGGCGAAACGTGTACAGTTATGAAACAGGATGATGTACAATTGCCAGATGGACATGTCTTGATAGATAACTCAATTATAATTAAAAGTGGACATGTCCACTTATTGCATTGTACCCCTCAATTGCTATATTTAGTTGCCCCGACTGGTTATTAGGGGTGGGCGATATCCAATTATGTATATCGATATATCGACATATCGAAATTTCGATATAAAAGCTAAAAAAGTCGGTAAAAAAGTGAAAAAAGAGACTGGTGACCTAAAAAGAAAAAAAAAACGCTTCTCGCCCTCAAAATATCGATATATCGAGATGTCGATATCAAAATTATATCGATATATCCAGTGGTGAGCTGTAGGGGGCTCACGGGGGCTCGCGCGAGCCCTTTGTTAAATTATTCCTAAATTTGCGAGCCCCTTATTTTTCTTGTTAAACATTTTCTCAAGAAAAAATATATCTTAAAATCATTGTCATTACATACATTTGTAAAGCGACGAAGTCATGCCTATCAAGCAATGACGATTAAATTTAGAATAACCCGTCGCACAATAGAATTTTTTGAATTATGTACAATCACTCGATTATTCACGTTTGAATTTAAAATGCCATTATTTTTCCAGCATATAATTAACATTATTTTTTTGTTTTTATTTAACTATGAGCAAGCCCTTTGTTAAAAATTTCATAGCTCACCACTGCTTATACCTCTCTCGACAGCCACCGATTTAAAAGCAATTTTTTAATAACTCATTCTCTATCACATAAAT
Organism: Elmis aenea; assembly: GCA_947652605.1. Classification (NCBI taxonomy): domain Eukaryota; kingdom Metazoa; phylum Arthropoda; class Insecta; order Coleoptera; family Elmidae; genus Elmis; species Elmis aenea. The sequence continues at coordinate 3,570,877 of OX393583.1, read as the reverse complement.
TATTATTTCCATGCAAGTTTCCAACTGAACGAGTCCACTATAGTTTTTAAATTCATATTTGGGACCTAAAAACAGCTTCGTTTAATTTGTATTGGATTTTTACTTATAAATGTCTCTCGACAGCCACCGATCCAAAAGCGATTTTTTAATAACTCATTCTCTATCACAAAAATTATTATTTTCATGCAAGTTCCCAACTGACCGAGTCCACTATACTTTTTAAATTCATATTTGAGACCTAAAAACAGCTTCGTTTAATTTGTATTGGATTTTTACTTATAAATGTCTCACGACAGCCACCAATCCAAAAGCAATTTTTTAATAACTCATTCTCTATCACAAAAATTATTATTCCCATGCAAGTTCCCAACTGACCGAGTCCACTATACTTTTTAAATTCATATTTGGGACCTAAAAACAGCTTCGTTTAATTTGTATTGGATTTTTACTTATAAATGTCACTCGACAGCCACCAATCCAAAAGCAATTTTTTAATAACTCATTCTCTATCACAAAAATTATTATTCCCATGCAAGTTCCCAACTGACCGAGTCCACTATACTTTTTAAATTCATATTTGGGACCTAAAAACAGCTTTGTTTAATTTGTATTGGATTTTTACTTATAAATGTCACTCGACAGCCATCGATCTAAAAGCAATTTTTTAATAACTCATTCTCTATCACAAAAATTATTATTCCCATGCAAGTTCCCAACTGACCGAGTCCACTATACTTTTTAAATTCATATTTGGGACCAAAAAACAGCTTCGTTTAATTTGTATTGGATTTTTACTTATAAATGTCACTCGACAGCCATCGATCCAAAAGCAATTTTTTAATAACTCATTCTCTATCACCAAAATTATTATTCCCATGCAAGTTCCCAACTGACCGAGTCCACTATACTTTTTAAATTCATATTTGGGACCTAAAAACAGCTTCGTTTAATTTGTATTGGATTTTTACTTATAAATGTCTCTCGACAGCCACCAATCCAAAAGCAATTTTTTAATAACTCATTCTCTATGACAAAAATTATTATTCCCATGCAAGTTCCCAACTGACCGAGTCCACTATACTTTTTAAATTCATATTTGGGACCTAAAAACAGCTTCGTTTAATTTGTATTGGATTTTTACTTATAAATGTCTCTCGACAGCCACCGATCCAAAAGCGATTTTTTAATAACTCATTCTCTATCACAAAAATTATTATTTTCATGCAAGTTCCCAACTGACCGAGTCCACTATACTTTTTAAATTCATATTTGAGACCTAAAAACAGCTTCGTTTAATTTGTATTGGATTTTTACTTATAAATGTCTCACGACAGCCACCAATCCAAAAGCAATTTTTTAATAACTCATTCTCTATCACAAAAATTATTATTCCCATGCAAGTTCCCAACTGACCGAGTCCACTATACTTTTTAAATTCATATTTGGGACCTAAAAACAGCTTCGTTTAATTTGTATTGGATTTTTACTTATAAATGTCACTCGACAGCCACCAATCCAAAAGCAATTTTTTAATAACTCATTCTCTATCACAAAAATTATTATTCCCATGCAAGTTCCCAACTGACCGAGTCCACTATACTTTTTAAATTCATATTTGGGACCTAAAAACAGCTTTGTTTAATTTGTATTGGATTTTTACTTATAAATGTCACTCGACAGCCATCGATCTAAAAGCAATTTTTTAATAACTCATTCTCTATCACAAAAATTATTATTCCCATGCAAGTTCCCAACTGACCGAGTCCACTATACTTTTTAAATTCATATTTGGGACCAAAAAACAGCTTCGTTTAATTTGTATTGGATTTTTACTTATAAATGTCACTCGACAGCCATCGATCCAAAAGCAATTTTTTAATAACTCATTCTCTATCACCAAAATTATTATTCCCATGCAAGTTCCCAACTGACCGAGTCCACTATACTTTTTAAATTCATATTTGGGACCTAAAAACAGCTTCGTTTAATTTGTATTGGATTTTTACTTATAAATGTCTCTCGACAGCCACCAATCCAAAAGCAATTTTTTAATAACTCATTCTCTATGACAAAAATTATTATTCCCATGCAAGTTCCCAACTGACCGAGTCCACTATACTTTTTAAATTCATATTTGGGACCTAAAAACAGCTTCGTTTAATTTGTATTGGATTTTTACTTATAAATGTCACTCGACAGCCATCGATCCAAAAGCAATTTTATAATAACTCATTCTCTATCACAAAAATTATTATTCCCATGCAAGTTCCCAACTGACCGAGTCCACTATACTTTTTAAATTCATATTTGGGACCTAAAAACAGCTTCGTTTAATTTGTATTGGATTTTTACTTATAAATGTCTCTCGACAGCCACCAATCCAAAAGCAATTTTTTAATAACTCATTCTCTATCACAAAAATTATTATTCCCATGCAAGTTCCCAACTGACCGAGTCCACTATACTTTTTAAATTCATATTTGGGACCTAAAAACAGCTTCGTTTAATTTGTATTGGATTTTTACTTATAAATGTCTCTCGACAGCCACCAATCCAAAAGCAATTTTTTAATAACTCATTCTCTATCACAAAAATTATTATTCCCATGCAAGTTCCCAACTGACCGAGTCCACTATACTTTTTAAATTCATATTTGGGACCTAAAAACAGCTTCGTTTAATTTGTATTGGATTTTTACTTATAAATGTCTCTCGACAGCCACCAATCCAAAAGCAATTTTTTAATAACTCATTCTCTATCACAAAAATTATTATTCCCATGCAAGTTCCCAACTGACCGAGTCCACTATACTTTTTAAATTCATATTTGGGACCTAAAAACAGCTTCGTTTAATTTGTATTGGATTTTTACTTATAAATGTCACTCGACAGCCATCGATCCAAAAGCAATTTTTTAATAACTCATTCTCTATCACCAAAATTATTATTCCCATGCAAGTTCCCAACTGACCGAGTCCACTATACTTTTTAAATTCATATTTGGGACCTAAAAACAGCTTCGTTTAATTTGTATTGGATTTTTACTTATAAATGTCTCTCGACAGCCACCAATCCAAAAGCAATTTTTTAATAACTCATTCTCTATCACAAAAATTATTATTCCCATGCAAGTTCCCAACTGACCGAGTCCACTATACTTTTTAAATTCATATTTGGGACCTAAAAACAGCTTCGTTTAATTTGTATTGGATTTTTACTTATAAATGTCACTCGACAGCCATCGATCCAAAAGCAATTTTTTAATAACTCATTTTCTATCACAAAAATTATTATTCCCATGCAAGTTCCCAACTGACCGAGTCCACTATACTTTTTAAATTCATATTTGGGACCTAAAAACAGCTTCATTTAATTTGTATTGGATTTTTACTTATAAATGTCACTCGACAGCCACCAATCCAAAAGCAATTTTTTAATAAGTCATTCTCTATCACAAAAATTATTATTCCCATGCAAGTTCCCAACTGGCCGAGTCCACTATACTTTTTAAATTCATATTTGGGACCCAAAAACAGCTTCGTTTAATTTGTATTGGATTTTTACTTATAAATGTCTCTCGACAGCCACCCATCCAAAAGCAATTTTTTAATAACTCATTCTCTATCACAAAAATTATTATTCCCATGCAAGTTCCCAACTGACCGAGTCCACTATACTTTTTAAATTCATATTTGGGACCTAAAATTAGCTTCGTTTAATTTGTATTGGATTTTTACTTATAAATGTCTCTCGACAGCCACCAATCCAAAAGCAATTTTTTAATAACTCATTCTCTATCACAAAAATTATTATTCCCATGCAAGTTCCCAACTGACCGAGTCCACTATACTTTTTAAATTCATATTTGGGACCTAAAATTAGCTTCGTTTAATTTGTATTGGATTTTTACTTATAAATGTCTCTCGACAGCCACCAATCCAAAAGCAATTTTTTAATAACTCATTCTCTATCACAAAAATTATTATTCCCATGCAAGTTCCCAACTGACCGAGTCCACTATACTTTTTAAATTCATATTTGGGACCTAAAATTAGCTTCGTTTTATTTGTATTGGATTTTTACTTATAAATGTCTCTCGACAGCCATCGATCGAAAAGCAATTTTTTAATAACTCATTCTCTATCACAAAAATTATTATTCCCATGCAAGTTCCCAACTGACCGAGTCCACTATAGTTTTTAAATTCATATTTGGGACCTAAAAACAGCTTCGTTTAATTTGTATTGGATTTTTACTTATAAATGTCTCTCGACAGCCACCAATCCAAAAGCAATTTTTTAATAACTCATTCTCTATCACAAAAATTATTATTCCCATGCAAGTTCCCAACTGACCGAGTCCACTATACTTTTTAAATTCATATTTGGGACCTAAAAACAGCTTCGTTTAATTTGTATTGGATTTTTACTTATAAATGTCTCTCGACAGCCATCGATCGAATAGCAAATTTTTAATAACTCATTCTCTATCACAAAAATTATTATTCCCATGCAAGTTCCCAACTGACCGAGTCCACTATACTTTTTAAATTCATATTTGGGACCTAAAAACAGCTTCGTTTAATTTGTATTGGATTTTTACTTATAAATGTCTCTCAACAGCCACCAATCCAAAAGCAATTTTTTAATAACTCATTCTCTATCACAAAAATTATTATTCCTATGCAAGTTCCCAAGTGACCGAGTCCACTATACTTTTTAAATTCATATTTGGGACCTAAAAACAGCTTCGTTTAATTTGTATTGGATTTTTACTTATAAATGTCTCTCGACAGCCACCAATCCAAAAGCAATTTTTTAATAACTCATTCTCTATCACAAAAATTATTATTCCCATGCAAGTTCCCAACTGACCGAGTCCACTATACTTTTTAAATTCATATTTGGGACCTAAAAACAGCTTCGTTTAATTTGTATTGGATTTTTACTTATAAATGTCTCTCGACAGCCACCAATCCAAAAGCAATTTTTTAATAACTCATTCTCTATCACAAAAATTATTATTCCCATGCAAGTTCCCAACTGACCGAGTCCACTATACTTTTTAAATTCATATTTGGGACCTAAAAACAGCTTCGTTTAATTTGTATTGGATTTTTACTTATAAATGTCACTCGACAGCCATCGATCCAAAAGCAATTTTTTAATAACTCATTCTCTATCACAAAAATTATTATTCCCATACAAGTTCCCAACTGACCGAGTCCACTATACTTTTTAAATTCATATTTGGGACCTAAAAACAGCTTCATTTAATTTGTATTGGATTTTTACTTATAAATGTCACTCGACAGCCATCAATCCAAAAGCAATTTTTTAATAACTCATTCTCTATCACAAAAATTATTATGCCCATGCAAGTTCCCAACTGACCGAGTCCACTATACTTTTTAAATTCATATTTGGGACCTAAAAACAGCTTCGTTTAATTTGTATTGGATTTTTACTTATAAATGTCACTCGACAGCCACCAATCCAAAAGCAATTTTTTAATAAGTCATTCTCTATCACAAAAATTATTATTCCCATGCAAGTTCCCAACTGGCCGAGTCCACTATACTTTTTAAATTCATATTTGGGACCTAAAAACAGCTTCGTTTAATTTGTATTGGATTTTTACTTATAAATGTCTCTCGACAGCCACCAATCCAAAAGCAATTTTTTAATAACTCATTCTCTATCACAAAAATTATTATTCCCATGCAAGTTCCCAACTGACCGAGTCCACTATACTTTTTAAATTCATATTTGGGACCTAAAAACAGCTTCGTTTAATTTGTATTGGATTTTTACTTATAAATGTCTCTCGACAGCCACCAATCCAAAAGCAATTTTTTAATAACTCATTCTCTATCACAAAAATTATTATTCCCATGCAAGTTCCCAACTGACCGAGTCCACTATACTTTTTAAATTCATATTTGGGACCTAAAAACAGCTTCGTTTAATTTGTATTGGATTTTTACTTATAAATGTCTCTCGACAGCCACCAATCCAAAAGCAATTTTTTAATAACTCATTCTCTATCACAAAAATTATTATTCCCATGCAAGTTCCCAACTGACCGAGTCCACTATACTTTTTAAATTCATATTTGGGACCTAAAAACAGCTTCGTTTAATTTGTATTGGATTTTTACTTATAAATGTCTCTCAACAGCCACCAATCCAAAAGCAATTTTTTAATAACTCATTCTCTATCACAAAAATTATTATTCCCATGCAAGTTCCCAACTGACCGAGTCCACTATACTTTTTAAATTCATATTTGGGACCTAAAAACAGCTTCGTTTAATTTGTATTGGATTTTTACTTATAAATGTCTCTCAACAACCACCAATCCAAAAGCAATTTTTTAATAACTCATTCTCTATCACAAAAATTATTATTCCCATGCAAGTTCCCAACTGACCGAGTCCACTATACTTTTTAAATTCATATTTGGGACCTAAAAACAGCTTCGTTTAATTTGTATTGGATTTTTACTTATAAATGTCTCTCAACAGCCACCAATCCAAAAGCAAGTTTTTAATGACTCATTCTCTATCACAAAAATTATTATTCCTATGCAAGTTCCCAAGTGACCGAGTCCACTATACTTTTTAAATTCATATTTGGGACCTAAAAACAGCTTCGTTTAATTTGTATTGGATTTTTACTTATAAATGTCTCTCGACAGCCACCAATCCAAAAGCAATTTTTTAATAACTCATTCTCTATCACAAAAATTATTATTCCCATGCAAGTTCCCAACTGACCGAGTCCACTATACTTTTTAAATTCATATTTGGGACCTAAAAACAGCTTCGTTTAATTTGTATTGGATTTTTACTTATAAATGTCTCTCGACAGCCACCAATCCAAAAGCAATTTTTTAATAACTCATTCTCTATCACAAAAATTATTATTCCCATGCAAGTTCCCAACTGACCGAGTCCACTATACTTTTTAAATTCATATTTGGGACCTAAAAACAGCTTCGTTTAATTTGTATTGGATTTTTACTTATAAATGTCACTCGACAGCCATCGATCCAAAAGCAATTTTTTAATAACTCATTCTCTAACACAAAAATTATTATTCCCATGCAAGTTCCCAACTGACCGAGTCCACTATACTTTTTAAATTCATATTTGGGACCTAAAAACAGCTTCATTTAATTTGTATTGGATTTTTACTTATAAATGTCACTCGACAGCCATCAATCCAAAAGCAATTTTTTAATAACTCATTCTCTATCACAAAAATTATTATGCCCATGCAAGTTCCCAACTGACCGAGTCCACTATACTTTTTAAATTCATATTTGGGACCTAAAAACAGCTTCGTTTAATTTGTATTGGATTTTTACTTATAAATGTCACTCGACAGCCATCGATCCAAAAGCAATTTTTTAATAACTCATTCTCTATCACAAAAATTATTATTCCCATTCAAGTTCCCAACTGACCGAGTCCACTATACTTTTTAAATTCATATTTGGGACCTAAAAACAGCTTCGTTTAATTTGTATTGGATTTTTACTTATAAATGTCTCTCGACAGCCATCGATCGAATAGCAAATTTTTAATAACTCATTCTCTATCACAAAAATTATTATTCCCATGCAAGTTCCCAACTGACCGAGTCCACTATACTTTTTAAATTCATATTTGGGACCTAAAAACAGCTTCGTTTAATTTGTATTGGATTTTTACTTATAAATGTCACTCGACAGCCATCAATCCAAAAGCAATTTTTTAATAACTCATTCTCTATCACAAAAATTATTATGCCCATGCAAGTTCCCAACTGACTGAGTCCACTATACTTTTTAAATTCATATTTGGGACCTAAAAACAGCTTCGTTTAATTTGTATTGGATTTTTACTTATAAATGTCACTCGACAGCCATCGATCCAAAAGCAATTTTTTAATAACTCATTCTCTATCACAAAAATTATTATTCCCATGCAAGTTCCCAACTGACCGAGTCCACTATACTTTTTAAATTCATATTTGGGACCTAAAAACAGCTTCGTTTAATTTGTATTGGATTTTTACTTATAAATGTCACTCGATAGCCATCAATCCAAAAGCAATTTTTTAATAACTCATTCTCTATCACAAAAATTATTATTCCCATGCAAGTTCCCAACTGACCGAGTCCACTATACTTTTTAAATTCATATTTGGGACCTAAAAACAGCTTCGTTTAATTTGTATTGGATTTTTACTTATAAATGTCACTCGACAGCCATCAATCCAAAAGCAATTTTTTAATAACTCATTCTCTATCACAAAAATTATTATGCCCATGCAAGTTCCCAACTGACCGAGTCCACTATACTTTTTAAATTCATATTTGGGACCTAAAAACAGCTTCGTTTAATTTGTATTGGATTTTTACTTATAAATGTCACTCGACAGCCACCAATCCAAAAGCAGTTTTTTAATAACTCATTCTCTATCACAAAAATTATTATTCCCATGCAAGTTCCCAACTGACCGAGTCCACTATACTTTTTAAATTCATATTTGGGACCTAAAAACAGCTTCGTTTAATTTGTATTGGATTTTTACTTATAAATGTATCTCGACAGCCACCGATCCAAAAGCGATTTTTTAATAACTCATTTTCTATCACAAAAATTATTATTTCCAAGGAAGTTCCCAACTGACCGAGTCCACTATACTTTTTAAATTCATATTTGGGACCTAAAAACAGCTTCGTTTAATTTGTATTGGATTTTTACTTATAAATGTCACTCGACAGCCATCGATCCAAAAGCAATTTTTTAATAACTCATTCTCTATCACAAAAATTATTATTCCCATGCAAGTTCCCAACTGACCGAGTCCACTATACTTTTTAAATTCATATTTGGGACCTAAAAACAGCTTCGTTTAATTTGTATTGGATTTTTACTTATAAATGTCACTCGACAGCCATCGATCCAAAAGCAATTTTTTAATAACTCATTCTCTATTACAGAAATTATTATTCTCATGCAAGTTCCCAACTGACCGAGTCCACTATACTTTTTAAATTCATATTTGGGGCCTAAAAACAGCTTCGTTTAATTTGTATTGGATTTTTACTTATAAATGTCTCTCGACAGCCACCAATCCAAAAGCAATTTTTTAATAACTCATTCTCTATCACAAAAATTATTATTTTCAAGGAAGTTCCCAACTGACCGAGTCCACTATACTTTTTAAATTCATATTTGGGACCTAAAAACAGCTTCGTTTAATTTGTATTGGATTTTTACTTATAAATGTCACTCGACAGCCATCAATCCAAAAGCAATTTTTTAATAACTCATTCTCTATCACAAAAATTATTATGCCCATGCAAGTTCCCAACTGACCGAGTCCACTATACTTTTTAAATTCATATTTGGGACCTAAAAACAGCTTCGTTTAATTTGTATTGGATTTTTACTTATAAATGTCACTCGACAGCCATCGATCCAAAAGCAATTTTTTAATAACTCATTCTCTATCACAAAAATTATTATTCCCATGCAAGTTCCCAACTGACCGAGTCCACTATACTTTTTAAATTCATATTTGGGACCTAAAAACAGCTTCGTTTAATTTGTATTGGATTTTTACTTATAAATGTCTCTCGACAGCCACCAATCCAAAAGCAGTTTTTTAATAACTCATTCTCTATCACAAAAATTATTATTCCCATGCAAGTTCCCAACTGACCGAGTCCACTATACTTTTTAAATTCATATTTGGGACCTAAAAACAGCTTCGTTTAATTTGTATTGGATTTTTACTTATAAATGTATCTCGACAGCCACCGATCCAAAAGCGATTTTTTAATAACTCATTTTCTATCACAAAAATTATTATTTCCAAGGAAGTTCCCAACTGACCGAGTCCACTATACTTTTTAAATTCATATTTGGGACCTAAAAACAGCTTCGTTTAATTTGTATTGGATTTTTACTTATAAATGTCACTCGACAGCCATCGATCCAAAAGCAATTTTTTAATAACTCATTCTCTATCACAAAAATTATTATTCCCATGCAAGTTCCCAACTGACCGAGTCCACTATACTTTTTAAATTCATATTTGGGACCTAAAAACAGCTTCGTTTAATTTGTATTGGATTTTTACTTATAAATGTCACTCGACAGCCATCGATCCAAAAGCAATTTTTTAATAACTCATTCTCTATCACAAAAATTATTATTCTCATGCAAGTTCCCAACTGACCGAGTCCACTATACTTTTTAAATTCATATTTGGGACCTAAAAACAGCTTCGTTTAATTTGTATTGGATTTTTACTTATAAATGTCTCTCGACAGCCACCAATCCAAAAGCAATTTTTTAATAACTTATTCTCTATCACAAAAATTATTATTTTCAAGGAAGTTCCCAACTGACCGAGTCCACTATACTTTTTAAATTCATATTTGGGACCTAAAAACAGCTTCGTTTAATTTGTATTGGATTTTTACTTATAAATGTCTCTCGACAGCCACCAATCCAAAAGCAATTTTTTAATAACTCATTCTCTATCACAAAAATTATTATTTCCATGCAAGTTTCCAACTGACCGAGTCCACTATACTTTTTAAATTCATATTTGGGACCTAAACACAGCTTCGTTTAATTTGTATTGGATTTTTACTTATAAATGTCACTCGACAGCCATCGATCCAAAAGCAATTTTTTAATAACTCATTCTCTATCACAAAAATTATTATTCCTATGCAAGTTCCCAACTGACCGAGTCCACTATACTTTTTAAAATCATATTTGGGACCTAAAAACAGCTTCGTTTAATTTGTATTGGATTTTTACTTATAAATGTCACTCGACATCCATCGATCCAAAAGCAATTTTTTAGTAAATCATTCTCTATAACAAAAAATATTATTTTCATGCAAGTTCCCAACTGACCGAGTCCACTATACTTTTTAAATTCATATTTGGGACCTAAAAACAGCTTTGTTTAATTTGTATTGGATGTTTACTTATAAATGTCTCTCGACAGCCACCGATCCAAAAGCCATTTTTTAATAACTCATTCTCTATCACAAAAATTATTATTTCCATGCAAGTTTCCAACTGACTGAGTCCACTATACTTTATAAATTTATATTTGAGACTTTAATAATGATTTTCTTGGTTTTCATAAAAATTTTAATATTCTAAGGAAAAAGTACTATTACATTTATAATTTTTAAGCTTTGCAAGACTTTTGATGTTGGATTTGCGTAACTAGGATTAAAAAGGACTTATTTACCATTTTTTAAAGTCTGACATTCATTATTAACCATTTTATACAAGTTTTAGTTATTTTAGTATACAGTATAATCAAATTAATGTTATTGTTACTCCTTCCACAAGTCTTGTGACACTTTTGGTGTAAGATTCACAAAACTATGATCATTAAAGGCGTTTGTACCAATTTACAAAGTTTAGTTATTGCAAATAACAGTTTTATGTCAATTTAAATAATTATCATATAACGTAGAGAGAGAAGCTCGTGTATCTACACCGTATCGTAAATGTGCAACTCTGCGCAACATATAGTTAATAGGTGTAAGGGAACCGTCAAGGAGGTGGCGTCCTCAATAGTAATACTGGTAACTACAACAACTAAAACTGATGTCCGAACTTGGATGCGCAAAAGACTTGTATTGGTGGGGAATAAGCACAATCCTATGTGGCGCTTCGTAGTTTCTGTGGTATTTGTTGTACACTTTGCGCTGCAAATTTTGATTGGCAATGTTTTAAGATTTTTACATTTCTATTTAGCTTTTAGCTAACCACATTCCTAAGAACCACACCAATATAAAATATTAATATTTTACATTAATAAACACAGCTATGAGCTTGTAATTACTTGATTATTTTCTGTGATGTGCATACTCAGACTCAAAACTTTTGTAGACAAGTGCACAAACAAAAAATGTACAATTGTAATACACATGCCATCTTTTTCTAGTGGTTTTCCTTCTTTGTCAAGCTTTGTGCATGTAATCTACCAATTTACTTGTTAATGACAAACATCAAAGAATAATCTAAAATATTCAAAGAGCATAATTATAAATATGTCTTTGATATCAGTTGCATAAATGTGTAAACGAAATGGTATAAAAACGTTAACGATCCCAAAATAATATCAGTTTTTTCTACAGGTTCTTTAACATATTTAATTAATTTGATGTTAGAATCATATCAATTTTAAAGACCGGTAAACTTTTATAAATTTTTCAACCATCAAGATTTGAATATAAAACCTACTGTAAAAAAATATTTGTAGTATAAAGTACAATAAAAAAAATGAATTATTTTGAATCCTTGCTTACAGTTAATACTTTTGATGTTAGATATACGTGATTAGGGTTATGTAAAACATCAGTACCAATTTTTAAAGCATGAAAACAGTAATAAACAATTTGCATATCTATAACTAGAATGACTACAAAGACTATTATTTCGTGAGTCGCAAATTTCTATGAACTCCTCAGCTATGGCCCTATCCAGGCCGGTGTATGTGCGAGCCACTTCTTCGGTGGTAACGACCTTTTCCTTAGATTTTGATTCTGATTTTCTTGGGTTTTGTTGAGAAGGTGAAGGTCTGTGGACAAAGGCGGATGTAGGTTTTTCGGGGCTTAGGGCTTCTTATTAATGTCCAAAAGGGCACCATTTTAGATTAAGAATCTTTAAATTGGGGTTTAAAATTCATTTTTAATAACATCAAAATCGGAGTTGAAATAAGTTTATTTATGAAATTGCGTTAAAATAAAACAAGTAATACTACGAATTATTATTATTATGTTATTAATATTAGCTATTTTTTATTATATGATAAGAGCTCATTGTTAATGAAGAAGTATTAAAAATATATAATTAAATTTTTGTGGGCCCTTGACACTTGGAGGCCCAGGGCTTAAGCCCTACTAGTCCCTATGTAGATCCGCCCCTGTATAAATTGAGTATTTCTTGGCCGAACAGTACAATTAATTGAGAAAATGCAAATACAATCTGCATAGTACTAGGATGACAAGCAAAAATCAAATAGTAAAACCGGTTGAACAAAGTGCACAAAAATATTCTAGAAATTAAATTACATGTTAAACGATTATGCACTTTTGCAATTTTTAATGATATTGTTTCATTGCAACTTAACGAACTGGGGTTAAATGATTTTATAACTTATAGCGTAGATATTGTCTGTACAATTTTAATTGAGTTGGTACACAATTTTTCCCCCCAGAAATTAATGGCTTTTTTAAGTACAATCGTAACGGGACGTCCATGCATTTTTCCTGTGCACTTTTTAGATCAACATAACAATTTTAAAATCGTAATTAGAATAAGAGGTAATAATCAGTATTTAAGCTAATTATAATGTCATAATGGTTTAAGCTAATTAGTTTAGCTTGAAAATTTCTTGTTTGTTTTTCTCCAGAAAACAACGTAAAGGCAACAGCCCAAAAGAACCATGCCCAAAGTTATCTTTAATTTTATGCATTATTAACATTTGAAGACCATGCTTTTTTTTTTGTAAATACAACTTACCATAAGCAGATCAAAACTAATTTAATAAAAACTCTTGGATATTTCAATTAACAAATCAGAATTTATCTGGAATAGTAACATTTTAATTTTGTATGTACATAACATAACGATTTTACAATTTAAAATAATTAAATAGCTGTAAAAAACTATACATAGGTATACAACAACTGAACTTGCATTAAAAACAATTACAATTCGTTTGGTTAACGTTTGCTATACAAAGTGTCCCAAATTAGATTTCTCAAAAAGGAACAGTGATTAAAAAAAATCTAAGATAATAGTTACATTCTACATAAAAAAGTACCTTCAGAAGCTACAAATGAAATTGTTCTAACGATTAAGACAAAAAAGTTATGAGAGAAAAAAAATTCGACATTTTCATAATTTTGCTATAACATTTGAAGTATGAGGAACTTTGTACTATTAAAAATTGATTGTGTCTTCTCTCATACTAAGGAATAATTCATCTCAGTTAAACTAACCTGTATCTCTTATAATAAGTGTGATCCCATGCTGGAAATGTAATCTAGGACACCCTGTATAATAGCGTCAGGATTAACTATGACTAAAAAAACATCCTGCAAGATTCATAAAGTGTTTTACCTTTGTTAAACAGAAACACCAATACCCAAAAATTTAAGATAACAAACTTTGATGGTTTAAATATAAGTAGGTACAGTTTTCTTGGTAACAAACTTTGAAGTAACAAAGAAGTTGTTCAATACATACTGTGTAGAGATGCAACTATAATTTGCAACAGTATCTTGTGAAATAGGACGTTTTAAGAAATATATATAAAAACTTTGCCCATGTTAATTGTTTTCGGTTACCATGGCAAACAAATAAGTCTACAAGATTATTATTTTGCGAACATCCTGTATAGTTTCATACATAAAGGTTTTGTGAATATATTACCGATTATTATCTACACTAATAATTTACAAATTTAAAGTTCTATTATTGTAGAATTTACATTGATTTTTAAAAGTTTTTGGTACAAAAGTAATCATATGTAGGTAGCAGTTGTGGCGAATATTTTTGAGTTTAGCTCGTTTCGTAGATGTTAAATGATGTGTTGCAACCAGTGTTTAAAAACAGAACCGAAACCGAAACGGTTGTGGAACCAAACCGAAAATGATAAACCCGGTTTGATCGGTTTTTTGCGTCTGTGCAACAGAAAAATAGCACACTATTGTTTTAACAATAGTTTTTGATCAAAATGTTAATACTGAGGAATTGTTTTCCGGAAAAATTGAAACATACCGAAACTTTATGTTGTACAAGAATATCTTACTGAGTTAATAAGGGATTGTGTTGAAAATTTCTTGAAAAAACAATTTATCTGAAGTAATTTTGACGAACAATGGATTTTTTCGAAGCGGTTAAATTGCACTGAATCGGAAGGAGCAAGTATTACAAAGAGTGAATCGGAACTACACAGTATTTTTTTGAATTTCACAGTACTGGTTGCCACTCATTTTTCTTTTTAATTGTGAGAAAACGTACAGAAAATGTGATTTAAAGTTGCTCAAAAATTCGCTTGTTATTCTCCTGTGTGGATGAAGTTGAGAAAATGATAATTTTTGCTGCCACTTTGATCTTTTTTGCATCTTTGGGAGTTGTTTTTCACAACCAGGAGATTGGCACGAAGAAAGGTAAGCGTCGATTTTTAAATTCTGGATGAGCAAAGCCCATAAAAGTTCCAAAAAAATCTGCCTGGGGCTTTTTACTCACAAATATTGCATCGTTTTAACATTTAACGTTAATTGTTTTTGATTGTAGTCGATAATTAATTAAATACATGTCCGGAAAAAGTCCACGAAGTTTCAAGATTTGAGTTAAAAGCCAGCCAAGTAAGGCCAGTGTGCAATGATAAGATTTTTAGTTGTGGAGGGCTATCGTAAGGGGGTTGATATGCGACTCTTGTGTTGCTTAGCGGTGATTTCTTACTATTATCGACCTTTTTTTGTGCTAAAGTACCACGAATGCTGTCTTTATTATTAAATGGACAATGAACAATTTTTCTTAGCAAACAAAAAGGTAAAATCCATCCATTGAGATTAAGTTTTTCATGTAAAATGGTAATATGCATCCATGTAAAGAAATTTGCTGTTCTATAAAAGTAAAATTTACCTTTCAAAAATGGAAAGGAACCGAAAGAGAAGGAGGATTCTAAGTAACATTAAATGAAAGATACGCAAAGAATAAATAGGAAAACAATCACACAGAAGGAACCTCCAAACAAGAGTGTTTGAGTGTCTAGAAAAAATAGCTAAAATGGGTAGAACATCTACATCGATTGGAAAAAGATACAAGATACGTCGTTATGCCCCTTGTCTTTCAAAAAGAGCACCCACCAAAGTAAGCAAAAGCTGTAGACCTAATCCCGCAAATCGTTTCATAACTCTATCATGTAGTTAGTAACAGAGAAAAAAATTTAAAAAAAGATGAATGCCTATATTGTCTCTTTAGATTGATTGTGAAATGTCCATAAAAAAATAAATAGATCTATGGTCTCTTTTAATTGTTTAAATCGAGGTTGAAGAGACTAGTGTTTTATCTAAAACTTGATTAAAATATTTTGTATGATTCCTTTTCATCAACAACAGGGTCGTCTGAGGACTCGTATGAAAATTGCCTTTTGCGTTTTCGTAAACGTTTCAACTGGAATTGTGGAATAACATCTAAATCTTTTGCAAGATCATTTGCACCGGTTAATACATCTTTAAAACCTTTTTCTCGGTACACTTCTAGCCATATGCACAATTTTTCAAAAGTGAGTATTCCCGAAGACAGATCTGAGGTTTCACTTTGTAATTCTTTGCCTATTAAGTTCACTTGGAAAAGCAAATCATACCAGAAAACTAAAGATTTGTAATCTTTTATTTGAGTAGCCAAAGATTCTGCTTCACTTTTAGCGTTTCCGTAAACGTTTCAACTGGAATGATTTCTCGAAAGTTTTAATGATTTGAAGATAATATTTGATAAACAATCTATTATATTACTGTGGTATAGTTTATTTATTAAGTTTAGTATTTCACTATTGAACAATAAGTTTAAGTGATATGAAAGAAAATTGCTTTTTGTTTCTATGCTATTAATAAGCATTGTATTTATATTTTTCATTTTTTGAACGCGGGGCCCCTTTAAGTGCGAGGCCCTAGGCGAGGGAATCGGTGGAATGGGCTTAAGGCCGGCCCTGTCTGTCTCACTATCCCCTACTTAAATGATCAAAACCCTATTTTCGCTGAATCTAAACTTCAGGATGTAAAAGCTTACTTTTTGCCATCTGCATTGTTTGTGGGATAAATGAATAATAAAACAAAACAAATATTGGAAACCGTTGCAATTGTTCGAAACAATGGAGCCATATGCGATGCCACAGGCAGATTCGGTTGTTTAGAAATCAACGCCTACACGATACACCACATTTTTCAAACTATGATAAATAACGACTATAACTTTTCATTTTTGAGTGTGAAATCTATTACTTTACATATGTCGCAGTCCGAATCGGCGTTACAAGAGCACGAGTCGTCACATTTTTTTAGATCCTCGCACAGTTTGAAGTTCTTTAGTCCCTTTTTGAGGTCCCTCTTTAACTGGCTGAGTTCTTCACTCTGGAGGTCTCTAAGGTCCTGCAACTGTTATCCTGCTATAGGTCACATGAACACGTCTTGAATATCTGGGTTTTTGATCCGTCCGGCGAGTTCGTCTTCGAACGTCACGACCTTCTCTTTTGTTTTTGCAGGAAATTTGCGGGTCGCTCGCAGGGTGGATGTGAGGAGGGCGCTGGAGATTGGGGTGTCGCCTGCTGCTCCTGCTAGGTCAAATTCGCTTATGCTTCTGGGGACGAAGTACTCGACTAGCGGCTCGGCTCCTATGGACACAACTAAAACAGAGATTAATGATTTTAAAATGGAAACTAAACACTCAAAAAATTTATACTAGATCAGAGTATCATCAACTTCCTCCACTAGCAACAAAAGGGTAAAAAGTTGCCCAAAAAATGTTAATGCAACCCCAGGTATTAGGGTGAAGATGACCACCCCATGAAAACATCCTGCTTGGATCTATTGTTGGTTTGTAATAAGCATTGAATTGCAAATAACAAAATATTGTTGCAAATACTTTTTTCCACATCATTTGTGTCTGATAGCCGCTGCGCTGTTTTTTTTACTCAGACAATATCTGTCAGCTCAGCTGGAGTAGAACAAAAAAACGTGCTGTGTTAATGAACTGTGAATTTTTGGAATTGACGTATTACTCGGTGATACGAACTTTATTAAAACATTTGTTATTTTAGGTTTGTGTAAAATATAAATTTAAACCCAGCTGATTTGATTTAAACATTTAAGGACTAAAAGCTTTCATGAAAATGTGTTTGTGCATAATTTGAAATCATATATGTCTTATTATTATACAGAAAATCGTTGTAAAAGTGTAGAACTAGCTACAAACAAGAAATATTAACCCCAAGCAGAGTGAATATTTGAGATTGAAAATTTTTTAATCGGTAAAAAATAAGTTACAATTATGCTAGACCAAAAAAAGATAGAGCAGGTAGCAAATTTTAAATGTTTAGTAACAATAATCGCAGAAAATGTTTAATGGGAGGAAGATCTGAACAACATAACAGCGAAATTTTACTACGCCACTAATAAATGTTTGATAAGTCAGAAGGAAATATCACAAGAAACGAAGACGCGAGTTTTTAATCAGTGTACGTACCCATTCTCACGTACAGTTCAGAAACTTGGACACTAACACAAAAACAAAAAATACAGTTACAGAAAGATTTCTGAGAAGAGTAGAGAGATTCAAAATAACCTAGGAGTAGCAGATATTTAAAAATGATGGAGACGAATCAATTGAGGTGGCTTGGAGATTTACTACGCATGCCAGAAAGTAGATACGCGAAAATAGGATGGAAAATGCAGATCGAGGGAAAAAAAATAGAGGAAGACCAAGAATAAAATGGGAAAAAGAAGTGAGGCAGAGACTAGAAGAAAAAGGAGCCAGCTGGAGAGATGTGCCACATAGCTAACGAAAGGCAGGAGTGGAGAAACATAACACAGAAATAAAAAAGCATACCTCGACACCAAAGGTACAAGAGGAACCGATTATGAAGAACAAAAAAAAGAAATTTTTTATTTGTTAAAGTCATTAAATAATGAATATAAGTATGAATTCAAAAATGTTTATTTTTTATTTTTAAGAAGAATCTTTTGACCAAAAAAAAAGTTATTATTAAAAGAATATGAGTACATTTTTTATCCAACTTATTTCCGTACATATTTTCAAAAAGACCTGTCTGGCTCTAAAAATAACTGAATAAAAACCTTTAGAGATCGGTGGATCTCCACAGAGGACCAATCACTGATACAAGAGGACGAGTGTCAATACCTGAACGAATTTTGACTATTCCTGTTTCAAATTCATCAGCAAAAGAATTAAAGAACACAAAACCACCGCAAAATCGTAAGGAAACCTCAGTTTTACTTTTTATCAAGAAAAAAGCATGTACCAATTTTTCAGCCAAAAAATTCAACGCCCATTAGACTTAAATCCTTAACTTCTTAGGGTAATAGATCAAGCAACGATCAAGTAAAACCAAAACACTCTTATTACGTGTAATTTTTTTAAAAAAGAAATGGACAGAAGCTTTTTTCATACCTGCAGAACGCCTCGCTGGCGTATTCCTTTGAAAACTAGTCTTCCTAGGCAAACTGTTATGCTGTAACATTGGCGGCATCTTTTTGATAGCTGGTGGTGTTTTTATCGGTGGTCCACCTTCTGTTATAGGTCTTTGTCAGGACCCCACCACGGCCATTTGAACTTCCTCTCTGGCTTTCAAAGCGTCGTTCCTGGTGCACGCCGCGCCGATAAACCTCAACAAACTCAGAACTTCATCTTGGACTAGGCTAAAACACATGGCTACCAGCGCCATCCCCGTCAAGATATACGCGGAACAGACGCAGAGGGAGATTTCTTCAGCGTGCTGTCCAGGGAGGAGATCCCCAAAACCTATCGTCCCCAGTGACGTGAAGCAGAAGTACGAGCCTTCGAGGAGGCTCCAATTTTCAAGCCGATGGAAGAGAATAGCTCCTGAGCAGATGTAAGCAAGCACCATCACCAGACACAGGGAAACAGGTACACGGACTGTGTTCGCACAAGGGCATTGCGGCTTTTGGGGAGTCGTACCGCACATCTTTCCATATAATCTACGAAAGCTTCTGGCCAGCATGTCTCCAGTCGTTGATAGATAAAGTAGCATCAGTGGGATCCCCACCAAGGCGTATATGATTGTGACAAGCTTACCCCAAGAAGTTCTCGGAGAAACAGAACCATACCCTGTAATTAAAAAAATAAAGTAAACATTTTTCATGAACATTTGTTGAATATTAGATGCTTGAATCAAAAACCCAGAAAATTCAACAATTATTAAAATACTTCACTTAATCCAGAAGTGATTTCTTTGCAAGAAAATTATTAAATTGATTAAATATTCATGGAAATGTCTGTCGGAAAAGGGTTAAAATTTGATACACAATCTAAGGCACATACTACCTCATTTATCTTTGCACTTCTTTCAAAAAGAAAACCCAAAATCGAGTGCACACTTTTCAGTACAACGTTCTGTACTGTTCTGCTATAAAAATGATATACTGTTTATTTAATTAAACGAAATTTTAATGCATGAGGACGTTAACTGGTAATTTATCGTTGCAATATATTTTATACACAACTGTTGTTTAGTAAAGTGAGCACAAAAAACCGATTTAATTACTAAATACCACATCAACAAATGAATTTTGAATTCTGTTCCAATTTAATTTGATGTAAATTAGCTCATGCAAACAAAACAGTTGAGGCGGTGTTATTTTAATACCTAATAAACTATCAATACCTGTTAACGTAAATTATGTTTATATTAGAGTGAAACAAAACAAAAAGTGAGACCCAGCAAGCAGCGAAAAATTATGAATTTTAATTGGTTAAAGTTTTCAGTCTTCATCAACAATTTTGTTTTATGAAAGAATGATTAGAGAACGTAATAGAGACCTAAAAGCACATTGATTTTATTTTAAAGGAGACAACTGTAACAAATTTAGACTTAAATAAAATAAAAACCTTATTTTAATGAAGTTAATTGATCGAAATTATCAAGGTATCGATTATTTTGTTGTAAAAAGCATACAGAACCGCTGAGAAAGATAGGTTAAAAGCAATACAAAAATATGGTCAACTGAATATAAACTTTATAGATTTAGAAAAAGCTTTTGATGAGATAAAAATCATATACCCAAAGTAATTAATGTGTTTTAATTGGAGGAAAACTGTTTGTCTTAAAGTTTTCTATTTCACACTTTTCCACCCCAATTCTGTTATTTGGCAGGACGAAACTTAACATTGTGTGCACGTAACGAGCCAGTAATTCCAGAAATATCCGAAACAAGCGAGAAAATACTTAGAAGTTGTTAGTAAGAATGGGCGCAATTAAAGTGGTAAAGTACAATTACATTGGAAGAATTTATAGGAGTCCGCAGTAATCAATAACTCAGGTTCTCATGGGCAATAAAAAGTTTTGAGGGCAGTTTCGACGCGTCTTTATTGTTTTATGAGGTAACCAAACTTCATCTTCGTCTGCTTCTTTCAATTCTTAGCATCTTTGTCGTTGGGTGTGTGGTCTTCCTTTTCGATTTTTTATCCATTCGCGCTTCATGTGCTTTCCTGGGCATCCCATCTTCTCCCATTCTACGAGGGTTGTTCGATGTCCTTACAAGAATGAAGAAAACTATTTTTTCGGGACAAAAATTTTTCGACATAGTCTCCTTTGAGGTTTATACACTTAGTCCTTCGATGCTCAACTTTTTTTTATCACGTCCATAAAGTACGATTTGTCCAAGTCTTCAAAATAGGCAGTTGTTTCGGTAGACAGCTGATATGGTTTGGACACACTAAAAGAATGGACGAAAGAAGGTGCCCCAGATTTTTTTTTAGAATGGATCCGACCGAGAAGAGGAAGAGAGGACGACTAAGAATTGGCTAAAGGGTAGATATAGATGAGGTAATGAGAATTAGAGGTTTAGAGGAGGACATATGTCACGACAGAAAGAAATAAAAACTGGCAAACGAAGAGGCGGTCGATTGTAGCGTTACCGTAGTGCCTAGTGTCACCTGAGGGTGATCTAATTTTCAGGAAAAATAACGACAATGAAAAATACTTGTAGTCACGTCATTAATACAACAGTAGATGGAAAAAACAAGATTTAATAACGGTATCTCGCTTGCACTTGGGAACTGGAGGGTTAATATAACCTTTAATCGCTTCGATATATTTTTCTAACGTTCTGAAAGCTTGTATACTTTTTGGATCACCCTGTATAAGTTTATTGGCCCACTTAGTAAATTAAAAAAATTGTTTCGATTGTGCGTATTCAGTTTAGTGTTCTTTTTACGTGGGCAGTTACTTTCAAGGCTTATTCGTCAACTAACAGGAACAACTCCATACAATACGTGAGTTTTGAGTCGGGCCTACAGAGAATTTCGTATTGGAGGTGACGTAATTTATTAACGAACAAGCTTCAGACAAAATGAACAATGGTAAACGACAAGTTCCTACATTTTTAATGAAAAATTGTTTGTCGAGCCCGCCAAATGAGAAAATCAAGATTAAATTTTGTAGCGTTAAATGACTTCGTGGTCCTTTTGTCAGGATTTGGATTTTCGTTTTCTAATTCGTACTTTCGACGATTGATTGTTAAGAGCGAGTTGGGGACTTGTGTTGCGGTTTTCTGAGCGTCACTCTACAGGGATGGATTAATAATAAATTATAAAGCTCTTGGGCAGAATTGAATTTTCATACATTACCTTTAGCACATGATAAAACCAATACATGAAAAGCAAAAATAAAGTAGGCGAAAAAAGTTTTAATTTGAATCGAGATTTGATTGCAGCCATAAGGGCCCTTGCCGGACCATAATATATTTTATGAAGTATGGAAAATTGATGGCATATCACCAGTTATTATTTTATTTTCGTTATAACCATACTCTTTGTCTTCTTTATCTTTTTAACGAACCTGCATATACCCCCAGATGTAATGTACTTTTAAAGCCATTAAAAGACCAACCGACTTCAGGCAGGAATTAAAATATCTGCACATTTAAAATCGAACTCCAGCCCGTTCCTGCTGTATCTCCACCCATTTCAAAACGTGCCTAATTTAGCGGTTTGTAAAGCCCTGTTTTTTCTTTATCTTCGGAAGTTCACAGTCACCGTTTTCTTTCATATCCGTCCCATCTTTGGATCAACATTACATCGTTCTACAAATTGATGGAACTTATAGTAATCAAAAGCTGATGTTATCTCTTTAATGACGTACTATATTTGATTGGAATAAGGTCATCAATTACAACTTTGCGATTGTTTTTTTCCTCTACAAGTATCCATTGACCTATATGTATTGGTTGAATTGGAACAAGCTGTGCTTTTTTTGCGCAGTCGTCATTGAATAATAAAATTCCAATAACATTTGATTCAGAAGTATTTCAGAACTGATTTTAAATGCTTGGCGCGTGGTTCCTGCTAGTATCAAAAAAATGGAGTTAAAAATGCCTGTTTTTGACAACGATAGCGAATCACAGAGTCACCCTGTATATTTTTGTAGCGAAACATTTTTGTAGGTCTCCAGCTACGCCGAGTAATTAACACAATTAAAGTATATTTGGGTGAAACGAGCAACCATCCGGGAGCCTGTGAAGTTCTCTAATTGACTTTCTAAAACTCGTATAATATTAACGCAAACAAGGGTCAAAATTTACACACGGCAAACACTAAGACACTATAAACTTTATAAAATTAATGCAGGGGCCCTAATAGTTTCATAAAATTGTTCTCCGTTGTTTCGTTTTATTAAAATATGGTTTGAGATTAAATTACGTTGTGGAATTTTAGCTTGAGACGAGTTTTTTATGTTTTTTATGATGGGATTGTTAATTCCAAAGACATCTTTTTTACCTTAAAAGCATTTTTTGCTGATGCAATGTTTTGAAAGCTATATAATACTTCGAAAATAACACACATCGGAAATAACCAAGTCGCTTTTAGTTACTTTCAGATCACGAATCCTGATATTTCGATTTGTTCTATAATTGCATTTGCTTCGTCTTATACGGAGCGTGTAAAAAATCGCGGACAATTTCAACAAAACGTTTTTTATCGCAAAATTTTATCACATAAATATTGGCCCTTTTGTCAATAAGTAACGCAAGTTATTATAAATAAGTACTTATTGTCCTTACGGAAATAGTTTGTATTGAAGAAAGGGGTTTAAAAAAAATAAAAAGTATATTGGCCGAAGTTATAGATAAATCTCAGAAACACAGAATAATGGACTTGCACCGGTTTCATTATAAATTGTCGATGTTATACCCCTGCGAATAATATCAAAATCATTTCTTGCAACGGCTTATATTGTAAGACGCCACGCAAACATGCAAATCTCACAATTGAATTCATAAACAACCACAAACCATAGCAAATCGATAGTTTCTTGTTTGTTTTCAATAGGGGCTTTGATACGCGAAACGGAGCACACAAAAAGTTGATTAAACTGGACTAAATCGGACTCCGGGAACGATGCAACTGGCCGGAGTAAATTCCGGTTTTAATTAATAATTTGATTTTACATCTCCTAGATTTACAACGCGCTTTCGATGGAAAACAGAGGAAATTTACCGTAAATATTTGAGTGTTTAAAGCTTTAAAAAAAAACTTGCAGTGTAGTGTGTTTTGTTATCGTTTATTTTTAATTTCTTCTTCACCACAACCTCTGCATATGTCGGTCTCTGAGAACCCTATTATGTAGAAATGTTTGTTTAACCCACAGTGTCCTGTGACGAGTCCTGTGGCTGCTCTGATGTCTACTCTGCTCATCCTGAGCATTTCTTCGGTCTTTTCTTTGGAGACCATTGACAGGATAGCCTTAGAATGGGCTTGTCCTGCAACTTTTTTCCAATGAGCATTATGTTAATATGTCATTAAGACACCGCTTGGCTCTTTCATAGGATGTATCAACTGCGGGTTCTGGTCCGAAGAAAAATGTCTCGCTGCCAATTTTGGTCAGGCGATCTGCCTTCTCGTTCCAGTTTTTTGCACTTAAACGTCTAAAATTTCATGAATTTAAAATCAAAACTAAAGATAAAACAGGGGGTGTACCACACTTCATTTACACCCGGTATAACTTACAAATAACCATTAAAACTGTTCCTCTATTCCTCTATAAGTCTATACAACCACCAAGTTTTTAACATTGGAGATCTTTTATAAATCTTACAGCAAAATGAAACTTTAAAACAGGGAATTAAATAAAACATAATGAGTCTGTCAAAGCAATTGTATCACAAAACAAGTAAATTAAAATTCCGTAATGGGAAACTTGTTAAAAAAATTTAAATCTGGAAAGATTCGAACATTTTTAGGTAATTCTTGTGACGTATTCGTCAAATTAAGGGATGAAAAACAAAACGAAAATATAGAAACCGAGTTATAATTTCCCCTGGCGGAAAGATTTCGAATAACTCAAGTTGATAGAACGCGGCGCGGAATAACGAGACCAATTTCAAACCAAACATCTGTATACCTTCGAAATTCATTTTTTATTTTATCTGAAACATACAAAATTTATGTGGATTTGAGGGAACGATTTATTAGAGAAACTTCTGTTGAGTATCCTTTGTTGGGAGCGCTTTCTGCTTTTCCTACGATTTCTTTTGGCGATTAAATTTTGCGGGAGAAAGCAGAATGCAGTAGTTATGTTACCACAGTTTATTGGATGAGAAGGTAAGTTTGTGAAAAACTTCACCCAACGATGTGTGTAGCCCAGCAATTCTCAAACTTTTTAAGTTACCTATAATCTTTCGTCGGTTTTATTTCATTATTTTCTGGACAACTTTGTTTTATTACAATATTAGTAGTATAATAGTAGTCTTTATTTGTTCTGAAAATCCAAATAGGCATAGACAGACGTTTATTATGACAGAACGTCAAAAAAACAAGTTATAAAGTTCACCGAGTCCTTTTTAAAGATATATGCCCGACACAATCTTAGCTGCAATAAAAGAAAAAAGTTGACGGTAGTAAATCCTCCGAGTATTCGACTAGAAACAGATTACCCAAATTTCGCTAAAGATTCGAGGATTTTCGGCTTGTTTACTTGAGTTTGCAAACTTCCAAATAATTCTTTTATAGATTATACGACGAGATAACCGTAAAAAAACTCTTCCCGATAACATTTGCAACGCTGTATTCGGAATAAAACTAATGAGTTTACGAGGGATCATTAAACGAAATAGATCTGCCGTAACTAACAACGGCATAATTTAAAAATGATTACTTTCGCGAATGAAAATCGTAAAATAAAATGAGATTTATCACTTGACCTTAATGGGTGATTATTACTTTGTGCCAACTACGAGTTACTGGAATTTTTATCAAGATATCAACGGAGAATTTTAGACGGCTTGATATACCTACGAGGAGGACGATATTTTTCTGTTGTTAATATTGATCTCCGAGTCAAGTCGGCGATTCCCCTAAATATGGGTACAATCTTGAGTTGTAATTGCTGATGTAGACTATGAATCATAATATATACATTCCAAACAAGTATATTTATAACCGGTATATTCAAGAAAATGCAAGTAATACCCGAATTGGTATATCAAAACATTGGGGTTCTTAAGAACCCCAAATATCCAGTAACGTAACTGTTGTGTTAGCGTTAGCCTAATAATTGTTACGTAAACTTTACAACAAATATAAATGCAGTGAAAGATTGCTAAGACATTAACGAAAGATATCCTAGAGGCACTAATTACAGATTTAAAAAATAAAATAGTTAATTACATAAAGCCTGTTGTCCATTTGAACGTAAAGATATTTTAGTTTCTGTTATTAAACTTGCAGTGATATTTCGTTTAGCATTAAAAATACTTTTATTTTGTTAAGACAGTTATGATGACAGGGCTTTTTTAAATTTCACGTCCTGACGTATTCTGTTGCTTTTAAATTTATAAATCGCCTCTGGTTATGGAAAAGAAAGATGTGTTTTGCGCGTAATACAGTAATGGTTCCTTTGAATTTAATTAGGCAAAAATGTATTTTCATCTTGGGGGTAAACACTCGAATTTTATAGTTGAAGAAAAATGCAACAATGAAATGTTCGTGCTTTTCCTTGGATAAACTTTGGTTAGTATTGCATATTGCTACTTCAAAATTAACAAATATTAAAAAAAGTGTTTTCATTTAATATTAATGATAACCTTTTGTTAAGTTATAATCAGGATTTAGCTAACTGCACACTGCACAACTTATTTCTATACTCATCGTAAATATAACCTTCAAATATATGAAAATAAGTTTCCAGCTCTAACCCAAAGAAGCAGTTACAACTTAAAGGTCGTCAGCTTTGGTAACTTGCTCATTTAAAATTTCATTGTTTTATTTAAAAGAAAAAATCTCTTCTTTTACTGTTACAACTTTGCACAAGGTTAGAGGCTAGACGAAAAGACATATATTACTTTTTTTTTTGTTGAATGGTAGCGCAAACCTATACATTTATACTGTTACAAATGTCCCAGCCATTTATTTCTTAACTAGGACATCGTTCTTTTTATTCATCGAGTGCAGCCTTTGGCTACAAATAAAGAAAAACGAAGTAATACTTGCGGCCACGTTTCAGCTTATATCTAAAGAACTGCTTTAGTAAAGTGGGCATTTGATTTCTTTCTAATCAAATAAAAGACATCTTTAATATATTTGAAACACTCGTTAATTTTTCATTTACAAATCGGAAAGAAGAAAACCTCTAGTGGAAAATCTTTATCTTTTACGAAATCCTGGAGATGTTTAGCTAACATAGTCGAAGCCGTTTTTGTCAATTTTAGCAAAAGACGCCCAAGCGTCGGTACCTCGTTTGCAATATATGCAACATATATGAATTATATCATGAACACTGTAAGACAACACCTCACATAAGATACAATAACTAGAAAATTATTAGTCATGGTTCTAAAATTACCTTGGCATGTTAAGCTAACATAGTCGAAGCCATTTTTGACAATTTTAGCTAAAGACGCCCAAGCGTCGGTACCTCTTTTGCAATATATGCGGGTTATATGAATTATATCATGAACACCGTAAGACAACACCTCATATAAGATACAATAACTAGAAAATTATTAAAGTCATGGTTCCAAAATTACCTGGGCATGTTGAGCTAACATAGTCGAAGCCATTTTTGACAATTTTAGCTAAAGACACCCAAGCGTCGGTACCTCTTTTGCAATATATGCGGGATATATGAATTATATCATGAACCCCGTAAGATAAAACCCCATATAAAATACAATAACTAAAAGATTATTAAAGTCATGGTTCTAAAATTACCTGGGCATGTTTAGCTAACATATTCGAAGCCGTTTTTGTCAATTTTAGTAAAAGACGCCCAAGCGTCGGTACCTCTTTTGCATCATAGAAAGATTATTAGAATTTAATGGACGTATATTTCATTTTACTGTAAATGTTGTTATTAATGCTAAATTTTAGCTTTTAACAAATAATATGACGTCATAGGTTTTGATTGGCATAATGTAATTATGCTACGCTTAAGAGCATTAATTGTACGGTACATAATTACAACTTAAAAGGAGATAGATTCATGATAAGGCGTCGAAACTTGTTTACCGATTAAGTTGTCAGAGTGTTGTCAGTTTGACGTCCATTTTGCTAACTCTCAGACATACTATTATCCTTGTTTAATGCATTACTTAAAAAAGGAGCATGTTTAATACGTATACCCATTGAAGTGTTAGATACATACTGTATATTTTTAACAGATACAAGGCAATGAGTATCTTTATTTAACACATAACGTAGTCATTCTCTCCTTCCATACGTATGTAGAGGATCCCCTCTCATTAAACATGAACTCCTGCTCATGATAATACAAGTAGAAAATATAACCAACAGGTGTCGCAAAGTGTATTAATTTAACAATTTATAAAGCTAAGCATTTTGTGATTTCTGGATATGGGAAGGAGGAGTATTTTATAATTTAATTCAAAACGATGTTACATATAACATTTTGAAATATATAAGGCATGTTAAGCTAATGTATCTCAAAACGTGATAAATAATATTTCAGAAAATTTTGATTCGGTGTTTAAGATGTAGCTAAAAGACGGGCGCATCCGATGACGTACAGAAAGCGAAATTTGAAAACTTTTTCGTATTATTCTTACATCGTTGGATGCGCCAGTCTTTTAGCTACATTTTAAACACCGAATCAAAATTTTCGGCCGGCTAATAACGGAGTTACGAATTTTTTTGTAGACCGAGATGTTTTTATTTTTGCGAGCGAAATCTCGGCATATTGCCGGACCTTTTTCAGAAGGCCGTGGATGATATCAAAAAGTGTTTTTTTGCACTTTATTTACATCGTTGGATGCGCCAGTCTTTTAGCTACATTTTAAACACCGAATCAAAATTTTCGGGTGGCTAATAACGGAGTTACGAATTTTTTCGTAGACCGAGATGTTTTTATTTTTGCGAGCGAACTCTCGGCATATTGCCGGAACTTTTTCAGACGGCCGTGGATGATATCAAAAAGTGTTTTTTTGCACTTTCTTTACATCGTTGGAAGCGCCAGTCTTTTAGCTACATTTTAAACACCGAATCAAAATTTTCGGCCGGCTAATAACGGAGTTACGAATTTTTTTGTAAACCGAGATGTTTTTATTTTTGCGAGCGAACTCTCGGCATATTGCCGGATCTTTTTCAGACGGCCGTGGATGATATCAAAAAGTGTTTTTTTGCACTTTCTTTACATCGTTGGATGCGCCAGTCTTTTAGCTACATTTTAAACACCGAATCAAAATTTTCGGCCGGCTAATAACGGAGTTACGAATTTTTTTGTAGACCGAGATGTTTTTATTTTTGCGAGCGAAATCTCGGCATATTGCCGGATCTTTTTCAGACGGCCGTGGATGATATCAAAAAGTGTTTTTTTGCACTTTGTTTACATCGTTAGATGCGCCAGTCTTTTAGCTACATTTTAAACACCGAATCAAAATTTTCGGGTGGCTAATAACGGAGTTACGATTTTTTTTGTAGACCGAGATGTTTTTATTTTTGCGAGCGAAATCTCGGCATATTGCCGGACCTTTTTCAGAAGGCCGTGGATGATATCAAAAAGTGTTTTTTTGCACTTTATTTACATCGTTGGATGCGCCAGTCTTTTAGCTACATTTTAAACACCGAATCAAAATTTTCGGGTGGCTAATAACGGAGTTACGAATTTTTTTGTAGACCGAGATGTTTTTATTTTTGCGAGCGAACTCTCGGCATATTGCCGGATCTTTTTCAGACGGCCGTGGATGATATCAAAAAGTGTTTTTTTGCACTTTCTTTACATCGTTGGAAGCGCCAGTCTTTTAGCTACATTTTAAACACCGAATCAAAATTTTCGGGTGGCTAATAACGGAGTTACGAATTTTTTTGTAGACCGAGATGTTTTTATTTTTGCGAGCGAACTCTCGGCATATTGCCGGATCTTTTTCAGACGGCCGTGGATGATATCAAAAAGTGTTTTTTTGCACT
The DNA here is from genome assembly GCA_947652605.1 of Elmis aenea. Classification (NCBI taxonomy): domain Eukaryota; kingdom Metazoa; phylum Arthropoda; class Insecta; order Coleoptera; family Elmidae; genus Elmis; species Elmis aenea. The sequence goes on along the minus strand of OX393583.1, from coordinate 3,540,653 downwards.
TTCTTTACATCGTTGGAAGCGCCAGTCTTTTAGCTACATTTTAAACACCGAATCAAAATTTTCGGCCGGCTAATAACGGAGTTACGAATTTTTTTGTAAACCGAGATGTTTTTATTTTTGCGAGCGAACTCTCGGCATATTGCCGGATCTTTTTCAGACGGCCGTGGATGATATCAAAAAGTGTTTTTTTGCACTTTCTTTACATCGTTGGATGCGCCAGTCTTTTAGCTACATTTTAAACACCGAATCAAAATTTTCGGGTGGCTAATAACGGAGTTACGAATTTTTTTGTAGACCGAGATGTTTTTATTTTTGCGAGCGAATTTTTAATTTTTTGAATAACTTTGTAAATTAAATTTCAAAATAGTTGAGACAAACGGCATTATACTAAGGAAAATAAACTCTATAACATACTAAAATTTGAAAAAAATCGTAAGAGCCGTTTTCAAGAAAAATTTTCAAAATTTTTAATTTTTTGAATAACTTTGTAAATTAAATTTCAAAATAGTTGAGACAAACGGCATTATACTAAGGAAAATAAACTCTATAACATACTAAAATTTGAACAAAATCGTAAGAGCCGTTTTCGAGAAAAATTTTCAAAATTTTTAATTTTTTGAATAACTTTGTAAATTAAATTTCAAAATATTTGAGACAAACGGCATTATACTAAGGAAAATAAACTCTATAACATACTAAAATTTGAACTAAATCGTAAGAGCCGTTTTCGAGAAAAATTTTCAAAATTTTTAATTTTTTGAATAACTTTGTAAATTAAATTTCAAAATATTTGAGACAAACGGCATTATACTAAGGAAAATAAACTCTATAACATACTAAAATTTGAACAAAATCGTAAGAGCCGTTTTCGAGAAAAATTTTCAAAATTTTTAATTTTTTGAATAACTTTGTAAATTAAATTTCAAAATAGTTGAGACAAACGGCATTATACTAAGGAAAATAAACTCTATAACATACTAAAATTTGAACAAAATCGTAAGAGCCGTTTTCGAGAAAAATTTTCAAAATTTTTAATTTTTTGAATAACTTTGTAAATTAAATTTCAAAATAGTTGAGACAAACGGCATTATACTAAGGAAAATAAACTCTATAACATACTAAAATTTGAACAAAATCGTAAGAGCCGTTTTCGAGAAAAATTTTCAAAATTTTTAATTTTTTGAATAACTTTGTAAATTAAATTTCAAAATAGTTGAGACAAACGGCATTATACTAAGGAAAATAAACTCTATAACATACTAAACTTTGAACTAAATCGTAAGAGCCGTTTTCGAGAAAAATTTTCAAAATTTTTAATTTTTTGAATAACTTTGTAAATTAAATTTCAAAATAGTTGAGACAAACGGCATTATACTAAGGAAAATAAACTCTATAACATACTAAAATTTGAACAAAATCGTAAGAGCCGTTTTCGAGAAAAATTTTCAAAATTTTTAATTTTTTGAATAACTTTGTAAATTAAATTTCAAAATAGTTGAGACAAACGGAATTATACTAAGGAAAATAAACTCTATAACATACTAAAATTTGAACAAAATCGTAAGAGCCGTTTTCGAGAAAAATTTTCAAAATTTTTAATTTTTTGAATAACTTTGTAAATTAAATTTCAAAATAGTTGAGACAAACGGCATTATACTAAGGAAAATAAACTCTATAACATACTAAAATTTGAACAAAATCGTAAGAGCCGTTTTCGAGAAAAATTTTCAAAATTTTTAATTTTTTGAATAACTTTGTAAATTAAATTTCAAAATAGTTGAGACAAACGGCATTATACTAAGAAAAATAAACTCTATAACATACTAAAATTTGAACAAAATCGTATGAGCCGTTTTCGAGAAAAATTTTCAAAATTTTTAATTTTTTGAATAACTTTGTAAATTAAATTTCAAAATAGTTGAGACAAACGGCATTATACTAAGGAAAATAAACTCTATAACATACTAAAATTTGAACAAAATCGTAAGAGCCGTTTTCGAGAAAAATTTTCAAAATTTTTAATTTTTTGAATAACTTTGTAAATTAAATTTCAAAATAGTTGAGACAAACGGCATTATACTAAGGAAAATAAACTCTATAACATACTAAAATTTGAACTAAATCGTAAGAGCCGTTTTCGAGAAAAATTTTCAAAATTTTTAATTTTTTGAATAACTTTGTAAATTAAATTTCAAAATAGTTGAGACAAACGGCATTATACTAAGGAAAATAAACTCTATAACATACTAAAATTTGAACAAAATCGTAAGAGCCGTTTTCGAGAAAAATTTTCAAAATTTTTAATTTTTTGAATAACTTTGTAAATTAAATTTCAAAATAGTTGAGACAAACGGCATTATACTAAGGAAAATAAACTCTATAACATACTAAAATTTGAACAAAATCGTAAGAGCCGTTTTCGAGAAAAATTTTCAAAATTTTTAATTTTTTGAATAACTTTGTAAATTAAATTTCAAAATAGTTGAGACAAACTGCATTATACTAAGGAAAATAAACTCTATAACATACTAAAATTTGAACAAAATCGTAAGAGCTGTTTTCGAGAAAAATTTTCAAAATTTTTAATTTTTTGAATAACTTTGTAAATTAAATTTCAAAATAGTTGAGACAAACGGCATTATACTAAGGAAAATAAACTCTATAACATACTAAAATTTGAACAAAATCGTAAGAGCCGTTTTCAAGAAAAATTTTCAAAATTTTTAATTTTTTGAATAACTTTGTAAATTAAATTTCAAAATAGTTGAGACAAACGGCATTATACTAAGGAAAATAAACTCTATAACATACTAAAATTTGAACAAAATCGTAAAAGCCGTTTTCGAGAAAAATTTTCAAAATTTTTAATTTTTTGAATAACTTTGTAAATTAAATTTCAAAATATTTGAGACAAACGGCATTATACTAAAGAAAATAAACTCTATAACATACTAAAATTTGAACAAAATCGTAAGAGCCGTTTTCGAGAAAAATTTTCAAAATTTTTAATTTTTTGAATAACTTTGTAAATTAAATTTTAAAATAGTTGAGACAAACGGCATTATACTAAGGAAAATAAACTCTATAACATACTAAAATTTGAACAAAATCGTAAGAGCCGTTTTCGAGAAAAATTTTCAAAATTTTTAATTTTTTGAATAACTTTGTAAATTAAATTTCAAAATAGTTGAGACAAACGGCATTATACTAAGGAAAATAAACTCTATAACATACTAAAATTTGAACAAAATCGTAAAAGCCGTTTTCGAGAAAAATTTTCAAAATTTTTAATTTTTTGAATAACTTTGTAAATTAAATTTCAAAATAGTTGAGACAAACAGCATTTTACTAAGAAAAATAAACTCTATAACATACTAAAATTTGAACAAAATCGTAAGAGCCGTTTTCGAGAAAAATTTTCAAAATTTTTAATTTTTTGAATAACTTTGTAAATTAAATTTCAAAATAGTTGAGACAAACGGAATTATACTAAGGAAAATAAACTCTATAACATACTAAAATTTGAACAAAATCGTAAGAGCCGTTTTCGAGAAAAATTTTCAAAATTTTTAATTTTTTGAATAACTTTGTAAATTAAATTTCAAAATAGTTGAGACAAACGGCATTATACTAAGGAAAATAAACTCTATAACATACTAAAATTTGAACAAAATCGTAAGAGCCGTTTTCGAGAAAAATTTTCAAAATTTTTAATTTTTTGAATAACTTTGTAAATTAAATTTCAAAATAGTTGAGACAAACTGCATTATACTAAGGAAAATAAACTCTATAACATACTAAAATTTGAACAAAATCGTAAGAGCTGTTTTCGAGAAAAATTTTCAAAATTTTTAATTTTTTGAATAACTTTGTAAATTAAATTTCAAAATAGTTGAGACAAACGGCATTATACTAAGGAAAATAAACTCTATAACATACTAAAATTTGAACAAAATCGTAAGAGCCGTTTTCAAGAAAAATTTTCAAAATTTTTAATTTTTTGAATAACTTTGTAAATTAAATTTCAAAATAGTTGAGACAAACGGCATTATACTAAGGAAAATAAACTCTATAACATACTAAAATTTGAACAAAATCGTAAAAGCCGTTTTCGAGAAAAATTTTCAAAATTTTTAATTTTTTGAATAACTTTGTAAATTAAATTTCAAAATATTTGAGACAAACGGCATTATACTAAAGAAAATAAACTCTATAACATACTAAAATTTGAACAAAATCGTAAGAGCCGTTTTCGAGAAAAATTTTCAAAATTTTTAATTTTTTGAATAACTTTGTAAATTAAATTTTAAAATAGTTGAGACAAACGGCATTATACTAAGGAAAATAAACTCTATAACATACTAAAATTTGAACAAAATCGTAAGAGCCGTTTTCGAGAAAAATTTTCAAAATTTTTAATTTTTTGAATAACTTTGTAAATTAAATTTCAAAATAGTTGAGACAAACGGCATTATACTAAGGAAAATAAACTCTATAACATACTAAAATTTGAACAAAATCGTAAAAGCCGTTTTCGAGAAAAATTTTCAAAATTTTTAATTTTTTGAATAACTTTGTAAATTAAATTTCAAAATAGTTGAGACAAACAGCATTTTACTAAGAAAAATAAACTCTATAACATACTAAAATTTGAACAAAATCGTAAGAGCCGTTTTCGAGAAAAATTTTCAAAATTTTTAATTTTTTGAATAACTTTGTAAATTAAATTTCAAAATAGTTGAGACAAACGGAATTATACTAAGGAAAATAAACTCTATAACATACTAAAATTTGAACAAAATCGTAAGAGCCGTTTTCGAGAAAAATTTTCAAAATTTTTAATTTTTTGAATAACTTTGTAAATTAAATTTCAAAATAGTTGAGACAAACGGCATTATACTAAGGAAAATAAACTCTATAACATACTAAAATTTGAACAAAATCGTAAGAGCCGTTTTCGAGAAAAATTTTCAAAATTTTTAATTTTTTGAATAACTTTGTAAATTAAATTTCAAAATAGTTGAGACAAACGGCATTATACTAAGGAAAATAAACTCTATAACATACTAAAATTTGAACAAAATCGTAAGAGCCGTTTTCGAGAAAAATTTTCAAAATTTTTAATTTTTTGAATAACTTTGTAAATTAAATTTCAAAATATTTGAGACAAACGGCATTATACTAAGGAAAATAAACTCTATAACATACTAAAATTTGAACAAAATCGTAAGAGCCGTTTTCGAGAAAAATTTTCAAAATTTTTAATTTTTTGAATAACTTTGTAAATTAAATTTCAAAATAGTTGAGACAAACGGCATTATACTAAGGAAAATAAACTCTATAACATACTAAAATTTGAACAAAATCGTAAGAGCCGTTTTCGAGAAAAATTTTCAAAATTTTTAATTTTTTGAATAACTTTGTAAATTAAATTTCAAAATAGTTGAGACAAACGGCATTATACTAAGGAAAATAAACTCTATAACATACTAAAATTTGAACAAAATCGTAAGAGCCGTTTTCGAGAAAAATTTTCAAAATTTTTAATTTTTTGAATAACTTTGTAAATTAAATTTCAAAATAGTTGAGACAAACGGCATTTTACTAAGGAAAATAAACTCTATAACATACTAAAATTTGAACAAAATCGTAAGAGCCGTTTTCGAGAAAAATTTTCAAAATTTTTAATTTTTTGAATAACTTTGTAAATTAAATTTCAAAATAGTTGAGACAAACGGCATTTTACTAAGAAAAATATCGTATGAGCCGTTTTCGAGAAAAATTTTCAAAATTTTTAATTTTTTGAATAACTTTGTAAATTAAATTTCAAAATAGTTGAGACAAACAGCATTTTACTAAGAAAAATAAACTCTATAACATACTAAAATTTGAACAAAATCGTAAGAGCCGTTTTCGAGAAAAATTTTCAAAATTTTTAATTTTTTGAATAACTTTGTAAATTAAATTTCAAAATAGTTGAGACAAACGGAATTATACTAAGGAAAATAAACTCTATAACATACTAAAATTTGAACAAAATCGTAAGAGCCGTTTTCGAGAAAAATTTTCAAAATTTTTAATTTTTTGAATAACTTTGTAAATTAAATTTCAAAATAGTTGAGACAAACGGCATTATACTAAGGAAAATAAACTCTATAACATACTAAAATTTGAAAAAAATCGTAAGAGCCGTTTTCAAGAAAAATTTTCAAAATTTTTAATTTTTTGAATAACTTTGTAAATTAAATTTCAAAATAGTTGAGACAAACGGCATTATACTAAAGAAAATAAACTCTATAACATACTAAAATTTGAACAAAATCGTAAGAGCCGTTTTCGAGAAAAATTTTCAAAATTTTTAATTTTTTGAATAACTTTGTAAATTAAATTTCAAAATATTTGAGACAAACGGCATTATACTAAGGAAAATAAACTCTATAACATACTAAAATTTGAACAAAATCGTAAGAGCCGTTTTCGAGAAAAATTTTCAAAATTTTTAATTTTTTGAATAACTTTGTAAATTAAATTTCAAAATAGTTGAGACAAACGGCATTATACTAAGGAAAATAAACTCTATAACATACTAAAATTTGAACAAAATCGTAAGAGCCGTTTTCGAGAAAAATTTTCAAAATTTTTAATTTTTTGAATAACTTTGTAAATTAAATTTCAAAATAGTTGAGACAAACGGCATTATACTAAGGAAAATAAACTCTATAACATACTAAAATTTGAACAAAATCGTAAGAGCCGTTTTCGAGAAAAATTTTCAAAATTTTTAATTTTTTGAATAACTTTGTAAATTAAATTTCAAAATAGTTGAGACAAACTGCATTATGCTAAGGAAAATAAACTCTATAACATACTAAAATTTGAACAAAATCGTAAGAGCCGTTTTCGAGAAAAATTTTCAAAATTTTTAATTTTTTGAATAACTTTGTAAATTAAATTTCAAAATATTTGAGACAAACGGCATTATACTAAGGAAAATAAACTCTATAACATACTAAAATTTGAACTAAATCGTAAGAGCCGTTTTCGAGAAAAATTTTCAAAATTTTTAATTTTTTGAATAACTTTGTAAATTAAATTTCAAAATAGTTGAGACAAACGGCATTATACTAAGAAAAATAAACTCTATAACATACTAAAATTTGAACAAAATCGTAAAAGCCGTTTTCGAGAAAAATTTTCAAAATTTTTAATTTTTTGAATAACTTTGTAAATTAAATTTCAAAATAGTTGAGACAAACGGCATTATACTAAGGAAAATAAACTCTATAACATACTAAAATTTGAACAAAATCGTAAGAGCCGTTTTCGAGAAAAATTTTCAAAATTTTTAATTTTTTGAATAACTTTGTAAATTAAATTTTAAAATAGTTGAGACAAACGGCATTATACTAAGGAAAATAAACTCTATAACATACTAAAATTTGAACAAAATCGTAAGAGCCGTTTTCGAGAAAAATTTTCAAAATTTTTAATTTTTTGAATAACTTTGTAAATTAAATTTCAAAATAGTTGAGACAAACGGCATTATACTAAGGAAAATAAACTCTATAACATACTAAAATTTGAACAAAATCGTAAGAGCCGTTTTCGAGAAAAATTTTCAAAATTTTTAATTTTTTGAATAACTTTGTAAATTAAATTTCAAAATAGTTGAGACAAACGGCATTATACTAAGGAAAATAAACTCTATAACATACTAAAATTTGAACAAAATCGTAAGAGCCGTTTTCGAGAAAAATTTTCAAAATTTTTAATTTTTTGAATAACTTTGTAAATTAAATTTCAAAATAGTTGAGACAAACGGCATTATACTAAGGAAAATAAACTCTATAACATACTAAAATTTGAACAAAATCGTAAGAGCCGTTTTCGAGAAAAATTTTCAAAATTTTTAATTTTTTGAATAACTTTGTAAATTAAATTTCAAAATAGTTGAGACAAACGGCATTATACTAAGGAAAATAAACTCTATAACATACTAAAATTTGAACAAAATCGTAAGAGCCGTTTTCGAGAAAAATTTTCAAAATTTTTAATTTTTTGAATAACTTTGTAAATTAAATTTCAAAATAGTTGAGACAAACGGCATTATACTAAGGAAAATAAACTCTATAACATACTAAAATTTGAACAAAATCGTAAGAGCCGTTTTCGAGAAAAATTTTCAAAATTTTTAATTTTTTGAATAACTTTGTAAATTAAATTTCAAAATAGTTGAGACAAACGGCATTATACTAAGGAAAATAAACTCTATAACATACTAAAATTTGAACAAAATCGTAAGAGCCGTTTTCGAGAAAAATTTTCAAAATTTTTAATTTTTTGAATAACTTTGTAAATTAAATTTCAAAATAGTTGAGACAAACGGCATTATACTAAGGAAAATAAACTCTATAACATACTAAAATTTGAACAAAATCGTAAGAGCCGTTTTCGAGAAAAATTTTCAAAATTTTTAATTTTTTGAATAACTTTGTAAATTAAATTTCAAAATAGTTGAGACAAACGGCATTATACTAAGGAAAATAAACTCTATAACATACTAAAATTTGAACAAAATCGTAAGAGCCGTTTTCGAGAAAAATTTTCAAAATTTTTAATTTTTTGAATAACTTTGTAAATTAAATTTCAAAATAGTTGAGACAAACGGCATTATACTAAGAAAAATAAACTCTATAACCAGTAGCGGTTCATTTAACACATAACGTAGTCATTCTCTCCTTCCATACGTATGTAGAGGATTCCCTCTCATTAAACATGAACTCCTGCTCATGATAATACAAGTAGAAAATGTAACCAACAGGTGTCGCAAAGTGTATTAATTTGGCAATTTATAAAGCTAAGCATTTTGTGATTTCGGGATATGGGAAGGAGGAGTATTTTATAATTTAATTCAAAACGATGTTACATAAAACATTTTGAAATATATAAGGCATGTTAAGCTAATTTATCTCAAAATGTGATAAATAATATTTCAGAAAATTTCGATTCGGTGTTTAAGATGTAGCCAAGAGACGGGCGCATCCGACGACGTACAGAAAGCGAAATTTGAAAACTTTTTCGTATTATCTTTACATCGTTGGATGCGCGGGTCTTTTAGCTACATTTTAAACACCGAATCAATGTTAGATTTTTCAACATCAAGTGCACTAACTTTAGAAGTTAGGGCAAACATATCGCGGCCCCAGAGCGACCGGCCTACAGGGATTTCTCCCGGTGTCCCGGGGCCCTCTTCGCCACTGCCACTCTGTGCATCTGGCTACCGCACTCTATTAAACTGAATAGTGTTACAAATTTGAATAATATTTTACCGCTAAAGGAAAGTGTGAGAAATTACCGAAGGGAATGACAACGGGCAACGTAAAATATTTAACAAACTTTCTCGGTCAGAGCTGTTCCTCCTGCTCCCAAAGCCACTTATCTTTATCGACATGTACCCTCGCCTTCTCGTACCAGACCCAAGATAGTAGACAACGAACACATTGCGATATCAATTCCCCAGTTTTTTTATGTCTCCCCTCAGTCATTTTATTGTAAATCAAGCCTAAGACTTCTGCACCCTCTGCCGTTACTCAAAGAAATCGATCTTGCTGCTTCGCGAACCAATGTTTCAAAGAGAGTTTACAAAAAATATTGGATTCCGTCGACGATATATCCGAAGAAACGAAACGAAACGACGAATATTATTTCGTAAGGAAAATGACATCAGATATCCCTTTAAATTCTGCACAAATTTGCTAATTGAAACGTTTCTGTATCTAATATTAACGGAGTTACTCGAAAAACAGGTTAGAAAAATGGGTACCCTGTGTACAAGATTAAGTTTCCACATTATAACAAGTGTTTTGGTGCTGTTGTGCGCCAACATTGGATTATAAATAAAGCCATACTTTATTGAACACATCACACGGCGTTGCAAGCCCGGATATAAGTTCCTCTACGAAATAACAGACACGTTCGGAAAAGCCCTGCAGACATTTGCAAATAAAAATTGAGGACCAAGTAAAAATCAACGCGCGCGTACCATCAGGATTCCTCCTACCTAAACAACACGGCGATACAAAAATATCTCTTCGGGGTAAACGTGAGTTAGATAACGATTTTGTGTTCTACTCGAAACCAAGCCACAAAACGAATAACAAATTGAAACTCGCAAAAACGTAGACGGCAAAGATGCCGTAGTTTATTTTACAGCCAGAAGTTATTAACACAGTAATAGCTGTAAATTTTTCATTGTAGTTAATCGTCCAACAGACAGTAGGCTTTTATTTGTTATTATTTAAGTTGCAGGTGATGGATAATGATAAATATCCAGAACGCTATAACATAACGAAGGGAGAGAGCCATAAAACTCAGTTGGTTTATGAATTTGCGTATTAATAATCTGTACAGCCTGTGCCAGAAATAATTTGCTCACAGTTGGGATCCCAAAAATCAGAATTGCTGCAGATGAGTCAAATTTTCAGCTACTGTCCATTATAAAAATAACAAAATTACCTCAGTGTTTAATTTTAAATTGTATGTAGGTAAATGGGTTTAGTTAAATATCACCCATAATTGATTCACTAAGAAATCTACTGATGAAGCTAAAGGAGACTTGAAAATAGTACCGTTTCTTTTAACCAATTAAAATAGAAGAATGGCAAAGCTTTTGAATTTTAAAAATAAGTTACAAAACTCTTAAAGGTACCATAAGCAATGCATTTCCATCTAAAGTTTGCTTTAAAATGGCCTAAGACTATTTTTTTGAGAGCTTTAAAGTTTTGCAAAAAATTGCATTTTGTTTTGGCAAAATTTGAAAAGTGTATAGGCTGGCATTTTGTTAGGGTACAAATTCAAAAGTGCTACAATGGAGTCAAAAATATAAAATAAACCCAAATAAGACCTGATCAAGCTTTTATTTGTTTAAAAACGGCCCAAGACAATTTGTTTTCAGCTACTTAAAATTTTGAAAACAATTTCAAGTGTATAGCCTGGCATTTTGTTATGGTACAAATTCAAAAGTGCTGCAATGGTCTTAATATTTTCAAAAAATATTAAATAAGCTCCAAGCAACTCTTTTCCATCCTTAGTTTGTTTAAAAACGGCCTAAAAGAATTTTCTTAAGCTACTCAAAATTTTGAAAAAAGTTGCGAGTGTATAGCCTGGAATTTTGTTATGGTACAAATTCAAAAGTGCTGCAATGGTCTTAATATTTTCAAAAAATATTAAATAAGCTCCAAGCAACTCTTTTCCATCCTTAGTTTGTTTAAAAACGGCCTAAAAGAATTTTCTTGAACTACTCAAAATTTTGAAAAAAGTTGCGAGTGTATAGCCTGGCATTTTGTTATGGTACAAATTCAAAAGTGCTGTAATGGTCTTAATATTTTCAAAAAATATTAAATAAGCTCCAAGCAACTCTTTTCCATCCTTAGTTTGTTTAAAAACGGCCTAAAAGAATTTTCTTGAGCTACTAAAAATTTTGAAAAAAGTTGCGAGTGTATAGCCTGGCATTTTGTTAAAGTACAAATTTAAAAGTGCTTCAATGATCTTTATATTTTAAAAAAAGCAAAAAACAATCGTTTTTCACTTTTAGTTAGTTGAAAAACGCCCTAAAACAATGTTCTTGAGCTACTCAAAATTTTGAAAAAAGTTTCAGACTTGTGTTTAGTTAGGGTGCAAATTTAAAAGTGCTGCAATAGATTTATATTTTCAAATTTTTTTAAATAAACCATAAGCAATCCTTTTTCTCATTCAATTTGTTTAAAAACGGCCCAAAACTATTTTCTTACAGCGCATTAAAATTTTGAAAAAAGTTTCAAGTGTAACCTGACATTTTGTTAGGGTACAAATTCAAAAAGGCTACAATGGTCTTTATTTTTTGTACAAATAATAAAGTAACCCTAACCAATCCATTTTTACCTTTCAACTGTTCAAAAATGGCCTAAAAACCATTATTCTTTTAGCTTCTCAAAATTTTGAAAAAGTTCAAAGTGTAAAGCCTGACATTTTGTTAGGATAAAAATATGAAAAAGCTGCATTGGCCTTTATATTTAAAAAAAAATCCTAGACGCACCCTAAGCAATGCATTTCCACCTCCAGTTTGTTCAAAATCCTAACGAAGTCTTGCAGCAGTCGATTGTTTCGGGACCATTCACTTGTTTTTCAAGTTCAATTGACAGCTCATTATTGATCAAAAACCGCAACGACTGATTTTCCAAACGTTTCTGCACAAAAATCTCGATATTTTATCCCGTACAAGCAAACAAGATGTACCTACACAAATCGCTAGCATTTGTTCTCAATTATATTCCCGGGTCTCTCCTGATAACTTCTTCAATTTATGCCATTTCCATTGCTTCATATTTAGCTAAACATCATCAAAATTGCTCGTGATAATGCCTGCACTGAAGCTCGCTCGCATAAAGAACAAACTACTTAATTTTTGGTCTTAATTAAAGATATACACGTGGCGAAAAAATAAAAACCATGGCTTTACTTCGCCAGTTGATTGCTAATGTAAGACAGGGGATGATAAAGTTATGTGCGGGAAAAATAAAACTCGGTGGATGAGATTGAAGCAATTCGAGCGAAGGACGTCGGAAACACGGAAACGAATGATATGGAATGTTGTAAATCATAGCCTCCTATTTTTACATAGCCGGTTATAGAATTTGAATGTTATATTCGTAAAAAAAAAGTTTGCTAATGTTCAAGCACCAGTTAACTTTTCAGTTCGTATATCTACTGACGCAGCTTCATCTAAGCTTTACGATTTTCGATTTTAATGATGTTTTTGGCTATAAAAACTTCACATTTAACTCAAATAAGGAATAATTTGGGGTAATACAGGTATGTAATTTTGCAAGTTTAAGTAAACATCTCATATATTTCTTTTCGTTATAATTGTCATGCAAGCTTACAGCTTTGCGCTGTTTCTTAAACATATTTTTCAGTTTATTAATTTACTTACAATTGTATAAAATTATTACTAATTAAACTATTCAAAACTACATTCTTTACCTTTGATGCTAATTAAACAGTATCCAACACTTTCCAACGGCGATAACTTTCCCATTTGTTAATATCCCCATGTAAAACTGCAGAAGGTACAAAACACAAGTGCAATTAAAGTAATTTTGTCGAGTATAAGCTCACAACAACCACCGGAGCACACTAATCGCACGCGTTGCAGATCATAAGTGCTTAACTTGTACTCAAATGGTCCCTTACAAGTGTGTTATAAAATAAAACAGATAAAAAAGTTTCGCAATTAAACTGAAACCTACTGAGCAAGTGTAGTTTAAAAATTATTAAGCATGTCCTATACCTAAAGTTAATATTTCTCGAGTTATTGGTCGCATTCAGCTACGTAGCGGTAGCTGCTCCGAAAACGTCTCCTTTGAACAAGCGCTACTTTCCCAACAGTTGCGGAGCGGTAGCTGCTCCCAAAACGTCTCCTTTTAACAAGAGCTACTTTTCCAACAGTTGCGGAGCGGTAGCTGCTCCGAAAACGTCTCCTTTTAACAACCGCTACTTTCCCAACAGTTGCCATGTTTTATTTATTTTATAGCGTCGTTATCAGAGTAGATACAAAAAAGTTTTAAATACACAAGTTGTTTTTTGTCATCACAAACTGCATAAAACTGCATAATTTTTAAATATACAGAGTGTTTGGTTTTTGAAATACAATATCCTGTATATTTTTACGTATTCTTGTAGAAAATTAAATTACCTACAAATAACATTAAGCATGTCTTATACCTAAAATTAATATTTCTTGAGTTATTTCAATTTTAATAATTTATTTTTCAAAATGGTGGAGGTGCCGAGTATTTTAATATGGCAATACAAATAAATTAATATCTCTGTTCTAAGACAAGCTACGAAAAAACTTTAAATACAAAAGTTGTTTTGCATCACAAACTGCATAAAACTGCATAATTTTTAAATATACAGAGTGTTCCGTTTTTGAGAACCAACATGCAAGTTTGTTATTTTAAATACAACATCCTGTATATTTTTACGTTTTCTTGTAGAAAATTTAATTTCCTACAATAAACATGAAGCATGTCCTATACCTAAAATTAATATTTCTTGAGTTATTTCAATTTTAATAATTTATTTTTCAAAATGGTGGAGGTGCCGGGTATTTTAATATGGCAATACAAATAAATTAATATCTCTGTTCTAAGACAAGCTACGAAAAAACTTTAAATACAAAAGTTGTTTGGCATCACAAACTGCATAAAACTGCATAATTTTTAAATATACAGAGTGTTCCGTTTTTGAGAACCAACATGCAAGTTTGTTATTTTAAATACAACACCCTGTATATTTTTACGTTTTCTTGTAGAAAATTTAATTTCCTACAATAAACATTAAGCATGTTCTATACCTAAAGTTAATATTTCTCGAGTTATTGGTCGCATTCAGCTACGTAGCGGTAGCTGCTCCGAAAACGTCTCCTTTTAACAACCGCTACTTTCCCAACAGTTGCAATTTTTGCAACCCTTACCTGATCATTCTTGATAAATTATAAGACGGAATTTTAATTAGTTTCGACTTCAATGCACAATGCAACATTGCTTTCGCAGATTCAACTTGCCGGAACAAAGTCGGTTAAACGTTTAGTTGCATCTCCACAGAAACAATAACACCAGAACGCAGTATAATGTGAAAACGATTCGCTCATGTTTATTTTGCACTTAAAACCAAAGAATATGCTGTTAAGACTATTTTCCTACGACTTGAGAGCCTTAGCTTGAGTACGTTTCCCTGTTTGCTTCCACCATTAAATATTTATAGATTTCAATGTTAACGGATGAACTTTTTGTGTAGTTGCACGTAAATTTGAGTTCGTTCGTTAAATTAATTAAGGTACAACAAAGCGGTGTATTAACTTGGCTTAAAAATTAAACGTATAATATAGTTTCGTTTAAAATAAGACAGTTTAGTTGTTGCAGTTGTAGTTAAGTGGGTACTTGAAAGTTTTAAATTTTGCTAGTTAAACAAACCGCTTGGAAATAACACATGGTTTAAAAAAAGTTTCATTTTGTTTTACTATAAAGTGTTGTAGAATTTCTATTACGGTTTCAAATACATTCAAAAAATTTGTGCAAAAGTTTAGAAAACATTTCAATAAATAACAACCAAACGAATAGAATTATTAAGCCAATCAAATTTGTATCACTACTAGTAACTTTCTAGACGTAGCGAAGGCTTTCGATAAAGTGTGGTATGATGGTTTAAATTATAAACTAAGATCGCTCGTACCAAAACAATACTCCCAAATTTTTCAGTCCTGCATCTCAGAAAGACACTTCAGAATAAAACAAGAAGAATCTTATTCAGAACTTAAAAAAATTAAAGCAGGGGTTCCACAAGGAAGCGCACTAGGTCCGGTCCTAAACCTATTGTATACTTGTGATATTCCAAAGTTAGAAAACAATACTATAGCGACCTTTGCCGACGACACGGCTATTTTAGCAGTAGGAAGAAACATAATAGAATCATCCGAGAAATTACAAGCAGCTGCCAATTAGATCAACAACTGGACAAAAACATGGCGTAAACAGTTAAATGAAAACAAGTCAGCACATGTCAATTGTACCAACAAGAGAATTGAATATGTACCAATCAACTTAAATAATAAAAAAATTCCATACTCCAAGACTCCAACACAGCAAAATACTTAGGTATTACGTTAAACGCTAAGCTACGCTGGAAGGCTCGTCAAAAAAAAGAGGAAAGAAATACAGATATAAAAAGATGTCTTGGGTAATCGGGATTAAATCCTCTCTGTCGCTACATAATAAACTTTTGCTTTACGAGCATATTTTAAAGCCTGTATGGACATATGGGATACAGCTTTGGGGATGCACCAAACAGAGTAACATTCAGATCTTCCAGAGATTCCTGAACAAAACACTAAGGAACATCGCTGATGCAGCTTGGTTTTGCAGAAACAATGACAAACATCGTGATCCCTACATGGACATGGACACTGTAACCAAGTAAGAAGAAGAAGACTGTGCGGTAGTGTGCACGTTAATAATTAGTGTACTTATAAATAAGCAGAGTAATTTTGAACATAATTAATTTAGGCTAGAACTAAACTGTTCATTGGTCTCAAAGACCAGATTGCATTGTTATTAACTCAATAATGGTTTAAATAAAAAACAGATTGTATAAAAATCTCGAGATTTCTCAAGAAATAAGAGGCCAGTTTTTTTTTCTCGAGAAATAAAAACTATCGAGAAATCTTTAAACTCCACATATAACTATTGGTAGGGATGGACGCAAGATTTTGCATCTAACTTTCGGTCATGTTCTCAACTACAATTCGTTTCGAATAGAGTTATTGTTCTCGAATTATTTTGATATTTATTTAATTTGATATTTACCAAACCACAGCACAACTCATCTGGCTATTCTTGACAAAATTATACAATTTTTTATTAATATTTTAAAGTTTAAAACGAAGCTGTAAAGTACCTATTATCATGTGTTTTAAACTAATCTTTATTACAAGTCAAGTTTTTTTTTTATTGAAAATGTATCCGAACATCGCAGTAAATAAAAAAGAAGCATACCTTGGGTTTTTCCCTTACAACATTGTTACTGTTTATACTACCAAATAAGTTATATAAAAACTGGGCGTTCGACTTCTGTTGTTTTTTGTGTTACAACCGAAGCTTTCATTCACTTGTTCCAGTTAAGCTTGTGTGTTTTGTTTCGGAACTGGACCGGCCAAAGAAAACACGCTGCGTTTAGGCTCAATGGAGTAAAAGAAACTTATGAGCTACTGGAAAGAAAAACTAACTCTCGAGAGCGTTCTATTTATCTTCCAGGAGCAGATGTCAAAAACATAATATATAAAAAGCCGAAAATAACATTGGAATTGTATTATGTTTGATCGCTTTGTTGTGACAACAGTATTAAGCTGTTGTGTTAAAATTACCAACTTATTTGAAGCAGGACTATTTTTCAAGATTGCTAAGCCTTCTGTTTCGGTTGTTAATTATTAAAGTTATCTGTAAATATGTTCAAACAATTATCTTAAAGGATATTGTAAAAACTAAGAGCCTTTCTTAACTATCCGTCGATTGCTTTAAATATTTAGCTAACGCAGCCAAACTGGGCTTCCAGACAACTCAAATTTTAGTTATTTGATGTACGTTATTCAATATTAAATTCATTATCGTAGAAAAATATAAATCAAGACGAAATGCATTACATTCCCTGAATATAAAGGCACATATTTTAAACTCCAAACTACATAAATTTCAGTTAACGGCTGAGCTAACGATGTATAGCAGCGGAAAATCCTTGTTTTCTTCTCTTTTATTTGGATGTTTATAGATGAAGACCGGGGAGAGATTATTTAACAGCCGCTTCTATTAGCTACTGGATAAGTTTCTCAAATTCACGGATTATTTAATAGTCTGTTTCGTACGTTAAGCGTCCCTATGTTTTCAAATATTATCGTTGACAGTTTTAATTAAAAGATAAGGTTTGTTTGTATTTTTAACCCTCGTCAAAGCGACTTCTATAAGCTATAAATATCGAATGTTGCCGATATTGCGATAAGAACAGGTTGCGATGTGATGAAATTGTTTGTCGGTTTTTAAATTTTTTATTCTAATTCTGAATGCGAGCGTGAAGCTAAATTTATCGAGATAACTAATTATTTTATTTAAAAAGTATTTTTTTTTAAGATCTCGTTTTAAATAATTCTGTTTAAACAGTTTAAAGTCACTGCCTTGCGCACAGTATTTTCAAATTTATTATACGGTTTTTCAAACAACACAGAACCCTATACAAGAATCCTTCTTAATCGGTTCCTCTTGTATCTTTCGGTGTCATGCTTTTCTATTTCTGTGTTATGTTTCTCCACGACAATTTTACAAATAAAAGGATAACGGATCCACCGCTACTTAATATAAATGGGACTATAGTGCCATATGAAAATCAAGCGAAATATCTTGGCATGACCCTTGACGCAAAATTGCGATGGAAAGAACATGTTAAAAAGAAAAAAAATGAACTTAATCTAAAATACAGACAGTACTTTTGGCTTCTTGGAAGATATTTCAAATTATCAATTTATAATAAGATCCTAATATACAAACAGGTCCTGAAACCGGTGTGGCTTTATGGTATTCAACTTTGGGGTTGCACCAAAGACAGCAATATTACATCTATCCAGACTTTCCAAAACAAAGTGCTACGTAATATGGTAAACGCTCCATGGTACGTCCGCAACAGTGATCTTCATCGAGACCTTGGTATACCAATGGTTAAGGAAGAAATCAAAAGGTTTGCTGGTAAACATGAAACCAGACTCCACCATCATGAGAATGCAGAAGCTCTTCAACTGCTGGACAACCAACACCTTGTCCGAAGATTGAAGAGGACCAAGCCGTTTGAACTCGTGTAGTGTGTTTTCTGTGTAAAAGCTGAGCATAGTGCGCGAGTGAGAGTGCATAGAATATAGTCAGAACAATCTAGAAGACATCAATGGATGGACACTAGTGGTTAAGTATTTAGTTTTAAGATTTACTAGAAAAAAATTGATGGTTGGTCTATTAGACCAGTATTAATAACCCAAACACCTAAGGTGTTTATATAAAAAAAAAAAAAAAAATGTTTCTCCACTCCTGCCTATCATTAGCTAATTGTGGCACATCTCTCCAGCAGACTCCTTTTTCTCCTAGTCTCTGCCTCACTTCTTTTTCCCATTTTATTCTTCGTCTTCCCCTATTTCTTTTTCCCTCGATCTGCATTTCCCATCCTATTTTGGCGTATCTACTTTCTGGCATGCGTAGTAGATGTCCAAGTCATCTTAATTGATTGGTCTCCATCTTTTTCTTAACACTTGTGTGAACACCACCTCTGTACATATATGGTACACCACTGGCCTGGCTGGACCAGTATTGTTGAACGGGCTAAATGGTCTGTATCAGGTAGATAAATGCTAGTAAAAAACCTTTTCTTTCGTTTTTTATTGCATTTTATTGACTTAGCTTAATAGTACATTACTTATTCTGAGTTTCCTCATTGATGCACAAGAATTCTACAAACGCTTAAGGTATAATTTTTAACTTGAATTTGGCGTAAAACGTTAAAGTCCACACTGCCTTTAAAACCTGCAGTTCAGTGATACTTTAAACTGCAGTAAAGCTTTGTTTTCAAACAAAATTGAATGCGGTTTATCCCGAGACATCCGATAAATAACCCCGTTAGATTTTCTGCACGTCCGTTCCCTTCAACATTAAACACCCACTCAAAGAAACGGGAAAAACGTTAGCGCGAAACAGAGTTTCGACATTCAGTTGTTTCAATCTGTATAAGTAACGATTTTACCTCATGAACCCTGCTTCGGCAGGACTTTTAATAGGAGTTCGGATATAGAATCGGAAAATAAAAGTTGCCTTTGTACTTCAAAGCGTTTCTGTAGCTATGAAGTAAGTAAAAATGAATGCACGTTTTGGAATCGAAGTCTTCTGTTTGACAAACGACAAACGCAAGCCGGGACAAGTAAATATAATGCAGATATTCATATTTCAGGAGTTCGACATCGGAATTTGTAGCAAAAAAACAGTAGTGTTGACGCATTTTATTTAATATTTGCAGACCAGTAGGTGCTTACTTCTTTTTTTCGTTTATATTTATCGTTAAAAGTATTGTGAAGAAGTGTGTTTTGAAAACAGGACATCATGAAGATAAAAACTGTTCCAAATACCTACGTAGTACTAGGCAAATTGAATTTATTGGAAATAAAAATAAAAGTGCAATTAAACCTCTATATTTGTCATAAATCTGTTCCTTAGGAACATAACGATTGAGGCTTATGTGCAGATTTGTATATACTCATGAAAATTTTGAAATTGATAGGGCATGTTAAGCTAATGTATCTCAAGATGTGGTCATAATTTCAGAAAAATAAAACAAGTTTGAGCGTTTCTCGCATAAGCATGTGCAGATTTGTATATATTCATCAAATTACTCCCTTCCTACGATCTTGGATAAAATCAAAACGATGTGTAATAAAATTTGGAAATTGATAGGGCATGTTAAGCTAATGTATCTCAACATGTGGTATTAAAGTAGTAATTTTCCAACTATTTCTCCCGCGTGCCAATAAAAATTTTCTACGTGCCAGCTGTGGCACTCGTGCCATAGGTTTGCCACCCCTGTCCTATGGCATAGTTTTCTAATTGTATTTGATATCTTGTACCTGTTTTTTGTTTCTAGAGTTTGTGTATCAAAATCTTGTAAAAATAAAAGACTTGAAATAAAGGCGAGGTAGGCCTCGGATCACATTTTTTTCAGAAAAGTATCGCACATCAGTGTAATCCACGTGAATCTAATAATTCAATTTCCGGTAAATTCATCAATATCCGCCCTGTGTGTTTCCCTCCGCACGCCCAGATGTGGTAGTCACGTCTCTAACAGAGCTAAATTCCATGCCAGGCATTAGAGAAGTGAAGTTAACCACATTTTGTCGTGGAACGTCTGAGCTTTCATGGCGTTTGGACGTGCCGCGGCCTTCAGTTAGTCTAACCCTGTCTTTGCGGCTCCCACTTTGATCAATATGTAAGTGCCTATCGGTATGTGCTAATCTAAAAGGATTAACCTCAAGTCCTTACAAGAATTAATTTGGCAATGTAAGCTTTTTACGATTCAAACATAACTTGCTGTTAAACCAAATCATGATCGTTAAGAAAACTTAAGTTTTATTATTAAATAAACACACATTACTCGTTTTCCTTTATGTTCAATAATACAACGGCTCTAAAGATTCTATCTCCCAACCGAACGTATATCCTACATTTTGAATATGAAGTCATGAAAATCAAATTTATGCCAATTTTAGTTATATAGGCTTTTATATAGAAGTCGTTTTTATATTACCTTGAACATTTTATTTCCATATGAAAAGAATTTCATTTGCTATGCTGTGTTCACTAGGAATAACAATTTCTTTTAGAAGAATTTGGGTGTTACATATGTAAATCTAATTTAAATAAGTTTGAGGATCGTTTCAAATATTAAATTAGTTAAATTCAAGAAGACCCGTAAATATTTTAACATTTTTAGACTATAACAAATACTTAACATGCTTTAACCAAAATTGTTGTGATAAACACACCAATGTTTTGTCTTATTGTGCCAGGGGAAAAAAATTTCATTTTATTCTCGACAATATTTTTATATTGTGCATACATTATTACAATGTAACAGCTAAGCCACCGTAGAGATGTGGCAAATTAACGACAAAGAATTTTTATTACGTCCTCTGGCCATATAACTTGGCCCATAAAAGTTCATTTCTGAAGCATACGATAGCTTATATAAAGTCTCGAAGCGAATTTATTATGAGTGGAAATTTATTTCAAGGGAACTGTCGTCTAGGTACTAGGAGAATAAAATATTCTTTACACAGTCAAATCAGCTTTATTTATTATTAAATATAACTTATGCACTACAATAAAAAAGGATCAGAATTGAAGCTAGTTTTTCTACACATGAAACTAAAACTAATACCAACTACCACAAGCTTATATTAAAAAAGCTATAACAAGTTTAATTTATTGCAAAAAGGGCAAATAGTTTTTAACGTACGAAAGAATAAATTTTTGTATGCACAGCAGAGATGGGCATTACTTAAGCATTTTTTTACTTCAGCACTTTTTTAAGTACTTAAAACATGTACTGCAGTACATTCTAAAATTAGTTACTTAGGACTTGAATCTCAAGTACTTCGGTGAAAATACTGGTACTTAATACTTGTATTAGTACTTCAGTACCACAAAAATTACTTAAGTACTTTGTAAAATACTGCAGTACAATGCAAAGTACTTAAGTACTTTTAGTAGACACAAGTACTTTTTAAGATATTGGTTGGCTGACACCAAAAAGGGTTTTATACTAGTAACATCAGTAATGCTGTAGTCTCGAAATAATATCTGCAAAAAGTACTTGAAAGTACTCGAGAAATACTGCTTAAGTACTTTTTGCAAGTACTTGTACTTAAAAATCAGTACTTTTAAAAATAGCGGTACTGGTACTAAAAATCCAAGTACTAGACTTGAGTAATTTTTGGCCAGTACTTGCTCAGCTCTGTTCACAGGATATGTTCATCTTTTATAAAATCCTTTTTACAAAAATCCACCAGTCTGTATGTAATTTCAATAATTAAACCTTTACAGGTACAATATTGTAATTTGAATTTACAGAAAATGTTTTCCATACATAGTTATTATAATAAAAAACTTTTTACAGAATTTCGAATGTTTCTCTGTCTGTAATTTCAATTATTTGGCGTTTATATGACAACATACCCATTTTCATAGGGTTTAGCGAATCCCACTTTACGAGTTATGCGTTAAAAAATACCTAAACATTTTTTTGAACGACATATATAATCGACATTATGCTCGCAGAATACAAAGCAACCCATAACTTTACAAAATTGCTCAAAATGAAATCCACGTATTCTTGTACTGTTTAATTACACAGATAGCGATTTCTTAGCTTCGTGTATTCTGTTATATATTTCGTGCGTAGGATATCTAATTACGTGTTTTGAATAAGCTACGTGATTACAATACATACATGCGAATGCGCTGAAAAATCGCGATTACAAAAAAAAAGACCGAGAATTCGTCAATAATAAAAGCTTTTCACACACAAAAAAGGAAAAAATAAGTTGTAATTGGTCGTGACATCAAAGTTTTTTGGCGTGAAAACAGGAATTAACTTGAAAAATATTATACGTGATAAACAACACTAATTGTCGAATTATTGGAGTTATGTGAAGACAGATTGAAGGACTAAACTTAATTCCCTGCAGCCTATAAAAATTACAAAACTATTCCATGCACATTTTAGTGTTGTTATATTATTGCTCGATTTATTTTTATTAACAGTTTAAAATTTTACAGTTATATAACAAAACCAAATTCAAGAGATGCCGTTTCGTTCAATATGAAATAACGAAGGAAAATTTACGATGAAAAATCACTGAGTCGTGCCTAATTTATTACCAATAAATAAGTGAGCAATCGAGTCGGCTTTTAAACGAGTTTTTTTTAAACTACTTCATCTGTTTCGCCTTCAAGCGTCTTAGGAAATAGAGAAACATTCCCATAAATAATTTATATATTAAGTGATGTAGCATCCAAGCCCCGTCGATAACGTGATCTGCCTAATAAAAAAACATCGCCCGAATAGTTGTAGTGATGATTTAAATATTGAAGCAAATCGACTTTACATATTCATGAGATTTACAAGCGTCAAAGGACGAAATTCGATCAATTTTAACGCGATAGAAGCCAACAAAATTCTTATGACATTGCTTAGACGTTGTTTAAAATTTCTACAAATAATTAGACCCGTAATAAAATATTTGATTATTTTTTCATAAAAGATGTGAAGGGTATACTCTAGGAATTTTTTCAATACTTTAAAGATGTGAAGATACCTATAGATTTTGCTTTTGATAAAGTACTAGCCTTTGTAAGTTTGAACAAATTCAGCTTGGCCCTAGTATAAAATACAGCAAAACAGCTTTTCCATATACAATTTTTTCGGTAGTATCAAAATTATTTCGTAACGCTTTAAAATATTGCGAAAACACTCCATAAACTTGTGATGCCGTTATATGTGCTGCACTTCTGTTGCTGATCTTCAAAAGTTTTCAGTAAAACAAAACAAGCCCGTTAGCTTGACTAAAAGCTGAAAGTGCAGAATCAGGTTCTCTAAGATAAGGAAGAGGATGAAACCAGTAAACCACTGCCACCCATTACGGACACAAGACATTTGCATAAGCTTAAGCTGATCGCAGTTGCCCCCTGTCATCCCATCATTTGTCACTGATCGTGAACCTCATACCGAAAGATGGAAAGGGTCAGGAATAATAAGCAAGTGAATGTGAAACAGGACTCAGATTACAAACAGTTTACAATTATTTTCCTATAATTTTATTCTAGAAACATTAATTTATATAACTTTTAAATTATATTAGCTTAATTTGAAAAACAGGTTAATGTAATAGCACAAAAACCACTCCCACATTCAAAATGTTGAGTTTTTTACGATTATAATAATCACAATGCATTACCCAAATTCTTCTCTACAAAGATTGTTAATTAGAACTTTTATTAATTTACATAAAAAATTAAAAAAAGGGTTTAATCTTATAACACATTAACCGCAGCCAAGAAATAGTGTTTTACTGTTCTAAGAATAACATTGTAAAGCTTAAACTTTATTACACATACATTTCTGATTAGAATTTTTACATTATATTGGTTTAGCTTAATCAAAGGAATTAAATTGAGAACACAAAAACCACCCATACAGGCAAAATAAAGTTGTTTTTTTGCCAAAAATACTGTGTATTTTGGTTTGAATTTTACAGGAAATGTTTATTCAACGCATATTTACATGTAGAATACAGTTTTTTCATTTTTATGCCCATTGGTCAGTGTGTATTTTCAATAATTTGCTGCATACACCATGCCTTAGGTCCTTTGGAAATAAATGTGTGACTCGAATGTTATATCGACAAATATTTGCCAAACTATTGTTAATTTTGATTTGAATTTTATAGTACATGTTAATCCAAAGCATCTTTACATAAAAATTATTCTTTCGCATTAATATGTCAGTCTGTCTGTCTTATTTTGAATAATAAGCCGAATACATTACCTTTAGGTAATAATTTGTGACTGGGACGGTTATATCAACAAATATTGTCCAAAATACTGTGAATTTTAATTTGAATTTTACAGGAAATGTTATTCGAAGGCATCTTTACATGAAAATGTTATTTTTTAATTTATTTGTCAATCTGCCTGTTTGTATTTTCAATAATTAGCCAAATATCTCATCCTTTGGTTAAGAATTGTGTAATTCGGAAGGTTATATAGACAAATATTTTTTAAATTACTTTGAATTTCGATTTGAATTTCACAGATTTTGTATATTTTACGAATTTTTAGATAAAATTAATAATATTGCATTTTTATGTGTGTCTGTTTGTTTGTATTTTCAATAATTAGCCGAATACATTACCCTTTAAGTAATAATTTGTGTGCAATATTCTTGAATTTGGGCTCAAAATGTAGCTGAAAGATGGGCGCATCTGATGACGTGTAGAAAGTGCATTTTAAACTGTGTTTAGTATTCTTTACGGACGTCCGAAAATGGTCCTCAGAAATGGTCATTTTTGCGATCGCGTAAGCCATGACACCGTGTTAGAAAAAATTCAACATTTCTTATTTTCCGATGCGCGCATCCTTTGCGAGTAAAACGGTGCAAAGGTTTCGAAATTATCGCAAACAGTTCCCAAGAAAAACGCCAAAAACTAGACCCCTGCAAAAGCCGAAATTTGTTTGGAAAAATAAGCACCTCGGTTCACAAAAAAATTCATAACTTCGTTATGACGTGTGCAATATTCTTGAATTTGGGCTCAAAATGTAGCTGAAAGATGGGCGCATCTGATGACGTGTAGAAAGTGCATTTAAAACATTTTTTAGTATTCTTTACGGACGTTCGAACATTGTGCTCAGAAATAGTCATGTCTGCTATCGCGTAAGCATAATGAATTGCTGTGTGTCGAGTCTAAATAGGAATAGTACCGCAAGAAAGTCTCCAGCTTTATTTAAACAGGTAATGCAATCACGTTTAGGCTCACTAAACTGTAAAATTAAACTGATGTGGAAATGAAAAAGATATTTTCGTTAAATTCATAAGTACAGAAATGTCAGCAAATATATCCATGGAACTCGGCTTTAAATAAATCCTCTTGCCTTAATGTTTATCCCTTTTTTTATTCCTTTTTACGCTCGCATTCTTATTAAAAAGCTTATTATATAAAACTTCCATCCTTCTTTAGGATGCATTTAGCTCGAGAGCTAAGTACAACACATTTGCAGGACTTTTTTCACTGAGTAATTAAATTATTTAGAACTTCAAGTCGGTTTTCAGAGCTACGCATTGAAAAGTAAATGTTTTCTAGCTGTTTCTATGGGGCGGATACTGAAGAGATGGAATAGACAGATGGTTGTAAGCAATTTCGGTGACAGTAACTTTGTTCTTAGCGAAAATTTGCTTGGTACCCTACAGGAGTGGGCCCAACATAATCAATATTCTTTATTAGCGGTGAGCGGGAAGCAATGAGGCATGTTTTCAATTACATTGGAATTCCTAACCTTTACAAGAAGCACCGTGGGAACGTAAAAGCTGCTTTGGATTTTATCTGTTGCAGACAATTTATAAATTTGTTTACTACAAACAGTAAGGGCTTAAGAGAACGTCTTACTAAATTTCTTATTTTAAATTGAAATTAAAATTCAAAACAGTTAACGAATATTTACGTTAAATAGTGAGTGAAACCAAAAATATATGGGGTGTATTTTTTTTTTGTAATCTACCTAGCCATGAGATAAGGTCCACAGGAGAACCAAAAACATTTTTTAAAACTATCTTCAACATTCATACACTTAATCAACGTTTCTCGAGTTGTGTATCCTTCAAGAAAAATTCTGTGCGCTAATTATATTCTGTACAAACGTTCTTGATCGATCTGAGAAATGGAGCAGTTGTTTTGAAAGTACCATAAGTAACTTCTAGCGAAAAATGTGTTAAAGCTATATAGGGTGTCCCAATTATACACCGCCAAAAAGTAGGTGCATATTCCTGAGTGAAAATGATGACCATTTGTCAAATATTTTGTTATCCGAAAATGCTTCCTTTCAAAGTTATAGACCTCCAAAGTTGCAAGAAAAAAAAAAAAAAAAAAATCGATTACGTCCTAGCCGTTTAAGCTAGAGCTATGAAACTTGGCCGAAATGTTTAGGTGTTTCCCATTGACTTTGTAGGATAATTAGAAAGAAAACACGTAATTGGAAGTATGATTTACAGTCAGGCAATCCGCTTACCATCTTCAGATTTTTTTCCTCTAGAATAAAATTGAAAATGTCATTCGTCTATAAGAAAGTACGACTTAAGAGGAAAAAATTCGTCCCTCTTTGTTTTTTGCTGTAAACTTAGTCGTTTTCGAGAAAATTAGCGCTAAAGATGCATCGACAAACTCTGTTTATACACCTCAAATATCTTTTTTACTAAACTTAATTGGCTAATGTCATGCTTGAAAAAAATTCTGAAGATGGTAAGCGGATGACCTGACTATAAATCATACTTCCAATTACGTGTTTTTTTTCTAATTATCCCACAAAATCAATGGGAAACACCTAAACATTTCGGCCAAGTTTCATAGCTCTAGCTTAAACGGCTAGGACGTAATCGATTTTTTTTTCTTGCAACTTTGGAGATCTCTAACTTTGAAAGGAAGCATTTTCGGATAACAAAATATTTGACAAATGCTCATCATTTTCACTCAGGAATATGCACCTACTTTTTGGCGGTGTATAATTGGGACACCCTGTATCTGATTACAAAAATGTATGGTATTTTTATCTTCAAACAGCTTACTAGCAATTTTTTTCAAAATCATTACTATTTTCGTCAACAGAAATTTTATTGCTTAATAGAAGTGTAAATACATTTATTTTGAAAATTGCAAGAAGATAAATTTGCCTCTTATATACCCCCAATTTGCCACAGTTATTCAAAAAAATTAAAACAAAGTGAAATATCCGAAGACTGCGACACTTTTATTTTATTAATGACAAAGATTCAATTCATGAATAAACTTTTATATGAAATACCTAGTATAAATTACCTAAGGTTAGTTATATTTCAAAATGTATTCACGAATTTACTTAGGTATTATTTGACCTAAATGTGACAATTACAGTAAAACATATTAAGGTGCGTCCAGACCAAGCAAGCGCGCCGATTGAAATTTCTTTACAGTTAACAATAAATATTTTTATGAAAATTAAATTGCAAAACATTTAATATCTTTGGCCACTTTTAAAATAAACGGCTCATTTTCAAATCGTCCAAGGAAGTTTGTACAGAACATAATCGCGACATGCCTATCATCGCACAGATGACTCTGGTTTAGCCATCGACTCGCGTATTTTTAACTTAAAAGCAATATTTTCGAGACTTAATTTTGATCTTAAAATCGGTTTTCATGGCGTTTTGAGTGCTTAACATAGTCACATATTTATTTCTTTGTGTTATTGGTCGTGAAAAGAAACAATAAAGTGTTTATTTCGCATTTGAAAGTTATTTTGGGTAAGTGAGCTTTTGTTTACCTTTTTGATTCGGATTTCTCGGGCTAGCGGCGTTGCTAGAGATTTTGCAAATGGCTGTGTGTTCGGCGCGGCCTAATTTGAATCGGTTTGAGGTATAGAGTGACCCTGATTTACGAATTAATTTGTTGTTAACATGTCGTGTAGCGGGGAATTTTTATAAGGGGCATTATTGCCTATTGAAAATAACTCAAAATTGCACTAAAATTTAAATATTTCGGTGGTGTGTTTTAGTGAGTTGCAAAGGCAACCAAACTGTTATAAGTTCGCCACCCCTGGACTATGGACTTGCCTCCTCCCTAAATTACGCGCCGCCAGAAGGGCCCTGTTATTGAATGCCATTTCGTCACTTTAGCTAGTAAATTATGTCTGTTTTTATGTTGCATACTTGAAAACAAATATTTTAAAACTATACAAGCTGATATTATGTGATGACGAAGTTAAAAATTATCGCGGACATATTTTCTTGCACTTTGTGTAGAAAAAAGAAGAATAAAAACTGCTAAACATCTTGATGAAATTATTTTTAATTCTCTTATTCCTCGTCTGCACAAAGAAACAACCATAAAATTTAAAAAACAGGCGACAACGCTATATAACGTAATATTTTCTTCCGCTAATTATAGAGACTAAAAAAGTTTGGACATGGCGTGAATTGAATGATTATATTTTAAATATAATTACAGCGAAAGTTGCCGAATAAAATAGCGGGCCGATATTTAGAATTCAATAGATGTTGCAAGTTTTAAAGGAGCGATTTTAAATTGCTACGCTGAAACAAGAAAATGCAAATTATTCATAACTGCTGCCGAAAGACTCTCATATTTTTATACGGACAAAATTGATTGCTGTTTGTGCAAAAAGAGAAAATTGAAAACGCAGTTATCGCCGGAAAACAGTCCAGTTTAATTTAAAACTCATACTTGGGTATAGACTTTAATACCCCGATTATTGATAGAAATTTGTACTGTTAAAAACAAATTTAAAAAAATACACTGAGGTAATTTTTATTCTTCTTGCTATTCGGTTCCTCTTGAATCTTTCGGTTTCGAGGTATTCTCCCTAGTTGTTGATTATATTACTCCACCCCTGTCTATCATTGGCTAACTGTAGCATATCTCTCCAACCGACTTATTTTCTTTCCTAGTTCAGCGGTTCTGAACCAGTTTCCATTAATGTACCCCTTGGTCTAACAGAGAAGCGTCATGTACCCCTTGTAAATTAATCCATTTCAAAAAAACTTTATTTGTGCATAGAACATACAGTGTAAAAATATTTAATGCGAAAATGGTTGATTCTTGCTCTCCAACAATAAAATTTTCAAGGCATTATATTAGATACATACCCTCTGTAGAAGCTTCACGTCCCCCTGCCCTTGGGGTCCAAAGAACCCTGGTATAGAACACTAGTCTTAAGGTATTAATGTTATGGTCCATATATGCGGTATATATTGCAAAAGAGGTATCGACGCTTGGGCGTCTTTTGCCAAAATTGACAAAAACGGCTTCGAATATCTTAGCTAAACATGCCCAGGTAATTTTACAACCATGACTTAAATAATTTTCTAGTTTTTGTATCTTGTACGGGGTGTTGTCTTACGGTATTAATGTTATCATCCATTTATGAGTTATATATTGCAAAAGAGGTACCGACGCTTGGGCGTCTTTTGCTAAAATTGACAAAAACGGCTTCGACTATGTTAGCTAAACATGCCCAAGTAATTTTAGAACCATGACTTTAATAATTTTCTAGTTATTGCATCTTATACGGAGTGTGGTCTTACGGTATTAATGTTGGCAATCATATATGCGGTATATATTGCAAAAGACGTACCGACGCTTGGGCGTCTTTTGCTAAAATTGATAAAAACGGCTTCGACTATGTTAGCTAAACATGCCCAGGTAATTTTAGAATCATGACATTAATAATTTTCTAGTTATTGTATCTTATACCGGGTGTTGTCTTACGGTATTAAATTTATCATCCATTTATGAGTTATATATTGCAAAAGAGGTACCGACGCTTGGGCGTCTTTTGCTAAAATTGACAAAAACAGCTTCGACCATGTTAGCTAAACATGCCCAGGTAATTTTAGAAGCACGACATTAATAATTTTCTAGTTATTGTATTTTATACGGAGTGTGGTCGTACGGTATTAATGTTAACAATCATATATGCGGTATATATTGCAAAAGAGGTACCGACGCTTGGGCGTCTTTTGCTAAAATTGACAAAAACGGCTTTGACTATGTTAGCTAAACTTGCCCAGTTAATTTTAGAACCCTGACTTTATTAATTTTCTAGTTTTTGTATCTTTTACGGGGTGTTATCTTACGGTATTAATGTTATCAACCATTTTTGAGGTATATATTGCAAAAGGTACCGACGCTTGGGCGTCTTTTGCTAAAATTGACAAAAACAGCTTCGACCATGTTAGCTAAACATGCCCAGGTAATTTTAGAAGCACGACATTAATAATTTTCTAGTTATTGTATTTTATACGGAGTGTGGTCTTACGGTATTAATGTTAACAATCATATATGCGGTATATATTGCAAAAAAGGTACCGACGCTTGGGCGTCTTTTGCTAAAATTGACAAAAACGGCTTCGACTATGCTAGCTAAACTTGCCCAGTTAATTTTAGAACCCTGACTTTATTAATTTTCTAGTTATTGTATCTTTTACGGGGTGTTGTCTTACGGTATTAATGTTATCAACCATTTTTGAGGTATATATTGCAAAAGAGGTACCGATGCTTGGGCGTCTTTTGCTAAAATCGACAAAAACTGCTTTGACTATGTTAGCTAAACATGCCTAGGTAATTTTGGAACCATGACTTTAATAATTTTCTAGTTATTGCATCTTATACGGAGTGTGGTCTTACGGTTTTAATGTTAGCATTCATATATGCGAAATATATTGCAAAAGAGGTACCGACGCTTGGGCGTCTTTTGCTAAAATAACAAAAACGGCTTCGACTATGTTAGCTAAACATGCCTAGGTTATTTTAGAATCATGACATTAATAATTTTCTAGTTATTGTATCTTATACGGAGTGTGGTCTTACGGTTTTAATGTTAGCAATCATATTTGCGGTATATATTGCAAAAGAGGTACCGACGCTTGGGCGTCTTTTGCTAAAATTGACAAAAACGGCTTCGACTATGCTAGCTAAACATGCCCAGGCAATTTTAGGACCCTGACTTTAATAATTTTCTAGTTATTGTATCTTATACGGGGTATTGTCTTACGGTATTAATGTTGTCATCCATATTAGCGATTTAAAATGAAAAAGAGGCACCGACGATTGGGTTACAAGAAACCCAATCGACAAAAACCGCTTCGACCTAAAACTTATCAAACCCCCCTCGTATATACATTTTTATATATTAAACTACAGCAGATGTAATACAACTTGTCAACTAGGATCTAGCGAGCTTACCAGTTTCGTCTGTCCAGCTAATTAATGTTACTTATTGTTTCCGGTGCTATGGACCTTTCGTGTATTTGAGCTTCGCGAAGTTCTCTAGATTAACATTTGGCACAAAAGGTTTTTAGCGTTGCCCTACAGTTGCACCAGCAAACATGAATAAGCGACGTATGCCAATGAAATTTGCGAATTTAATCCTACATTTATGTATGAAAAGTTGCGAAGCAGAAATACTTTTGATGTTTTAGGGTCAGCTTGAAGTACAAAAGAAATAATCTGCTAGAAGTATTATTTTCAATGGACAATGGTTTTATGTTCATACTTGTTTTAAAATATATTGTTGTGTTTAATTTAGTCTCATGTTTCATTGGTAGCATGTGATAGGTCTTGGATAAAAACGGGAAACATTAAATGTCTCGTTATAAAATTGTTAAAGTATCTATTTTTGAGCAATTTTGAATATCAAAAAGCTTTAGATAAAGTCTCAGTTTATTTTTGGAACACACCCTGAGTTAATTATGGAAGAGATGTAGGTATATTGCTGAATAAAATTGAGAATGCAAATAATGTGCAGGTAATTTTGTGTGAAGTTTTTATTTGTAAACAATTTACAATTTATATTAAAAAATATCTACATGCTTTGACCAACCAAAAAGTCGTTGGTACTAATGCCACGGCTTTTTGATCTAGTTCATTATTTAAACATACTCTGGATATTAATAAACTATGTTTAGAGTAACTTTATTAAGCCTGAAACAATTTTTTTGTGCTCTTGAAATAAACTTAATTATTTAAACACTGAGGTTGAATATGTTGTAAACATTTTGGCCATTAATGTAATTAGTTTTATACAAAGAATTAAAAAAGCCCTAGGTATTTGTATGGGACAAAAAAATATTTTGTGAAGTTAAAAATGTTAAAATAATGTTACAGCATTTAAAATTAGTATTCAGTTAATATTACTGTAGGAAGGCCAACTTAAATATGTATTGGGGTTGTTTTTACTTGAAATATTATATCCAGCTCAAGTTAAAACAAATATTATTTGGTTTTGAGTGAATTGTGTTGTCAATAACATCTTTTAACAGCGTATCAGCCGAAGTACCTCCAAATATGTCGTCTACATTCAAAATGCGTACGGCGTCTTTCTGAAATACCCAAAAGAGAATCGAATTTCCTGTAGGTAATGAAAACCTGGGATATCAATTCGATTTGCTGGATTATATATTCAATTTTAATATGCAATAATACTCGAAAAAATATGCGGCATACATTTAATAGAATCTACATTTCGTGTTCTAATGCCATTTTATTGAGATGACGAGAGAACTGGGGGAGAAGTATTGAATAAGATCCTAATATAATTCGCATAATAATTTAATGCCGGGTCTTATTTCACAGAATTTGTAGAAAAGATGTTCAAAAAATAAGTATACAACAAACATTTTAGTATTAGTAAAAAAATTTTTGCAACTGACGTAGCGATTGTAAAATTTATCAATCAATTTTATCATTAATAAATTTTAACGTAAGGAGATTAGGTCTACCACACCATGCTCTCTTTTATTTAACACCTTGTAGCACAAATGCCTTTTGTAACTCGCCAATCAACAGAATTCTTTACTCCTATAATGAAACATTCATAAAGATTGATATATTTAGTAATTTAGTCTATCATTTAAACATTACTCTAAAATAATCCTATTCTAACTCGATAATTTACTCTACTATCTATGTATATTAATAATAAAAACGAGAACATAATTTAGGCTCGGCCTCTTTTGTTCTGTTCTGTGTAAATAAATAAATAAATGAATAATATTAAAAGGATAACTTACCTATAGTTGTAATTAATGTTAGAGAATACAGGAAGGATGAACTAAAGCTCCATCTATGCGGTGTGTGATAACCCAACATGGTTCCACTCGAACCTCCGAGGTATCCATTTCCTGATCCTCTTATCGCCCTTATCAGCGCTTCCTGGAACTCCAGAACCTCTTCAGCGGCGAGCCTGGTCCAGTTTTCCCGATACAAGATGTTCAAATTCTCCGTTATACTCCACAGTCTATCAACGGTCTGAGTCCTTAGCACACCCGCCACGCTATTATCTTGTTTAGGATTAGGTTTAGACGCCGCTACAGCCGTGTCGTGGTCCAAACGGCCTTCCAGCGCCATGAAGGTGAACGCCCCTAGTATTGTGTACCCCAGCACTAAAATACACACACCTAACGTCGCAATAATCGATGTCGAACGACTTCCAGGACATGTGTAGCAGCAGCAAAAAAAATTTTGGCGCGGGTAAGATTCCTTGTGCTCGTAGCAGCATTTTTTCGGGGCTGGACTACCTGGGGGCGAAATCCTGCGGTGGTAGGGGGAGTGTGGTGTTATACCAGGATACGGGGGTGATGTGGGGGAGGCTGCGCCCCTAACGTCGCAGATCATTATTGGCTTATCTTTCGCCGGCTAATCTTTGATGATGTACTTGATATTCTTGGTGTCATCGGTAATTTTCTTGTTCCTGTTGTTTGCGAATTGTAACTGGAACAAAAAGGTAGTTGTTAATTTAGAGGAAAAAACAATAGTAACGTTTGTTAAGCGATCAGTTTAGAATTGTATTTAGTGGTTTATTGGTCTTCCGGTAAAGCTTTCACCTGTCTGTGCGTGTGCCTGATAATTAGCCTAACACAACAATGCTATGCTAATCTAATACAAGGTCTATTAACTTCAAAAGTACTAAATATACAAACTGAAATTAACAGGGCATGTTCTTTATACATAACTAAAGTCATACGTTTATAATGATCCTTCAATGTCTTTGCAAGTAACTTCTGGTCCTTTACAATAACCAGTTTCTATATATTTTTATCCTTTGAGGTCTTATATCATCGAACAATTTTTAAACTACTGAAGACATTAACTTTAAATTTATGGAATATATGCAGCTTAAATAGTTTCTACTATAAAAAAACGTTTTTATGAAAATTTGCAAGTCGAACTGTACGTAATTTCAATATTAAAGGCTTTCAAAGAAGACTTTTTAACTTTGAACGTGTATATTAGCAAATAATTTTGAAACTACGAGAAGCATTGACTTCAAATTTGCAAAATATGTTCGTTTTCCTTATCTGCATACAAAAATAATGTTTACTAATGCTACATCTGTTTGTCTTTAAGAAATTTCGAAGATTGATCCTTTAAGGAGTTTAAGATATAAACTTTTTAATTGTTTTACCTCTTGGAGGTCTATATATTCAAATAATT
This sequence comes from Elmis aenea, assembly GCA_947652605.1. Taxonomy (NCBI): domain Eukaryota; kingdom Metazoa; phylum Arthropoda; class Insecta; order Coleoptera; family Elmidae; genus Elmis; species Elmis aenea. The sequence goes on along the minus strand of OX393583.1, from coordinate 3,505,726 downwards.
TTTAAACTACATAAGTTATTGAGTTAAAATTTACAACATATATTAATCTTAGATATTTGTACACAAAAATAATGTTTTTACTATGCTTCGTTGGAGTGCCTTTAAAAAATTTCAACCATCATTATTTTTTTAAAAGTTGAACTGTTTAATTTTCCCACCTATTGGTAACTTGTATATTCAAATAATTTTTAAACTACATGAGTTGATTACTTGAATTTTACAGAATATGTATTCCATCTTACATATCTGTACCCAAAAATATTTTTTTGAGGACCCTACTATTTGTGTCTTAAGGAATTTTAATAAGCATCCCTTTAAAAGAATTACTTTCTATCTTTTCTACCTCTTGGAGGGCTATATATTCAAATAATTTTTAAACTACATAGGTTATTACCTCAAAACTTACAGGATATGTTTATATAACATGTTTGTATCCAAAAATTATTTTTTAACGATGCTTCATCTTTGTGTCTTTAGGAAATTTAATAATTAATCCCTTTAAAGATAAACTTTTTAACTTTCCTACCTCTTGGAGGAGTATATATTCAAATAATTTTAAACTGTAGTAGTTATTAACTGAAAACTTTTAGTATATGTTTATCTAACATATTTGTATCCCAAAATGCTATTTGGAACATGCTAGATTTATGTTTCTTCAAGATATTTTATTTAATATCCCTTTAAAAGATAACTTTTAAATTTTCTTAACTTTTGGAGGCCTATTTATTCAAATAATTTCTAAACTACATAACTATTAACATGAAAATTTCAGGATATGTTTATCTAACATATCTGCATCCAAAAATTATTTTTTAAAGATGCTTCATCTTTGTGTCTTTGGGAAATTTAATAATTATCCCTTTAAAAGACAAAAATTTTAACTTTACTGCCTCTTGAAGGCTATATATTTTACAATAATTTTTAAACTGCATAAGTTATTGTCTTGAAAGTTACAAAATAAGTTTATTTGTACCTAAAAATAACATTTTTACAATGCTACATTAGCGATTTTCCGAAAATTTTTGTAAATATATCTTAAAAGACAAACCTTTTATCTGTTTTTCCTCTTAGAGGCCTATATATTCAAATAATTTTTATACTACATAAGTTATTGACTTAAAACTTATGTTCATCTTACATATCTGTACGTAAAAATAATGTGTTTACCTTAATTGTTAAATCAGTCTACAAGTAATTTTAATCCATAACCCAATAAAATAACGATTGCTCATAAACATATATCTTAATAATAACAAATAAAAAAAAGAACTAGTAATGGAAATCCTACGTATCGAAATCCACAAAAAAGTGTGATTTAAATTTGTTTTCCGTCTGTAAAGAAAATGAAAATAATTTCCAAGTTGAATATATTTAACTGAGTTGCAAATACACTTAATTAATACAAATGTATGTGTATTTTTCTTATTTAAACAGCCTAATTAAATAAGACCCACACAAACGCAGTATTTTACCCTCTAATTTCTCATAGTATTAAAAAAATATTTTACTTTTAGTCTTTATCTAGCGTTTTCCCTTTTTTTCCGTAATCCGGATTAAGATGTTGGTTGTTTTAGCTTAAGCCTTATTCCGATCGGCGATTATTTTTAAATCTTGCACAGAAAAAAACACACAAAAAAGACAAATCGCTGTAAAAAATTTAACGAAATCAAAACTAAGCAAGCGAAATTCGTCAGGCGCTGTTATGCTTTCCAAGCGAAAAGCCTGGATTTGGAACCTTATCTCCGTTATATAATTAAAACGACATGTATATTTAACAGATCTCTCGAGTATTTTTGTGTAATTAAACAAAAACGGCTCGCAGTTTTGTTATTTTTTAAAATACACAGGAATATAAAGCGGGTTTATGTAATAAGACAGTTTGTAACTACAATTGTTTTTATAGGTAACTTGATATTGAAGACATCAGGCAATAAAATACTGTTTAAATTGACATTCCGAAGTAATAAGCATAGATTTGGGTTTAGGGACTAAATTTTTGGTGCAACATAAATTTTAAGATTGTACAATTGATTATTATAAAGCTATATTGCTTCAAAAACTGTAAAAAAATGAATCAATTTCTTTTGGACGTGTTTCGACCTAAAAAAAAAGTTTTATCCACGTTTTCTAAATAGTGAACGGTTTGAAAGCGCCAATATCCTTTTAAAATATGTGCGACACATAAAATTGTAACGATTTTGAAGGAACCAGAGCGCATTAGAATAACGTAGGGATAAGAAAAGAAAAGAAAAACATAAAGATAATACAATCAGTTAAAAAAAAACCCTCTCTGAACTTTGATGTGTTTCAATTCTAGTTTATATTCCGATTTTAAGATTTATAATTTTATTTATGTCGGTTTGGATCTCGATAAATTTTTAACAAACCAAATAAATCGTATTTAATCCAGTTTTACGTTTGAAAATCAAGTTGTGTAACGTGTAGTTTAAGGTTAAATGTTATTTATCGGTCAGCAAAGCTACGTGTTCTAGACGTGATTGCAAACACTAGGAGGTTCTATAAAAACTTAACTGTTTGTAAATAATGTGAGTCGGGAAAATTAGAATTTTATCTGGCATCTTAATGGCGGCATCTCGGGAAATGCTCTTCAATTCTCAATTGACGAAAAGGTATCGCGACAGGAGCTGTAAACGTTGATCTCTTGAAGACGGATTTTATTATTAGATGTAATAATTTTCAGTACTCCCCCTTGTTTCAACCCCTCTTTGGTTGCGACTGTAGGTGTTCTGTTCTGACATAATTTCTTGTGTTTCTGCATATACTGAAAATAGCTTTTTACTAATTCCTCTTTGTCTAAAACCATTCCAATAAGCCTGGGCTTTTTTTTGTACAGGGTGTCATCCGCCATAATTTTTGATCAACACAATACAATTGTGTGTATACCCTGTTATTTCCAACAATCCGTATCATCTGTAAGTCTACTCAGTAATTGTTTAAGTTTTGGCTACAGAAATACTCGAAACTTTTCACAACACCTCATAATATAATTCAATTTATCCATCTCTTCCAAATTGCGAATTGAAATGCGGTACACAAATCTGTTAACACTAAGGACAACTCCTTTGGAAGTAGAACATTGACTTGCAAAACAACTCCATAACAAATTCAAGAAATAACACAGTGTGACAATTGCTTTCATAAACTCTGAGATATATTTTGTTGCACGTAAAAGTACGATTTCGATTCGAAGTTTGCAGGAAATAATGTAAAATAAAACGTCGCCAGGACAATCTATTTGTTTGGGTGCAGTATACAAGAGCAGTCAATGCAATACATAGGTTTATGGAAGATTTTGTCGGGATATCAAAAGCAATTTTAGAGTATTTGAATGGATTTTTTCGTTAGTTAATAACAAAAATAACCTAATTCTTTGGTTCTACCCGAGTTTTTGGGAAAAACTATTTAAAATTTATACACTGTTTACCACAGAAAAGCACAAACTTTTTCAAACGAAAAATTTATTGTTCCCAGACAATTGTAAAATAGATAAGGTTAAACAAATTTAGCAAATCATCCAGAAATATAATTTTGTTGACCTAATAAGACCTAAGGTAAGGCTTCTCGAAGTGTGTGTGATAAACCCAACGCGACCCCAGGTGGGGTCGTAAACTGACTGTATTAGTGTTCAGATATTTGAAAAAAAAACTCTAATTTAGACATGTTGCTTCAAGAAAACCTTTGTGAACCTATTTGGGTAAAAAAAATTATTATGAAACGATTTTTTTACAAATAAGATAAATAATTTGTAACCAAAGATACTTACATGCATGCAAGACTTAAATAAATCATACATTTGTTAATAGATTATTATAAACACACGCCCTGTAGTGATGTCTTCAACAAATTGAAATAACATATTTTGCAACTACTTCAGATAATGTTTATTAGATGAATATAAAAGGAGGAATTGATACTTTAAGTTCAGACTGAAAAAAGACAAATTGTGTTGCACTAAAAGCGATGAAAACTTTTGCTATTTACTCAATTATTTTAAAATCTACTTAGGCAAAGAGAAACTTAGCTGTGAATTTGAGATGGAAGTTTTTAATAGTAATGAAGTTTGCATATTTTGTTTTGTTTTTGATTAATTTCTTTGCAGCTCCCCTTATTTAAAAATAATTCTTAACTGTTGGGAATTTACGTGCTCAGTAAAAATGTTACGAATTTATCATGCTGAGATGTATTAGTACGTAATCCGACCATTTTTTATTATTAAAAACCGCTGTGAGCCTTTTAAAATACCGCGTTTATTTCTTTGTTTCAATAGCACAATTCAAGGAATATTAAAAGCAACGAAATATAACTAATGGACTTTGCAGGCCCATTTACTTGTTACAAAAACCATAAAAGTGTAACAAAAGGCGCTATACAGTTGTGTTAAATCGTTGTTCATTTAGATTCGGGCACAAAAGAGATTTATTGACAAAAAATTAAACATTTGCAAGATTTTTTTTGGAAACCTGAACCAAACGTTTGTATTTGTATGGCTGAAAAATTACTAAATTACATTTAAAAAAAATTGCACATTTCTATTGAAATTTTAAAATCGTAATTCAAATGATTCGAGAATCATAAATAAATAACGTTTAGACATAAGCTTAGTAGTTTTATAAGGCAAAATTTGTTATACATCAATGAGTGGACGGGGTAAGCGCCATCATTATTACTATCAGAAACACTCTAAAAATAAATTGAATATTTTTTGAAACCAATGCAAACACCAAATCAAATTAAGGGCTATAATCATTATTATTTAGGGCCTAAATTAGGAATTAAAAAATAAGTCCTTTGTTATTAATGTCAACGTACGGATTTAACTGTTTGTGGGCTCGTAGAAGGCTATGAGCGGCTGAGGCGTTTTTGAGGTTCCAACAGCAACTGAGGTGCAGTAAAATAAGTAATTCAACTAGGAAATAAAAAATCTGCCGAGCAAGGGCCTTTTTATCGTAGCGTTGCGCCCGCCCGTATGGTTCGAATCGGGACATCCTCAGGACTAACCTTATCCCTAGGCCCGACATAATTTTTTAACCTCTGATACCGACTTCCTCGCAAACTTGTTAAGATCCGCTATAAAGTCGTTTGTAGAAATTTATTTAAACGAACTTCCAGGACGAAAAAACTCGCGCGAAAACGAATCGGAGAAAGTTAGACTCTGAAATATGATTTGACTTTTAAATGTAACTTGTGCTAAGTATATACAGCAAGTTACAAATTAACTTCATCTGTTGTTGTTCGCCGAATCAAAGTTTTCTTATTTACGTCTGAATTATTTATGTCTTTGATGTTAATACAAATCTATTTGAGTTTATGTGTTTTCGCGTCATAGCTTTCACATTTAGTGGCTTTCATTTTATTTGACGGTTGTCTTGTTTATTTTTATTCGACTTTGCCCAACATATACACTAATATCTCCATAACTAAAATCCTTGCTAATTGTTTAAGTTTAGAGGTACAATAAAAGTTATCTTACCTGAGTTTTTTGTTATTGAACTTTATATATAAAAAATTAAGAGTAATTTTGCTGTGTATAGGTATTTGCGAGGATTTTAAATAAAACTTAAAGGGTAGTTTAATATACGTACAACAAACATGTCCTGTAAATTTTAGCTAAATATCTTCACCCATTTTTTAGTTATTAAACGTAATGTGTTTAAAAATCCAGGATAATTTTGTTGTGTTAAGCTATTTGTATCAGGTACGGACAGACAGATTGAGGAATTTAAATAAAAGTTGGAGGATAGTTTCATATACGTATAATAAACATGTTCTACTCAAATTTCTCAATCCGTCTGTCTGTACCTGATGCACAAACAATTTTAAGCCAAAAGTATCCTTTTAATGCAAAAGTATAAAATGCTTTGACTCAAAAAGCTTTTAATAAATATAGTTTTTACAAAAAACACCGGTTTGCTGTTTCAATGTTTGAGAAGGGGTGAGTTAGTGAACTTTGTATAAAACAAGAGATTACAAAAACTAACTTGAACAACAAAGTACACACGCATTAATATTAAGAATCTTTGTTTTTGTCATGTTTTTTGTTGATGCCAATTAATGTATGTAATTGCATTCGACATCGCTAATTGCAATTTCCTGGGTAAATTTTCCGTACGTTTTTGATGGAACGCGAAGAGAATGTTGTGCTTTCAGCATCTTTTTAAAACGCCCGGCCTCAAATTGCTCTCAAAAACGTTCATAACGAAACTTTTCATCTACTACAAAATTTCATTATCATACAAAAAGCTCTATGCCGTAATGAAATTTTCTCGCGAAACTAGCATAAAAGCCTCGCAACGTGGCGAAAAAATTAGATAAAAATTTTCCGCCAATTTGCCAGCTCAGATTTGAACTGAAGGATGACAAGTTAAAAATGAAATTCGTCCCCGAAGTGTTAGAAGTCAAGTGGGTTTAACTCAGCGATAGGTTAAAGTAGATAATTCTTTTATCCTTCTCGCACTTATTTATTAGCGAACGGGGAGATCGTAAAGGAATCCTTAAATCATTATCCTAAAAGACGGAAGCGAGAAGTTATGTCAATACCAACGGTGAGACGTCTGGCGGTAAATCGATAAACCACGAGGCCACGCCTATTTCTACTTCAGCGCCTCTGGTGCACTGTTCTTCAAACTCGCGAAACACGACGAACGCATTATGATGATGAATTTGTAGACGATCCTGTTTCGTTTTTATTGTTGAAATAAAACAATCAAAACAACGTGAACGCGTCTTACGAGATAAACAAAACCTTGCCACATTCATAAAAAATTTAAGGCGCGTGTTATCTTTCATTCCTTCCATTTACTCTTGTTTTTTTTACGGTGCACATTTACTTGCTAACAAATGTTCACGAAAGTCTTTAACATTTAAAAACTACATTACGATGGAAATTTAACCAAAAACTACACTTCCTGCGATTTTAGGTTCAATATCTTTAAAAGTTCACAAGTAATACTGCAATATCTATCAAGGATAATGTTACCATAGCAAGATACTTGTGTCAGGTATGGACAGACGAATTGAGAAATTATAGTAGGACATTAAGGATAGCTTAAGTAACATAGCAAAGCATATTTTCTAGCAAGTTTTAGCTGAATATCTTCCAAACTTTTTGAGTTATAGCATTTTAAAACCTTTCCATCGAAAGGATAATATTGGCTTAAAATTGTTTGTGCATCAGGTACAGACAGACGGATTGGGGAATTTGAGTAGGACATTAAGGATAGCTTAAGTAACATAGCAAAGCATATTTTCTAGCAATTTTTAGCTGAATATCTTCCAAACTTTTTGAGTTATAGCATTTTAAAACCTTTCCATCAAAAGGATAATATTGGCTTAAAATTGTTTGTGCATCAGGTACAGACAGACGGATTGGGGAATTTGAGTAGGACATGAAGGATAGCTTAAGTAACATAGCAAAGCATATTTTCTAGCAATTTTTAGCTGAATATCTTCCAAACTTTTTGAGTTATAGCATTTTAAACCTTTCCATCAAAAGGATAATATTGGCTTAAAATTGTTTGTGCATTAGGTACAGACAGACGGATTGAGGAATTTGAGTGGGACATTAAGGATACCTTAACACAGATAGCAAAGAATATTTTCTAGCAATTTTTAGCTGACTATCTTTCAAACTTTTTGAGTTAAAGCATTTTAAACCTTTCCATCAAAAGGATAATATTGGCTTAAAATTGTTTGGGCTTCAGGTACAGAGGGATTGAGGAATTTGAGTAGGACATTGAGGACAGCTTCAGACACATAGCATAGAATATTTTCTAGCAATTTTCAGCTGAATATCTTAAAAACTTTTTGAGTTATAGCATTTTATAGGTTTGCATTAAAAAAATAATATTAGCGTTAAAATTGTAATGTCAATTAGGGGCCCAAGTTATTATTTTTTTAATCGTTACTCAGCGATTTGTCTAAATATTCACGTAACACATTACTTATTGCAACAATGAGTTTATTTTTATTATTCGCGTGTGCTGCAGATTAAACCAAATGCACATTGCAGCAGTCCCAAGTCATTCGCAATTATCGTCACTAAATCCTAATTCGTTTGGACTCTGCTGGATGCAAAATCGCATTAAGTGTATTGTTGCTGAGCAGCCTCAGTTCGCTAACTACTTTTAGCATTCAAGACGAATAAAACGGCCCCAGCTCCGCGCTGAAACGCCGTTGTCACATTAAAAGAACAGTTTGTTTCTCCGGCAACGAAATGTAGCAAATAGGAAATACGAAAAATAAATCGGCGCTGAGAACCTGACACAAAATAACTCGAGGCTTTGACTTTGAACGATAGAATTGACGCTTTATATATTACAAATTTCATTATGGGGCCGAACCGCTTTATGCACTTGGAGATGAAACCGAACTAAAGTGTTTAAACTTCACAAAATAAACGACAAATCGGTTTTAAGTTGTAGTTCCTAAAAATTGCCCTGACGTATTTCGACGAAACCTACAATAAACAATTCCAAGGCAGTCACATTAACCCATCTAAATTAGTCATACATAATTCTATAGCCATTATTTTTCTTTATTATTATAAATTAAAATTAAAATTAGAGTATCGATAGCCAAAGGATTTAATACATCGAAAGGATTGAAACAGGGCTTTCGCTTGTCCCTAACTCTATTTAAAATAAACATTGAACACTCCTTGAGAACATGGAAAAGAACATGCAAGAGCATGGGGATAAATATCGGAGGAAGCAATTTATACACTCTCCTTGCAGACGACCTGGTGCTTAGCCCAAGATAAGGATGACCTCCAATACTGGACAAGGAAAATTAAAGACGATGAATATGTAAAAAACTAAATACCTTCGCATTTGGGGATAATCCGGTGACCTAGATTTAGAAAGAGGAGAAAAAATATCTAAATGCAATGGCTACCAATACACCTGGGTGTAAAAACTCAAGACGATGGAAAGGACGAAAAAGAAATCCGGCAAAGAATAGGACAACGAAAAAGAAGCACCAACAGGCTAAATGGAATATTGTGGAGTTACGAAAAAACAATAAAGAGGAAGTACAACTTATACAACACAGTTATTAACAGTTTAGTATTGCATTGACCAAAAGCATGGCGTTGGACAGAACAGATCAAAGAAGACTGGAAGCTGTGCAGTTGGATGCCCTAAGAAGATCGTGAAGAATGTCTGGATTATATAGAGCAGTAAACACAAGAATTAAAGAATAAATCGGATTAAGGGTAAAACTAGTATAAGAGGCAGGAAAACGACAACTAATTCGGAAGGATGGCAGACCATCGATTGCCGAAAATAAGGCTTGGCTGGATCCCTCCTGAAAGGAGAAAACGGGGAGAAGGTATTGCCAACTAACGATTATGGATAAAATAAGAAACTGGGTCATATGGGAAAAAGTGAATGCAGGCAAGAGCCTGACCGATGTTGAAGAACAACTGTAGGTACGGTCATCTGTACAGAATGCCTGCACATAGAACTCCACAGTAAACACTCACATGGATTCCATCTAGAAGAAGTAAAAGGGAAAGACCGAAAAGGAGATGGATGGGGTAAAAAAAAAGCAATAGATAAAAGGAACTTAATCGATAACGACTGGAAGAATAGGAACCTTCCTCCCATTTCTCACTGTTTCCTATTTCCTCGTGGTTCTCATCTCGAAGCATACTGTATACTACAAATTTCATTATGAGATTGCACCACTAAGTCCTCTTGACGTTGAAACCAAACTAAAAGCATTTAGTTTGCCAAGTATTACCTATAGTTCATGTAAATTAGCACTCAGTACCAGGTGAACTATTATTAGAAAGTTAATGGATCGAAATTAAGCCTGATGATATTCTTTTTTAGGAATAATGAATAATAAAAATACGCGTTCTGCTACCTACACTCAGTGAAGGATTTAACAGGAGCTAAATGAGCAGCAGATTAAGGAAGCTTAAAAATAAAGCCACCCATTTTTATGCAGCGCAAAACATTTAAAGTGGCCGGGTATATTGTATTTTGCAGCATAGTTTTACCTGTAAGTGAAAGCAGCAGTGGTATACAACTTTCACTAACTTTGAATCGACTTTTTTAAAGGGGTTTTGGACTGTTTGGTCGTCGATATGCATTGCTGAACATTTCTACAAGCAATATAGCCGATTGGCAAATTTTTAATCGTAGATTTTCGCATTTCATGGCGAATTTAATTGTAAAATGGCACAGTTGCACTCATCAGCTTACCCAGTGTTTATTAAGACTACGGTAAAATTAACTTGAACCATTTTTATCACAAATAATTATTCACAACTTGACTATGTATTATTTTAAAACTCCACCTAGTCAGCAACCACTATGTTACTACAGTTTCAAAGAAATTCGTTCTGAAATTGCAAGAAAAATCAATACCATAAAAGTTGTAACATGTTACTTTCAAGTAATCTACGGATTACGTTGTCAAATTAAACGAACTTAAAGCCAACTGAGGAAGATAAGAAGTTTCTGAAGCTCCAGTGAAAGGAGTAACATACATGCAGGACGTTAAGAACTTGAGTATTTTGAAGACGTCTCGTCCGCCTTGTATTTCTTGAAACCTAATCTTAATTTACCTCCAAATTGCAAAATGTTCGTTCATATTTCAAGGTGTACTACTTGAGGACGTTAAGACATGCAAATTTTAACGAAAGTTTAATCGACTCACTTGTTTTTAGTTAAGGGATTATGACAAACTTGATTTTAAGTTTATTGCTCATTAGTAATTAAAAAGGAATTTTGACATTGTACCAGCATAGCTGGCGCAAAAAGTTAAAATGCTATTACATAACGTTAACTGGATTATAAACTCATTTTACACTTTAAGTAACATCGAAATAAAAACTGCTTTAGAATATTTTTCAAATTGCATGTTCACTTTTATATTTGGTCTTTATATCATCAACAGATTTACGTGAAAATTTCAAGTCGATATCTTAAGCAGTTAAAAAGTTATGCGCGAATATGTTTCGAAACGAGATTAATAATAAAGAAATTTTGCTGTATTGAGTTAATTTTTGAAATTTCTTACAAACAGAATATTGGAATATTTCCCAAATCGTTTGTTTTTTTATGAGCAAGCATGATAAACATGTCCTGAAAATTTCAAGTCAATATCTTAACCAGTTAAAAAGTTATGCGCGAATATGTTTCGAAACGAGATTAATAATAAAGAAATTTTGCTTTGTTGAGTTAATTTTTGAAATTTCTTACAAACAGAATATTGGAATATTTCCCAAATCGTTTGTTTTTTTATGAGCAAGCATGATAAAAGTGTCCTGAAAATTTCAAGTCCATATCTTAAGCAGTTAAAAAGTTATGCGCGAATATGTTTCGAAACGAGATTAATAATAAAGAAATTTTGCTTTGTTGAGTTAATTTTTGAAATTTCTTACAAACGGAATATTAGAATATATCCCAAATCGTTTGTTTTTTATGAGCAAGCATGATAAACATGTCCTGAAAATTTCAAGTCAATATCTTAACCAGTTGAAAAGTTATGCGCGAATATGTTTCGAAACGAGATTAATAATAAAGAAATTTTGCTTTGCGGAGATAATTTTTTAAGTTTCTTACAAATAGAATATTGGAATATTTACCGAACCGTTTGTTTTTTATGAGTAAGCATAATAAACATGTCCTGAAAATTTCAAGTCAATATCTTCAACAGTTAAAAAGTTATTCGCGAATGTGTTTTGAAACGAGATTAATAAATTAAAAAAATGCTTTTTTGAGTTATTTTTTGAGGTTTCTTACAAACAGAACATGTGTACTAGGAACCCCTCTTTTAGAACCCCTGATCTATTAGCACCTGTTACAAATTCAGCCTGTAACACAATATTTAACGATTGCTACATCTCTTTATATCTGGCTTTATCGACTAAATGTATAATGGGAGCTTTTCAATCTTCCCAAGGCGTTTGTTGTAAAGCCGTAGTGATTATAAATAATTAAATGAGACGCTCACTCTGCGTAATTTTATAATAAATTTTGACTGAAGTGTTACGCGTCTGCCAAGAAATGAAAAATACTTGCGCAAGAAGTAGGTAACTTGCTGATAAATGCTTTCCAAACGAAACTTTTAAAAATTGGTACGGTGTAGCATTAAATAAATTTTGTTTTGCGTGGCGTATTTAATTGTAAAATGGCACGGTTTTACATCTCAGCTTCCCAGTGTTTAACTAATTAAACTTCTAAACTAGGGAAAATAGACTTTCATTATAAATAATTTTGCAATATTATTTACTACCTACTGAATTTCTTCTGGTTAAAGCGTCTGGATGTTTTAAATAGTAAACCGTAAATTGTCTACTAATTTAAAGTTTACACTATACCTATTGCATGTAAATTGTTTGTCTTCCAAATTTTTAGAAAAACGGACACCGCTTTTTTTATAAACGGTGCATAATCTTGGTTTAAATGTAGTCATAAATTCGCGTTATATAGCGCAGAGGGACGTACAGCCCCCATAATGCTACAATCGGGCACATAACATCTTGATAACAGGATGCTAAAGCTGAAGTAAGGGATCCACCGGAAGTATACATGAGATTTACCGCAAGTGCGTCTTTATAACCGGATGTGATAATTACAGGACCTAACCGGTACTCCTGCTGCCTGTTGCTGATGTTGTGATGAAAATTATTGCAATTTCACTTGTTATGGCGTCTTTGCCTCGCCGCTGGAGGTCGCGTCGTTTCATTTATTAAAGTTAACGGTCATTTCGTTCCTTTATGGAATTTTTTGACGTCTAATGGGGTCTTTTATCGACGTGAGGTTTTCGATTGCTTGGCGTTTTTTATTTACAAGCCAAACCTCACAATACGCAGCTTAGTCAATATTGGATTGAAGCACATGGAATTTATTTGCTCATACATTGAGAATACAAAACAAGGTCAATTATTTCCAAAGGTAAATATGTTTAAAGTATTTATTTATTTATTTATTTACACAGAACAGAACAAAACAGGCCGAGCCCAAATTATGTTCTCGTTTTTATTATTAATATACATAAAGTAAAGTAAATGATCGAGTTAGTATAGGGTTACTTTAGAGTAATGTTTAAATGAATGAAATTTTTTTTTTTTTTTTTTTTTATTTAAAATTTGCAATGCACCTAATCCAATAGATTAATAAACATTTTAACTTTAACCTAATTTACTACGTTTGTGTTTGAGTCTGGATGTCGCCAATGGTCCATCCTAGTCACTATTACAATCTACACTACACTACCGTGGCTACATAGCACTGTACTCTGCTTTTGTACACTTTAAGTCTACACAAGTTCAAACGGTTTAATCCGTTTGAGCCTACGCACTAGTTGTTGATTATCGAGAAGTTGGAGCACTTCAATGTTGGAATGTCTGTGGAGCCTCTCCTCATGGCTTTTGGCAGCTTTTTTAATTTCTTCCTGGACAGATTCTACCTGGAGTTCCCGGTGTAAGTCGCTGTTCCGAACATACCAAGGGGCATTTACTATGCTTCTTAATACGCGGTTTTGGAATATTTGAAGACAGTTGTAGTTGCTTTTTTTGGTACAGCCCCATAATTGAAGGCCATATGTCCAAACAGGCTTGAGCACCTGTTTGTATAGGAGCAGTTTGTTTTGGATAGAAAGCTGGGAATTTCTTCCTATCAGCCAATACATATCTCTATACTTTATCTTAAGCTGTTCCGTTTTCTTTTTGACGTGTTCCTTCCATTTTAACTTGACGTCTAAGTTTAGGCCAAGATATTTAGCAGTCTTTTTGCAAGGGATTATGTTATTATTTAGATACACTGGTAGGTAGTTTATTCTTTTGTTGGTGAAATTAACGTGAACAGATTTTTCTTCGTTGATTTTTATATGCCATGCCATGCCATGATTTTTATATGCCATGCATATATTTGATTAATTGCGCTTTGGAGATTTTCTGTTGTTTCTTCTATGGTTGCTCCTGTAGTTAGAACTGCGGTGTCGTCGGCAAATGTGGCGAGTTTTACGTTTTCTGTTTCTGGAATGTCATGTGTATACAGCAGGTACAATACCGGTCCAAGGACACTTCCTTGAGGTACCCCTGCTCTTATAAACTTCAGTTCTGAGTATTCGTTTTCCATTTTGACCTTAAACGTTCGCTGAGATAGATATGACTCCAGGAGCTGACTATATTGAACAGGAAGCATTTTCTTCAATTTTATTAGTAGTCCTTTATGCCAGACTTTGTCAAATGCTTTAGCAACATCGAGGAATGTTGCCGAACAAATTTTTTCTTCTTCTAATGACTTCTCTATGTCATTGATTATTCGATGAACCTGGTCTACGGTGGAGTGTTTGTCACGAAATCCAAACTGATGTGGTGGAATAAGTTTTTTTCTCTCGATTATGTTGTTCATCCTTTTTAATAGCAGCTTTTCAAAAAGCTTTGATATTATAGGTAGAAGTGAAATTGGCCTATACGATGTAATCTCATCTATAGGTTTCCCCGGTTTTGGTAACATTATTACTTCGGCTGTTTTCCATATAATAGGAACATATTGTAGTCGGAAAGCGGCATTTATTAGATTTGTAAGTTTTACAATACCTTTTTTTGGTAATCGCTTCAAGATCTCTCCAGTAATCAAGTCGAACCCAGGGGCTTTTTTGGGATTGATATGTTTCTTTATTACTTCTTTTACTTCCTTTGGAGTAGTTAATTTTATGTTTTCGTTTTCAATAATTTCATCTGGGTAATCGATTTCAGTCTGTTCGGCATATGGTTGAAAAGTATTTTCCAAGTATTCGGCAAAGGCTTCCACTTTTTGTTTAGCATCCCTTGCCCATGTTCTGTCTTCTCTTCGGATTGGTGGGATATGTTTTATTGGCCTGTTGATCTTTTTAGCAGCCTTCCAAAGTGAGTAGTCGGTGCTTTGGTCGTCCGTTAATTCACCTAAGTAAGTGTTGACAGATTCGTTTTTTATTTTCGTGATTTCTCTTCGTAATTGCTGCGTTAGATTGTTTAACCTATTTTTGTTCTCCGTTGTTCTGGATCTTTGCCATATATTTCTAGATTTTCTTTTTTCCTTGATTAGTTCTCGTATTTCTTTAGGATAATTGTTACCTATAGTTTTTCTTTTTATCTGAGGCGTATTGTTCCAGGCAGCCTGCTGAACGTTTATCATAAATTTCTCTGCTTCTTGTTCCAAATGTTCGATTGTTCTTATTGGCACATTTAATTGAAGTCTTTCACTAAGCTCTAACTGAAAATTTTCCCAATCTGTTCCTTTATTAGTTAATGTGGGGTTAAGTTCTCTTGTTATGATATTTTCACTTATTGTTAGAAGAATTGGTGAATGGTCTGATAACAGTTCTTCAACATCTTCTATCTTTATATAATTTGTAGCAATTTGTCTTGAGATAAAGAAATCCAACAGATCGGGAATTTTATTTTCATCAGTTGGCCAATAGGTGGGTTTGCCGGTAGAATGCCATCTGCATTTAAGTTTTGTAATAGCATGATATAGTTCTTTACCTTTCGTTGTGGTAAGTCTTGATCCCCAACAAGTATTTTTAGCATTAAAGTCTCCACCCAGGACAAATTTTTCACCAAGGGTTAATAAAAAGTTAGTATAGACTTCTCTTTTAAGATTATATCTGGGAGGGAAGTACGCTGCCGCAATGGTGAATACATATTTCTTTGTTTTAACACAGATACTAGCTGCTTGTATTTCTGCAGTCTCTATTTTTTCGCGTTCGTGATGTGATATGGTATTTTTTACTATAATTGCGGCTCCACCTCTGGCCGTATTTTGCGGATGAAGGGCGTGGTAAACTTGGTATCCTCTTAGTTTGATGTGTTTCTGGTTAGTAAAATGGGTTTCTGATATCAAGCATATATCTACTTTGTGAAATTCTAACATTAGCAATAACTCTTGCTGGTGCTGTAAGAGTCCATTTGTGTTCCATTGAAGAATCCTTAGATCACAGGTCATTGCTGTTTTCTATCGGTATTTATTACTGTTTTCTAGCCTGTCTAGTCTTTCCAGAACTTTTTTATTAAATTCCTCTTGTTTATCCATTTGTGTTATTAATTTCTGCAGCATTAATGTGATAGAATCAGTATTACCAGCTGTCTCTATTTGTTCTTCGTTTCTTGTTACTTGAGCATAGGTTGCCCCAGCAGTAACTTGTTTTTGTTGCTTATTTTCGACTCTCTCCACGTTTATTTTTCGTTTTTCTATTTCTTTCTTGTTTGTACTTTTGTTTCTCAAATCTTGTAGAGCTATGGCCGTGCTGCACCCTCTATAGTTGGCCGGGTGTGCTTCTCCACAGTGAATGCACTTGGGATCTGTAGTTTTTGATTTTTGGCAATCTCGCGTTATGTGTTTTCCTGCACATTTGACACATCTTGGCTCTCTCTTACAGTAATTTTGGGTGTGACCGTATTCCTGACATCTTTTACATTGTGGTATAAGTTTAGGTTTTTTGAAAGCTTCTATTTGCACTTTCATGTGTAATATTTCTGTAATAGCATATATTTTTTTGATATCTTCATCTTTGCTGAAGGAGAGTGTGAAAAGTGGGAGTAGTTTTTTATCTTTTTTACTGATTATCTGATTTACCTCTAATATTTTAAAACCTTTATTTTTTAGATCATTTAGAATTTCAGTTGTTTGACAAGTCTGGTGGAGTTTTCTTGCCACTACTTTGGTTGGTCGTGTTTGTTTGTTTTCAAACGAGTACAAATTGACAACTTATTATCAGCAATGGAATTATATTGTTTAATAAATTTTGTTCGCATATAAATCAACTTAAGGATAAAATCCAGCTGCTCAGCTTTCGTCCCAAAAATCCGAAGTTTCATAAGCTGCAACCTCCTATCTAACTTGTGTTTACTATCTAGCCGGGCAAACTTATAAGGATGTTATTAGTTTAGCGTTTAGATCAAATATTTATAGAGCCGTAACCAGAGGCTAGCCTTATGTCTACCCAAAATTGACTGATATCTCGGCGAAACTTCAAAACTGCATATATAGTTTCAGGTTAAATTAGTTTACGAACTCCAACAATACATTATTTATGAGTTGTACGTTCAGATGGCGTCCAAAACAACACGTTCTTACTAACGACCGGGTCCCTTATGAATTAATACTCGTTTTATTAGTCGAAAAGGCACGTACAGCGGGTTTTTGCTTTCTGATCGGCAAAACTATAATGGTTTTATAGATAGTTCAAAAGTTATTGCTAATACAACCCCTAATTATTAAACAAGCAATCTAGATATGATGTGCTTTATCGATCTGTCTAAAGCCTTCGATGGAGAGCCAAGGGAAAATATCTGGAGCATATTGAAAGAAAGTTGACTGGGAGAAGGATTGTTAAACGCCAACAAGAGTTTATGTAAGAGTAATAGAAATTATGTGCGAACCCATTACAGCAGTTCCCAGGAATTTATAACAACAGTGGGAGTAAGACAAGGAGGCACGTTAACTCCACTACTCTTTATAATTCCTTTGGATAAAATAATTAAAGAATGTAAGCAAAACACAAAGAAAGCCTACTGGGGTTGGAATAAACTAAAATCAACATCCTTAACAGAACTAGCCTTTGCAGATGATGTGGTGCTCTTAAGAAAAAGGTGAAGACGAATTAGTTAAGATGGCTTGGACATCTGCTCCGCATGCCAGAAATTAGATACGCGAAAATAGAATGGAAAATGCAGATGGAGGGAAAAAGAAACAGAGGAAGACCAAGAATAAAATGGGAAAAAGAAGTGAGGCAGAGACTAGAAGAAACAGGAGTCAGCTGGAGAGATGTGCCACAATTAGCTAAGGATAGGCAGGAGTGAAGAAACTTAATACAGAAATAGAAAAGCATACCTCGACACCGAAAAGTACAAGAAGTAGAAGAAGACAATGATTCGCTTTTAAGTATAAGTTTTGACAATTTTTTGGGTCCAAACTTCCACAAACTCAAATTACTTGTTTAAGTTCAGCTTTGGCCAACCACGTAATTAATTTTTTTGTGTTTGGTCCTGACACCGCCTCGCCTCTCTCCTCATTTTGACTTTTAATAAAGCCATAAACCCGCAACTATTATATATTCAAATCGGCTTTATGGCGTTATTAAATTTTTAATTAAACCCGTTCAGTTTTTACTGTTTGGTTGTTCTATAAAGTAATAACTTCCTCTTAGCGCCGCCGGCGTATTCATACAATGTCACTGCATAGTGTGCCGTGTAAATAACGACGTCATATAATTGTGGCGAACGGCCATAATATTCCTAAAGCTTATTTGTAAATATAAACTGCCGCTACGAAGGGTAGGATTCACGTTTTACTCAAAATTATACGCGCTACTAAGACAAGTTATTAAAGTATTTTACCTAGCCATGAAATAATAACATAAAAATAAATGAAATTTTTTTACATAAGTTCATGCTTATAAGTGTCCATTTTTGAGAAAATTCAGAGAACAAAAAAGACGTAAAAAATACTCCTTACCTATTTTAAAAATCATCCTTAAAAAAATTAATGTATTGAATTATAAAATGTAAACAAATAAAATCCAGTATCTAATATCACAATTAAATAAAAGTCTGGCAACGAGCAGAGACACTACAAAATAGCATTGACTTTTTATACTGCAAATCTCTCTCACAAATATCATGGGACGTTTCAATAGTAATCATCTGAATAATCAAACGCTAACAAAAAAACAAACTTCAAACGAACGAGGATTCATCAGTACGACCCTCGAAAAATATGGAAGGTAACAAAGATTTATTGAGTGTGAAAAATTCTGTAGGCGAAAAACTGTAGGCCTCTTCTATTCATCGCTTCGTAATTTTCATCACCACGATCTTTGGAGTCTGCGTCTTTTCCTTCTGCCTGTAGGAATCCATTCAGTGACACGTGCCATCCATCTTTTTTTTCCGTTCTTCTATAACTTATCCATACCAGGTCAGTCTTTTTCTTCCATGTAACTGAGTACCTCTTTTGATCTCTTCGTTGTTAAGTACGTCCATCCTTTTAACTCCACAGCTCCTCCACCAATTTTCCATTTCTTCTTGGGTTGTTAAATATTTTGTTTCATCCAAATCAATTTTTAAACCATTTTTCGTAAACTCTTCATCTAACTTCTTTACCATAAATCTCAGGTCTTCCTCATCTTGTGCAATGACCACCTGGTCGTCCGCAAAACTCAGAGTGGAGAGGTGTTTATTATTATATTCTCTTCCACGATCTAATGAGTGTCTACTTCTTAAGAGATATTATTTATTCAATTTTTCTTTTCTGTAAATTCTGCTTAATAATTTGGTTGCTTCAGTCCCTTATAACTTGTGCAGATAAGATTTAAGGTTCGTGTTTTATAAGTTATAACTGAAATTCCACTAGGACCTGGTGCTCTTCCTATTTTCATTTCATCAACTGCTTGTTATACTCCTTCTGTGGTAATTTCTATGTTATCTATATCTGGTCACTATTTTTGGAGTCAATATTTGAAGTGTTAAATTCTGGCCTATTTACAAATCAAATATAAAATATTTTTCTTGGAGGATCTAAAATTATAGTAGTCTGGAAAGATACATACATATTTTATTTGTAAGCTTTGTAAATAGAGTAGAAAATTCAACATCGTTTAGTGAAAACATCTTTCGCCATTTATTATCGAATCGACATTAAACGAGCACACAAAAAAAAAACTATTTTTAGTGCAAGTTTGCTTGAATTAGTGACGTTATAAATATCAGGAAAATGGAACTTCCGAAATGTGTCGTGTTACGGAATGATATGTGCACGTTTTGAAAAAAATATCAGGCGATTTGTTATCAGATATTTTCTTCTATTTCCTTTCCATTTCCCGGGCCATACTTGAATACTATAAAAGTTTACGACACAGCGGTCGTAAAGAAAAAGTGAAGGGCACGAAACTTTAACTTTGTTGATCGCTATCATTGAGTCGAGGATAAATAAGCCAAGTTTGAAAGTTATCGAGGGAAACCTGAATTACGTCCAGAAACAGATTCGCTTATTTCTGGTTGGTAACACCTGCAGTAGCTGGGATATCTGCACTGGTTTAAGACGTGGTTGCCATGCTTGGAGCAAAGAGATTACAGTCATGTACCAAAGCGCACATAAAACTAAAATAACTTTAATGAAGATTGTATTTCCTTTGCGCTGAGTTTAGCAGGAGTTTTACAAAGCAAAATCCAGTGTAGTTGCTCCCATTTCTTGATAGAAAAATCCCCAAAAATAATGAATGTAAACCTGCATTGCTACGCGCATCAAGTATAATTAAAAACGAGGACCAGTACCTAATAACTAACTAATAAACGTATTCATCAACGGAATAAAAACCTATGTACGTCACAATGGGATTGAAAATAATCTATTATAATTAAAGTAGGAATTAGGGACAGAAGTTTTGTATATTTGATAAAAATTAGACCTTGTAGCTACTACTGTAAGAGAACATTTTTGGTAGTAGGCAATTTTGTTACGAAGAAACGTAATCGTTTATCATACTAAGCGCTAAATTCTTTAGTATTTTTTAAAATATAGATTTTTAATCGTGTTTAAATTTAAATACTGTTAATTAATTTAAAAAAGTATTATACATTTTATTTTTGTGTTCATGTGTTCTCCATAACTCTAGCTATAGAAAAAAGGCTTCGCGAAATCAGGAAATCCACCTTCTATTCGTAGATTTAAAAAAAAAAGCAAAGGACATTGTCCCTCTAAGTTAGCTTTGGCAAACTTTGTTAGGAGCCAACGTTAATGTCGAATTGATTAAGGCTGCCAAAACGCGTTAAAACCAACCTACAATGAAAATTGAATTCGGAAAACAAATAACATCAGGTTTCATATCGTCAAAGGGGTTGAAGCAAGGATGCTGTTCATGACCAATCCTCTTCAAAACATGCCTCGAAGAGGTTTTAAAGACCTGGTAGAAGTATGGGGAAATTGGTTTACCTATCATCGAAACCATGCTTTATTCACTGTGCTTGGCAGATGACCAAGTGATGGTAGCTCAGGAGTGACGATTTAAACTATATGATGAGAAAACTCATCGAAAAATACAGAAAATGGAGGTTAGAAGTAAATTTTGAAAAAGCAAATGTTTGTGTATAGTTGGGCAGCAAAAAAAAACTAATATTTAGAGTTGGAGAACATTTTAAACAATGCAACGAATACATATATTTGGGGTTACAGATTTTACGATAGGTCAAGTAGGATGATGCAGTAAAAGAGTGCAACAGACTGAGAAGAGCAGCAATTTTGATGCTTAACAGTGTTACATGGGAACAAAAATGTTATAAAGAAACACAGAACACGAGGAAAACCAGGCAGACCAAGAAGAAGTTGGGAAGAGCCCATACCATTTTAGCTTTTTTTGTTTTACACTTTGGATTACTGGTTTTTGCTTGAGGTTTATCTGTATGTCTTCTTTTTTACACTTGTCTCTTTTAGTTTTTCCTGCAGGAGAAAGAACCAGAATCGAAGCAATTAATCGGAAAGACAAAAATCCCGAAATGCGCAGAATCTTTGGTTTTTTAAATCTCCCTTCTCGGGTACAAAATAATGCTCGAGACTCAGAAAACCTAATTGTGATAGTTCTTACATTATTGGCCATTGCAGTTCGTGTGTTAATGAAATTAAAAAGTTTTTAAGCCCTCAACTTGATTATTGTAACGTTCTTGGATATTTTTGTAAGTTAACCGTTTTTAAAGTCAAACATTTCACCAAACACTTGTAGAACGTACAAGCATTAAGGTTTTGGAGTAACATGTAAATAATAATTTAAAGTTTATCGATTCTGGAGGATGGAAAATGATAAAGTGCTACTGGTACTGCTCTGGCAATCCCAGTTTATGAACTTCATTGCAAACCAATCCTCCGATTCTCAATTCAAACACGATCGCAAGCAGACATCATACAGGAAATCTAGTCAAACATTGACATAGTGAACTTATCTGCTCCTCAAACAACCGTAAAGATTTTCTAGTTTTAGAGCAGAAACAATAAGATTCCTCCGCCGTTCCAGGATCATGTTGATACCAGGAAATCTCGGGTTGTCGCAGGATTTACAAGTTTCTTAAAAATGTTTCTCGAAATAAAAGAATCAACAAACTAATTAATTATTTTACAAAGTCGAGCTGGTCTTATTAAGACGTGCCATCGCTTTTGGCTAATTGCGCTGTTGTTGTGGAAGAGAAATTTACACAAAGACTAATTAGTCCTTCTTGGGCATAATATCCTGAGGCTGTTTCCGTTCAGCCTTCGTAAATAAGATCTGGGAGTTTATTTTTAAATTGATGGAATTTAAATATGGTGTTACTTCAAGCTTTTTAAAAAAAAAATTAGTTCTCGTATCATTTATATTTTCAAAAATAAGTGGGGGGTTCGTCTTAGCGCCTGTTTAAGCCTCTGGGCAAAAATAAATTTAAAGTTTCTATGAGATCTTAAACAAGATTTTAAAAAAATTAGGTATATATTGTCTAATTTTTTAACAGTCCTAGTTCACAATACAATAGACTTTTTCATCTTGAAACTTCAAAGCAAAACGTGGCATTATATTTCCCTTAAAAATACGTTTAGATGGGTTTTTTATGTCTGCTATTGTGGCGCATTCTCAAGCAGCAACAGTAGAAATAGCAACTAATAATCCCTTCAGGTAGGGGAATAGAATCCTACAAAGGAAATAACATATACTTCGTATCTGCATTGGCGTCCACAAAAAAAACATGTAAAGAAATACATTTAATACCACCCTCATTCTCTGCATCTAATTTTTAAACACAAACAATCAGTTTACATTAAAAAGTTGTTGGTTTTTAATTCACGAAATATTGAAGCCAATAATCACTATCTAAAAAACAATTAGAGAATTAATAATAGCTTTTAAATTACGGTCTTTGATGTCTATCTATCAGTCGTTTCGCGAATAAAATCTTTTATATTTGCAATGTAACATACAGTTAAAACATTCTTTCATTAATGCCATGTGTGATCTAAAGGGCAAAGTTTTTTTTTTGTTGGTAATTTTATGAATAAAATGTGCAAAGTTGTGGACTATTTTACTTGAATGTTAAGCAATTCATAATAATTGTCAACAAAGCTATTAGTTGAAGTATTCTAACACAAAATAATCTTCGTCGATAATAAATTTAGTGAGATTTCCAACAACTTATTTATAGCACACAGGAAACTAAAACCAGATGTTTGTTGTTTGGTTTTGAAAAGCTGGTCAATTTGCATTCTAACAGCGTCCAACAAATAATAAATTAATTGCCTTATAGACATTACAGCTTGCAAACTAGACGAGAAGCTTCGAAATTTGATATTCCTGCTCATTGAACTTCTAAATTAAGTTTTGATTATGGAAATTCAGGTCTGCTACAGGGTACGATATATTTTAAGTGGGTCAAACTACTGAAACTGCTGATGGGACACAGATTTTACGTTGGAATGACGATACTAAATCGAATTTAGTTTTGCACTATTTGCAACTACTTGAAACTGTTTGTTTGAGGTAGTCTTGAAATTATTCTAATAGTGACAACCAAATTAAAATGAACGATCATTGGCTAAGATATTATAAGAAACTTCTAACAAAAATATTACTGTCGTTTCAAGATGTAGAACCCAATTTTGAATACTGCTTTGGTACTTCATTTTTGGCTTGTACTAATAATTTAAACCGACTTTAAAAACTGCAAAATAGGGATATGAGAATTATGTTACACTTGTCCAGGTACTTTACTTAGGGTCCAACAATGGATAGGTTTTAACACGATTATTATAATTTTTAAAGTTATTTATAAACTGCTCTAAAATTTTTACTAAAATGTATAATCATAATCAGACTAGAAACTATAAAGACTTTAAATTGCCTTTCAGGAAACAAAATTACACTAACAAGAGAAATGAAACTAGTGCTGTAAGGATTATACATAGCTCAAATGTTTTATTAGGTTATGTTTTGATGGTACATATTAACAGATGTAATTTTGATTTTGATAGAAACCAATAAATTTATCCAGTTAAAATGTTAACCACAATCTATTTGAAGTATCCAAGTGCTTGCCAAACAAATGTAGGTACCTATTGGAAAAGTTCTGTTATTTCGAACAGATAAATTGTAGTAGTATGTCATTACAGTTTGTTGGAAATTGGTTTTGCAAAGTTTAATATGAACTTCCTGTGAGTGGTTATCTAGTCATTTTTGTGAAATTACTTCTACCTCAATATGTGTTTCATAAAAAAATTATTATTGAACAGTACACAACTGCGTTATACAAAATTGGAACATAAAAATGATGAAATTGTTGACTAAGCACACATTTTTTTTTGTACATACAAAAGCTTTTTTCTTGCCATGTTTTCACGTTATGGAAATTTATATTACAAAAGATAATCGTGTAGCAATTCTTTCAGTTTAAAAAGTCTGCAATTTTTGATTTAGTTAGTTACATCGTATTCTAAACGTCTGCACGTATTTTTAAAGTCTATTCATAATTATTAACGATTTTGGAACAATTAAAAGATGTTTCATACAAAGGATAACTCAAGAAACAGTTTGTTTTACTACGAATCTTTTTTTATTGTAAAATTCGTGCTGCAAGGATTATAATCAATTCTGTGCCAACTTTTACATTGGTTTAACAATTATAACAAATTTATAACAATCTTAATACTTAATATAACCAAGAAATGTAAATAAACTCTAATTTTGATCTTTTTCCAAATTCCTTGGACTTTCTTATGATTTCACTTTAAAAGGGCTATGCAAATTTTGCCTGTAAGAATTTTCATGGCCTCAAATGGTAATTATCCCTAATTAGATAATTATTTATCTTTCGTTAAGTCCTTTGACTCTCTTAAAGTTAAATTTATATTGCTAGGATTATGACAAATGCCTGTACCCATTTTTTTAGAACCCTGATAAACACTTACAACTGCATTGTAACAATTTAAATGTTTGTAGTTCAAAGGATAATGAACTTTTATTTCCGAGTCCTTTGAGGTTTATTAAATAACAAATCATTGTTGATAGGATTATTGCAGTTCCTTTTACACAGCCTTACTGTTATATAACCATTAATAACAAATTTATTCCAACTTAAACAGAATTATTGAGCTTAAATAATTTCTGCCATTATTAATAAAGTCAATTGACGCCTATTCTGTTTATATCATGCCACTAATAATAGGAAAAACGTCTACAGCAGTTTGCAAAGACTAAAAAAATTTAAGTTGACTTTAATACTCAACAGGATAGTTGAGAAAAACTTATGGAAGATACTTGTGTCCTTAAGTATTTTGGTGCAAGATTTTGTCAGGAAGATTGTGAAACCTCTGTACCATATTTCCAGTCGCATTTTTTAGTGACATGAGCGAAAACCATCCCTTTTTAAATTCAATTATAATTGACGCTTCAATCTCGGACCAAAACAACCTTTTGTAAAATCCGGGGAAGACTTTTGTGTGCAGCTTAGCACTGCGGGTTCGCATGAAAGTATTTATGTCCAGGGATTAATAAATTGTTTGTGGGAACTGGAGTGAAAATATTTAACAGGCTGCAGCTTACCATACAGCACACTGCAGGTTATTTGTAAATTATGGAATCTAAACGATATTTGTCTGCCTTTGCCGGTTGATAACTTGAGTCTGTGACAGAACAATCATGGCCAAGTAACTGCCTTGGGGATGTGCAAATGTGGGCAGATTGCGAGACATTTGCTTGTGTTTATTCCCAGTTGGCTATGTGCGGAACTTAAAGTGTTAGTTTTGTTACCAGAGGTGGTGAAGCTTTGTTGGCATGTGTACCTTAACGGAAAGTATGAGTAAATACATAAATTTACAGTACACACCTTGGAAACATAAACGAAGCTTTGTAATATGTTATTTTTTCTGCACCCCAAAACAATACAGCTTTTGTCATAAACTCTTGCAACACCAGTATCTAACGTCAATGCAATTTATCTGATTGTTAGACTACAATTTGATTTCATCACTTGATCAATTTCGTCTTGATTAGCCTCGGTGGTACACAGATCAAACGATTTAAATTAAACTCAAAGGATAACTTTTTTCATGTAAGGAAAACGTGTCCTGTGATTTTCAGTTTAATAGCTGTATACATTTTTTGGCTATTCCACCGTAGACCAGGTTAATCGAATAATAAATGACATAAAGAAGTCCTTGGAAGATAAGAAAATTTGTTCGGCAAAATTCCTCGATGTTGCTAAAGCATTTGACAAAGTCTGGCATAAAGGATTACTAATGAAATTAAAGAAAATGCTTCCTGTTCAATATAGTCAGCTCCTGGAGTCATATCTATCTCAGCGAACGTTTAAGGACAAAATGGAAAACTCAGAACTTGAGTTTATAACAGCAGGTGTACCTCAAGGAAGTGTTCTGGGGCCGGTATTGTACCTGCTGTATACACATGACATTCCAGAAACACAAAACGTAAAACTCGCCACATTTGCTGACGACACCGCAGTTCTAACTACAGGAGCAGCCATAGAAGAAACAACAGAAAATTTCCAAAGCGCAATTGATCAAATATATGCATGGACAAAACAGTGGCATATAAAAATTAATGAAGAAAAATCTGTTCACGTTAATTTCACCAACAAAAGAATAAACTACCTACCAGTGTATCTAAATAATAATTTAATCCCTTGCAAAAAGACTGCTAAATATCTTGGCCTAAACCTAGACGTCAAGTGAAAATGGAAGAAACACGTCAAAAAGAAACGGAACAGCTAAAGATAGTATGGAGATATTGTTACGCTAATATTTTATCTAATTAATATTATTTAAATTGATGTATTAAAGTTTATTAAACCCCGTTAAAAAGTATTATGTTTCAGACTGCAAACTTAACAGTATTCAAACATCGTATGTTCGTATGTTGTAAGTGCACAATAAGCGAATTCTGTTAAGTTACGTACCATGCATTTCCTGTTAAAATATCAGTTGCTAAGCCAGGGTATTTCGTGTAATAATCTTTTTTAACAAGGCAGTCATCGTTTGCTTCACAATCGAGATGGCCGCGATACCCTGGTTCAGTAATGTTCAATCCAAATCAATATAAGATTCTTCAAGTGATTGTGTAAATGTTCATCATGGTTTTTGGTAATAAATATGCTCCTCAAGTTCATTCGATTATCATTTTTGTAAATTCATCGATCCCCAGCTACGACCCCCAAAGTGCACGATGGCTTTAAGAATAAATCCTTTAAAGCTAACGTGACAATATGTACTGGCTGAAAGGAAGATATTTTACAGATGGCTCATACGCTCCTCTGATATGAGACGCTCGATATGGACTACAATTATGGGGCTGTACCAAAAAAAGCAATTACAACTCTTTAAAAATTCCAAAACCGTGTATTTAGGGCATAGTAAATGCTCCTTGGTATGTTTGGAACAGCGATTTACACCGGAAACTCCAGGTTGAATCTGTCCAGTAAGAAATTAAATATACCCTGCCCTCTTCAACTTAATATCTATCAATAAACTTTTACTTGTTCCATTTTTGTGTTTAATTTACCAAAGAATTTGTAACTATTCAGAGCCAATTGTGGCAGATTAGTACATTCAGATTTAAAGATTTTCAAAACTTTATGACCGTCGACTTCAATATGTTAAGAAAATCGATTGCCTTAATTCTTAGGCAACACTATTTTCTTGAAAAAAAAATCATCTTAATTAGTTAATAGTATTTCAAGTTGAACACTTTTTTGTGTAATTCAACGCAAAATACCAAAGACTGACTTCAAATTATCCTTCAAGTACTAGCAGAACTAAAACAGATTATTAACAAGCTTTTAAAATTCACTTTTCAGCTTAAACTTTACAGATTCTGCAAACTTTAAGATTAAAACCATCAGCATTCGAGTAAGATAAAACCCACTCAGTATTAACTTTATTGCATACCGTAAAATTGAATGTGTGTTCTAAGTAACGTTCTATGATCAATAATTGTTATTAAGAACACTTAAACCTCGTTATAGGGGTATTCAAAACTTTGCTTTTCATCGTTAGGAAAGTTCTTGTACTCCCAAACGAATTACACGAACTTCCTGACGCGAAAGGTAATATGTGGTAATTATTAAATGGCAAATTGACGTATTTCCTGTTGTACCTACACATACTAATTGAAGTTTAAGATTGAGCTGAGTTTAAACTTGGAAGTTTGGTATTTGTAGGGCATTGAAAATAGTAGAGTCATATTGATTAAGTAGAGATAGGTTTACAAGCAAAGGGGATCTTAGGTTTGATGTTTTAATAAAAACAATAATTATATTTGTTTAGCTTTTAGCTAACTATTTTACAAGTCTAAGCCATACACATATTAAACTGTTGTTTTATTGTTATAAAAGTACTTTTGTACTAAGGTATGTCTCAACATTAAAATATTAGACAATTTTAACCTTGCTTGATGCATCGTTATAAACTGTAAATTCTTTGAAAATGATAATTATGAATACCTGCATTTTAGGCTATGTATTTAAACAAGAAATTTGGATGCAGGCCATTTATAATAATACAATAAAAAAAATCGCTTTCTTAACTATCCGTTGTTTGATACTAAGGCACTGTAAAGTATCTAGCATTGAATTTTTGTGTACCAGGAACAGTGTAGAATAATTCTTCTAGCCCTATTCAGCAGTTTTTGAAGTTGCTTTTGGTTCACAGCAAAAAAGGGCTCATTAATATTTAAAACAATACAGCTATTAAAGAAAATTGTTAATCAGATTTTTGCTGCTTGTATTTATTTTGGGATTAGCACCAATTTTTTTAATAAAATTGTGTTTGTTCTCATCAGTTACCTGACCAAGGCCCAAACAGCATTAAAATTAACTTGGGCAAGTTTTAAATTAAGTGTACACGCCTATAGCAAGCTAATTATGCAAAAATACAAAATTAGTACCAACAAAAAATGTCGAAAAACGTAAACCCCACAGAGATTCAACTTTAAAGCCGACAAAATTGTACAAGCAAGACAAAATTGAAGCGTACATTTTTAAATTTTAAATCTAGTTTCCGCCAAGCTTTGCAGATATTTCTATTCCCTTCTTGCTTAAACTACTTTGAGAATTATAAACTTTTCCTATTTTCCACTGATAAATAGTTTCAGTATAAGTCTCAGTGCTGGAACAGTTTCCAATTGCTAGACCAAAAAAGAAATCCACAATAGTAGCTTTATCTCTTCAGGTTAACAATTCTAAACTGAAATGTACGTAAATTATTGCTGCTTCTGAGGGTCTTAAACAGTCTTTTTGTTGCAGGACTGGAATTTCAACCAACCGAGTTTCATGCAGTTAGCAGACATTCGAAGAGAATATCTACAGGAACATCTGTTATTACCCGAAGTTTACAGACGATACAAATGAAAATTAACATACACAAAGGTAGGTAGAGAGTTTAAAAAAAAACAATTTGTAAGAGTAATTTCTTTGCGTATAAGCTTGCAAAATTGCAGATAAGTAGCTTATTTCTTCTTAAATAAAGACTTACATATTGGAGAAAAATGAGAAATTATTTTATCCGTTCGGACTTTTAAAACGAGTGTTGTTGTTGGCTGATAGCGGCCATAAAACCTCGTTTTACCGGAACTTGTCACGTTTTGTCAATGCCAAACTATCACGTACTTAAGAATTTTTTTGACTGTAGGTGTAAGACAAATAATATTGTATAGGACGTGCAGCCAAAATTAAACAAAAATTCAACCCCATATGGTGATATATAGGCCAGGTATTAAACGTAATGACCATCCATATATCAGCGGTAGGTGATCATCGCGCCATTTGGGACACCGGAAACCTGAACTATTGATCATTTCACATAACTATTTATCAATTCCTACTTAAAGAATAAAATACACACTGCATTTGTTATCTAACCGAGGTGCCAACACGTAAAATGTGGAATCCAACTGTTACATTCAAATAGAAGCAATTAAAACGAAATTAACTCTTTTATAAACTTAATGACAACCGAAATATGTCAATAATCGAGTAATTAAGTTCGATTAAGAAATTCTAAATTGTTCTTTTAATGTCTTTGAGCCTAAGAATGCCACTTATAAAGTTGGCGCTGTAATGCTCTTTGTGATAAGCTGAAGTTGTTTGCTTTGATTCTCCAAGTACGATTTAGATGTAACTTTGTTTCAGAAATAATTAGAGGAAAGTAGATGAGATAAATACACTTAGGACTGGAAAAAAATAATATTCTGTTACGTTCAAAGTTTATGCAAATAGCTAGTCTTTAAATATTTAATTCTCTTAAGTGTTCTTTTAAAAATGTATTAAGTATAACTATTAAAATTGTTTAAGAACGGATAAGCTTCGAGTAAAAATTATTTTTATAAACTCATGTACTTTTCTGTAGATTTTAATTTAATATTTTGGCTGGTTTAAAAATTATTTCCTTATATAGACGTTCAATTATTAAAATTAGGTACAGACAAACCTATGCGAATTTAAGTGAAAACGTTTTAAATAATTTTAAAATCAAGTTTTTTTGTACTTTAAAAGTTATTTGCTGATACATATGTTTAAATTTAGGGATTATTAAAACCCTTTTACTGTCAAACCCGTAAATATACGTTATTCTGCACTTAAGATTTGAAAGAAAACTTTTTTGTAACTACCCTAATAATAGGGATAATAAATAATTCCTCTTACAATTAGCTACATTTTTAAACCCACGCATCCACCAGAATAATAACTCTAGAAATATTAATTTAAGACAAAAACATGCTTAATATTTTTTATCTACAAGAAAACGTAAAAATATACAGAGTGTTCTATTTCAAATAGTAAAGTTGCTTATTGATTTTCGAAAACAAAATATTCTGTGCATTTCAAAACAATTGTAGGTTTTATAACTAACAAATTCCAACAACTTTTGGGGAAAAACCTTTTTCGTTATTCCCCTAATAACAAATATAATAAATAATTTGTCTTACAATTAGCTTAATTCTTAACCCGGCGCATCCACCAGAACTTTTCTTTTAAAAACAAAAAACCCGACAAAGACGGCTTGTGCATACAAAAATTTCCCGACAGTGAAAGGGTACTTATTGAGGCTTGTTCATTGTAATTACATACAGACCAAGTTGTGGATTTTTGTAAAAACGGTGTAATAGTTATATGTCTGTAAGATAAAAAATATCCTGTAAGCTTGAAACCCTTTTTCTCTCGTAGTTTAAAAGATATTTGTTGATACAGACGTTCAAATGTAGGGAATATTAAGGAAATCTTCTTGTAAAGGCTTAATTATTGAAATTACATAGAGACCGACTTGTTAATGCCTGTAAATACATTTTTAACGGTGACATATATGTTAGATGAACATATACTGTAAATTTGAAACTACTTTCTCTCGTATTTTAAAAGATATTTGCTGATACAGACGTTCAAAGTTAGGGAACATTAAGGAAACTTATTGTCAAGGCTTAATCATTGTAATTACATACAGACCGACTTGGGGATTTTTGTGAAGACGTTTTTAGCAGTTACATGTTTGTTAATTGTTAATCCTGTAAATTTGAAATCAATTTCTTCAGTAGTTTAAGAGATATTTGCTAATACAGACGTTCAAAATCTTAAGTACATCTTCTTGTAAAAGCTTAAGCATTAAAATTTTACTAGTAAAACCTAAAAATTACCAATCTTTGGGCTTTAACGCCACTATATTTATCAGAAACATTGCGCCCGTACTAATTAAATTTTTATATTGCGCCTGATGGAGAGTCAATTTAACCATAGATCCTTTTATGACCTAGATTAGTCGGGAATACAGCGGCAAAGCATTAGAAATTTGTTTTTCCACAAAATAATTTTGCATCAGCTTTATTTATCAATACCAACAAAAATAAATCCGAATATCATAAATCCCTCACATCAAAACACAAGGTTTATTGTTCCCGAAACTTTCAAGACCCTAACGTAATTCTTCTCAATTTTATTTTTTCCCCCAGACAAACTCTTGAACAAAATGGATACAGAGATTGACAAAAAAACTTTAAGAATGTGTTCCTTGTGTGACCCACATACCGAACACAAAACATCCCGTGGGAATGCGGTTGCTAACATCAGGACAAAAAGGTCCACTCAAAGGACTGCACTGCTAACATGCAGTTGTTGTCGAACATTTCTTTTTGTGGAACCATTCCGCGCGTCTAACGCGCTTTAACCGTGTATCATTTTAAAGGAGGCTTTGCAGAAATGTTGAACTTATTGACAGCGAGCGATATTAAATTCCTCGTGCTAAACTTCGGTAAGTGGAAAATCCTGTAGCGCTTTTGGTGGCTGTTTCGTCGCGACGATTTGTCTGTAATGGTGCTTCTGTATTCTGAAGTTGATGGGCCATTTTTGGTAAATAATACCTACGCATTTATCAGCGCCGTATGTTGTGGCAACTGCACTGACAGTAGCAAAAGTCAGCGCATAATTCGCACACAGCACATTGCGTTATTTTGCAGTAAATTTAGAAACAAACAACTCATTGCAAGTTGTTTTGTTCTCATATAAAAGCTTTCGAAATTGTGACCACAAATAATTAAAAGATCTTTAAAGCCACAATAATTTACAGGGTGTTTTTTAAACAGTTTTCCAATATTAAAATAGTTTTTATGGTGTCCGTTTTTAAATAATTAAAATACAGGACTTTACGATATAAATGTTTTACGAGAAATTCCAGGATTTAGTAAAATATATTGCAGAGAAAACCGCAGAAAGGTACAAGACTAATTAGCGAACGTTCGTATCAAGGATAAACTCAAAGGATTATTGATCGTACGACTCAAGGAGTAATTATCATAAGTTCTATTGAGCAAAGTACACGTCATCGGGGCATCAAAAGGTCTGCTAATGGTTAAGATCAAGCGCAGATTGGAGAGGTAATTTTTCTCTAAGCGGGTCAGCATGGTACTTATTCATCGAGTGGTAAGGTAGAAAGAAATCAACGTCCCAAGAGCTAAACAGTGCGATAAAAAATAACAAAGGACAAATTTATTATTGCCAAACTTATAAACACATATTTATTAATTCTTAAAAAATGGAACACACTCAGAAGACCGATAATTTTGTTCGGTTTCCGGTAATTATATCAGAAGTACCAATAAGTAATCAGTAAAGAGGTTTTTCTACGTTGGTTCTACTTCAAGGTGTTTTTTGTTAATGTTTGTTGAAAACAGATTCTAAATGCATTATTTTTAGAACTACAATTTAAATAGAAATTTAAAATAAACTAAATCCAAATTAATAGAATTATAAACAAATAGAAATTTAAAATAAACTAAAACCAAATTAATAGAATTATAAACAAAGTGACTCTTTTTATTTAAAATAACACTAAATCCGGGCTTTGTTTCGGTCCGGGGCTTTGTTTCGGTCCGGGGCTTTGTTTCGGTCCGGGGGGGCTTTGTTTCATCTTTAATTTCCTTTCATATTAAAATAATTAATTGCGTAGGTATAAGCAACCCTAATAATTTTTGGTTCAAAATTTAAACCATAAACCTCAGGTAACACTGAAAAAACGTCGTACTGTAGTAATTTCACTCGTAGAAATTTATTTAAATGCATTTTGCCGGAAACAAATTATCAGGCAACACTTTTTAAAGAGGAATTAACGAAATCAACGCCAGCCAGTCACACAACAAAACATCCATGACTTGTGATTTAAAGTCGGCGACAAATTTTCGCAATTTCACTCGAATTTCGTTTGATTTGAGATAATAACGCACGAATTCACCGCGGGTCTGGCGAATTTAAGCCAACCACCGTGTGAAGTTAGGACTTCCGTCAACATATAAACAGCTTCTTGTTGGTTACCAGTCACAAAGTGATGGTGAGTTGATGCATAAAACAGGATGCTGGTAGCTCTAATTTCGTATCGGGAGTCTATTAGCTGATATGTACCAATGAAGCTGGTTTGAATTAATACTAACTGGGCTATCGAATTTATCCGTAAAGGTATGGTGCAGAAAGTAATTGGTTTATTATACGAGAACTGCCCCGGAAATACTAAGAATGCCTTGATTCCTTAAAAATAAAAGA
Organism: Elmis aenea; assembly: GCA_947652605.1. Taxonomy (NCBI): domain Eukaryota; kingdom Metazoa; phylum Arthropoda; class Insecta; order Coleoptera; family Elmidae; genus Elmis; species Elmis aenea. The sequence goes on along the minus strand of OX393583.1, from coordinate 3,471,669 downwards.
CGCACAGTTGTGTAATCTTTCTCAACGATAGTTCGTTATATTGTTTGAATTCCCAGAAGTTTCATATCGTTAGCATATTTGAGTTGTGATTGATAAAATTTTTAAGATGAGGTTTTTGGTAGGTATTTTCAATAATGAGCCCAAAACTCTACCTATAGTTAATACATATGCTTAACTCGAGCGGCTGTATCTGCAAATAATTTCTAAACCACTTTGAATTTTTTTTTGAATTTAACAGAAAATGTTTATTCGATGTATCTTTACATGAAAATAATGTTTTCACATACATATGTCAATCTGTGTGTTTATATTTTCAATAATAAGCCCAAAACTCTACCTACAATTAATACATATGCTTAACTCGAGCGAATATATCTGCAAATAATTTTTAAACCACTTTGAATTTTGATTTGAATTTTACAGGAATTGTTTATCTGATGTATCTTTACATGAAAATACTATTTTCATATGCATATGTCAATCTGTGTGTTTGTATTTTCAATAATAAGCCCAAAACCCTACCTACAATTAATACATATGCTTAACTCGAGCGAATATATCTGCAAATAATTTCTAAACCACTTTGAATTTTGATTTGAATTTTACAGGAAATGTTTATCTGATGTATCTTTATATGAAAACAATGTTTTCACATACATATGTCAATCTGTGTGTTTGTATTTTCAATAATGAGACCAAAACTCTACCTATAGTTAATACATATGCTTAAGTCGAGCGAATATATCTGCAAATAATTTCTAAACCACTTTGAATTTTGATTTGAATTTTACAGGAAATGTTTATCTGATGTATCTTTATATGAAAACAATGTTTTCGCATACATATGTCAATCTGTGTGTTTGTATTTTCAATAATGAGACCAAAACTCTACCTATAGTTAATACATATGCTTAAGTCGAGCGAATATATCTGCAAATAATTTCTAAACCACTTTGAATTTTGATTTGAATTTTACAGGAAATGTTTATCTGATGTATCTTTATATGAAAACAATGTTTTCACATACAGATGTCAATCTGTGTGTTTGTATTTTCAATAATGAGACCAAAACTCTACCTATAGTTAATACATATGCTTAAGTCGAGCGAATATATCTGCAAATAATTTCTAAACCACTTTGAATTTTGATTTGAATTTTACAGGAAATGTTTATCTGATGTATCTTTATATGAAAACAATGTTTTCACATACAGATGTCAATCTGTGTGTTTGTATTTTCAATAATGAGCCCAAAACTCTACCTATAGTTAATACATATGCCTAACTCGAGCGACTATATCTGCAAATAATTTCTAAACCACTTTGAATTTTGATTTGAATTTTACAGGAAATGTTTATCTGATGTATCTTTATATGAAAACAATGTTTTCACATACATATGTCAATCTGTGTGTTTGTATTTTCAATAATGAGACCAAAACTCTACCTATAGTTAATACATATGCTTAAGTCGAGCGAATATATCTGCAAATAATTTCTAAACCACTTTGAATTTTGATTTGAATTTTACAGGAAATGTTTATCTGATGTATCTTTATATGAAAACAATGTTTTCACATACAGATGTCAATCTGTGTGTTTGTATTTTCAATAATGAGCCCAAAACTCTACCTATAGTTAATACATATGCCTAACTCGAGCGACTATATCTGCAAATAATTTCTAAACCACTTTGAATTTTGATTTGAATTTTACAGGAAATGTTTATCTGATGTATCTTTATATGAAAACAATGTTTTCGCATACATATGTCAATCTGTGTGTTTGTATTTTCAATAATGAGACCAAAACTCTACCTATAGTTAATACATATGCTTAAGTCGAGCGAATATATCTGCAAATAATTTCTAAACCACTTTGAATTTTGATTTGAATTTTACAGGAAATGTTTATCTGATGTATCTTTATATGAAAACAATGTTTTCACATACAGATGTCAATCTGTGTGTTTGTATTTTCAATAATGAGCCCAAAACTCTACCTATAGTTAATACATATGCCTAACTCGAGCGACTATATCTGCAAATAATTTCTAAACCACTTTGAATTTTGATTTGAATTTTACAGGAAATGTTTATCTGATGTATCTTTATATGAAAACAATGTTTTCACATACATATGTCAATCTGTGTGTTTGTATTTTCAATAATGAGCCCAAAACTCTACCTATAGTTAATACATATGCCTAACTCGAGCGACTATATCTGCAAATAATTTCTAAACCACTTTGAATTTTGATTTGAATTTTACAGGAAATGTTTATCTGATGTATCTTTATATGAAAACAATGTTTTCACATACATATGTCAATCTGTGTGTTTGTATTTTCAATAATGAGCCCAAAACTCTACCTATAGTTAATACATATGCCTAACTCGAGCGACTATATCTGCAAATAATTTCTAAACCACTTTGAATTTTGATTTGAATTTTACAGGAAATGTTTATCTGATGTATCTTTATATGAAAACAATGTTTTCACATACATATGTCAATCTGTGTGTTTGTATTTTCAATAATGAGCCCAAAACTCTACCTATAGTTAATACATATGCCTAACTCGAGCGACTATATCTGCAAATAATTTCTAAACCACTTTGAATTTTGATTTGAATTTTACAGGAAATGTTTATCTGATGTATCTTTATATGAAAACAATGTTTTCACATACATATGTCAATCTGTGTGTTTGTATTTTCAATAATGAGACCAAAACTCTACCTATAGTTAATACATATGCTTAAGTCGAGCGAATATATCTGCAAATAATTTCTAAACCACTTTGAATTTTGATTTGTATTTTACAGGAAATGTTTATCTGATGTATCTTTATATGAAAACAATGTTTTCACATACATATGTCAATCTGTGTGTTTGTATTTTCAATAATGAGCCCAAAACTCTACCTATAGTTAATACATATGCTTAAGTCGAGCGAATATATCTGCAAATAATTTCTAAACCACTTTGAATTTTGATTTGAATTTTACAGGAAATGTTTATCTGATGTATCTTTATATGAAAACAATGTTTTCACATACATATGTCAATCTGTGTGTTTGTATTTTCAATAATGAGCCCAAAACTCTACCTATAGTTAATACATATGCCTAACTCGAGCGACTATATCTGCAAATAATTTCTAAACCACTTTGAATTTTGATTTGAATTTTACAGGAAATGTTTATCTGATGTATCTTTATATGAAAACAATGTTTTCACATACATATGTCAATCTGTGTGTTTGTATTTTCAATAATGAGACCAAAACTCTACCTATAGTTAATACATATGCTTAAGTCGAGCGAATATATCTGCAAATAATTTCTAAACCACTTTGAATTTTGATTTGAATTTTACAGGAAATGTTTATCTGATGTATCTTTATATGAAAACAATGTTTTCGCATACATATGTCAATCTGTGTGTTTGTATTTTCAATAATGAGCCCAAAACTCTACCTATAGTTAATACATATGCTTAAGTCGAGCGAATATATCTGCAAATAATTTCTAAACCACTTTGAATTTTGATTTGTATTTTACAGGAAATGTTTATCTGATGTATCTTTATATGAAAACAATGTTTTCGCATACATATGTCAATCTGTGTGTTTGTATTTTCAATAATGAGCCCAAAACTCTACCTATAGTTAATACATATGCTTAACTCGAGCGACTATATCTGCAAATAATTTCTAAACCACTTTGAATTTTGATTTGAATTTTACAGGAAATGTTTATCTGATGTATCTTTATATGAAAACAATGTTTTCGCATACATATGTCAATCTGTGTGTTTGTATTTTCAATAATGAGCCCAAAACTCTACCTATAGTTAATACATATGCTTAACTCGAGCGGCTATATCTGCAAATAATTTCTAAACCACTTTGAATTTTGATTTGAATTTTACAGGAAATGTTTATCTGATGTATCTTTATATGAAAACAATGTTTTCACATACATATGTCAATCTGTGTGTTTGTATTTTCAATAATGAGACCAAAACTCTACCTATAGTTAATACATATGCTTAACTCGAGCGGCTATATCTGCAAATAATTTCTAAACCACTTTGAATTTTGATTTGAATTTTACAGGAAATGTTTATCTGATGTATCTTTATATGAAAACAATGTTTTCGCATACATATGTCAATCTGTGTGTTTGTATTTTTAATAATGAGCCCAAAACTCTACCTATAGTTAATACATATGCTTAAGTCGAGCGAATATATCTGCAAATAATTTCTAAACCACTTTGAATTTTGATTTGAATTTTACAGGAAATGTTTATCTGATGTATCTTTATATGAAAACAATGTTTTCACATACATATGTCAATCTGTGTGTTTGTATTTTCAATAATGAGACCAAAACTTTACCTATAGTTAATACATATGCTTAACTCGAGCGGCTATATCTGCAAATAATTTCTAAACCACTTTGAATTTTGATTTGAATTTTACAGGAATTGTTTATCTGATGTATCTTTACATGAAAATACTATTTTTAAATCCATGTTTGGTCCTACTGTCAAAGTTGTGCTATAGAACTTTGTACAAAACTTAACCCTCATAATATACCATGGGGTCACTAAAGACCCGACATTCTCTTTGGAGCTGTATATTTTTAAAATATCCCTTTCTAAAATTCCAAAAAAATGACTACACAAAACGGTACGTTTTATGTTTTGATACAGTACGATTTTTGTAGCATGTAGTAGACTACTGCTCGTCACAAACAAAAATCATTTAAAAGTTAGTAAAAACCGCTTCAGAAACTGTACGTAAATTAATATCAAAGGTGAAATATCGCAAATGGTTTTGTGCCTGTCATAAATTTCTATCAAATTTATTAAAATGAGGAAGCTCGCTACAGTTTCATGTTAATAAAACTATTAATATAGCAGCTAAAATATTGCTGTTGTCTTCTTTGATAGAATAACTATTTTTAGTCTGGCTTTAATAAAGCTGTCACAGTAATATTCATCATATTTACTTCGTCATGCTCGCTAGACCTGCTCGTTAGTGTAGCGCTACAAATTTACGTATAATTAGATACATACATACACAAATTTTGTTTTCCAAGAACTAAACTAATTCTAGTTGTTGATTCTTAACCATAAAGGAGTCGTGTTTTAATTATCATATTAATAATGGTATATATTCAGCGTTTAGCTAATTATTTGACAATTATATAACATACAGATATTAATACATAACATTAAAACGTTTCTTTATGAAACTACTGACAAGGGAAGTATTTTTATACGCAAATAACAAGAAAGAAAAAGTTATCGTTTACCTATTAGGAACTATTAGATTTTGCTTTAAAAATTAACAGAAATTTAAATTTGTTAACTAATGCTGAAGATGTTTTGTGTTATTATTATGCCAGTATTTTGTTTTGACGTTGTAAAATACCTGCACGAGTTTAAACGTATTCCAAGACGATGTTGCAAAGCGTTCTACAACTTACAAAACACAACCTATCTCCCCCAGATCCGTAACAAGAACTTTAATAGGTTAAAGTTAAGATGATCCTTGTTTATATGACATCTATTACCTTGTTTTGTTCTGTTTAAATACAGGAGTGTACCGTAAAGTGCTCGACAGGAATTTGTTGCTGGTCGAAAGTTTGTGTTTTCAAGATAGCAAACAAGACAGTTGCGTCCGAAAAAACTTCAGGCTAACAAAGAGCTCGTCTCTAAGCGTAAAACAACCCTGCTTGGCCTTACACATAAATTTTGTAGCTCCATATATCCTTCTACAAGGACTCCCTATGTAATAAAATTCCAGAACCACCGCAAGTCTGTAGGGTTTTTGCATTTTGCGGATTTCTTTTGAGTTTGTTTCATAGTTGGACAAAATAATTCGCATTTAAAAGTGTTTTTTGTCCTTTCTTGTGCACTCCTTGATTTGCCTTTGCACTTTTCCCACTTTTCACGAAAAATTAAAAATCGTATTTAGGGGCTAATAATCCTTAATTGGGCTATAAATAACCTGTATAATAAATTTGAAGCCATTTGCTGTAGTTTTAAGAAAATCGATTTTTTTGGCGAAAAAAGTACAAAGACTATAGTCTTTGCACTTTTCCCATTTTTCACGAAAAATTAAAAATCGTATTTAGGGGCTAATAATCCTTAATTGGGCTATAAATAACCTGTATAATAAATTTAAAGCCATTTGCTGTAGTTTTAAGAAAACCGATTTTTTTGTGGAAAAAAGTACAAAGACTATAGCCTTTGCACTTTTCCCACTTTTCACGAAAAATTAAAAATCGTATTTAGGGGCTAATAATCCTTAATTGGGCTATAAATAACATGTATAATAAATTTGAAGCCATTTGCTGTAGTTTTAAGAAAATCGATTTTTTTGTGGAAAAAAGTACAAAGACTATAGCCTTTGCACTTTTCCCATTTTTCACGAAAAATTAAAAATCGTATTTAGGGGCTAATAATCCTTAATTGGGCTATAAATAACCTGTATAATAAATTTGAAGCCATTTGCTGTAGTTTTAAGAAAATCGATTTTTTTGTGGAAAAAAGTACAAAGACTATAGCCTTTGCACTTTTCCCACTTTTCACGAAAAATTAAAAATCGTATTTAGGGGCTAATAATCCTTAATTGGGCTATAAATAACCTGTATAATAAATTTGAAGCCATTTGCTGTAGTTTTAAGAAAATCGATTTTTTTGTGGAAAAAAGTACAAAGACTATAGCCTTTGCACTTTTCCCACTTTTCACGAAAAATTAAAAATCGTATTTAGGGGCTAATAATCCTTAATTGGGCTATAAATAACATGTATAATAAATTTGAAGCCATTTGCTGTAGTTTTAAGAAAATCGATTTTTTTGTGGAAAAAAGTACAAAGACTATAGCCTTTGCACTTTTCCCATTTTTCACGAAAAATTAAAAATCGTATTTAGGGGCTAATAATCCTTAATTGGGCTATAAATAACCTGTATAATAAATTTGAAGCCATTTGCTGTAGTTTTAAGAAAATCGATTTTTTTGTGGAAAAAAGTACAAAGACTATAGCCTTTGCACTTTTCCCACTTTTCACGAAAAATTAAAAATCGTATTTAGGGGCTAATAATCCTTAATTGGGCTATAAATAACATGTATAATAAATTTGAAGCCATTTGCTGTAGTTTTAAGAAAATCGATTTTTTTGTGGAAAAAAGTACAAAGACTATAGCCTTTGCACTTTTCCCATTTTTCACGAAAAATTAAAAATCGTATTTAGGGCCTAATAATCCTTAATTGGGCTATAAATAACATGTATAATAAATTTGAAGCCATTTGCTGTAGTTTTAAGAAAACCGATTTTTTTGTGGAAAAAAGTACAAAGACTATAGCCTTTGCAACTTTCCCACTTTTCACGAAAAATTAAAAATCGTATTTAGGGGCTAATAATTCTTAATTGGGCTATAAATAACATGTATAATAAATTTGAAGCCATTTGCTGTAGTTTTAAGAAAACCGATTTTTTTGTGGAAAAAAGTACAAAGACTATAGCCTTTGCAACTTTCCCACTTTTCACGAAAAATTAAAAATCGTATTTAGGGGCTAATAATTCTTAATTGGGCTATAAATAACATGTATAATAAATTTGAAGCCATTTGCTGTAGTTTTAAGAAAATCGATTTTTTTGTGGAAAAAAGTACAACGACTATAGCCTTTGCACTTTTCCCACTTTTCACGAAAAATTAAAAATCGTATTTAGGGGCTAATAATCCTTAATTGGGCTATAAATAACATGTATAATAAATTTGAAGCCATTTGCTGTAGTTTTAAGAAAATCGATTTTTTTGTGGAAAAAAGTACAAAGACTATAGCCTTTGCAACTTTCCCACTTTTCACGAAAAATTAAAAATCGTATTTAGGGGCTAATAATCCTTAATTGGGCTATAAATAACATGTATAATAAATTTGAAGCCATTTGCTGTAGTTTTAAGAAAATCGATTTTTTTGTGGAAAAAAGTACAAAGACTATAGCCTTTGCACTTTTCCCACTTTTCACGAAAAATTAAAAATCGTATTTAGGGGCTAATAATCCTTAATTGGGCTATAAATAACATGTATAATAAATTTGAAGCCATTTGCTGTAGTTTTAAGAAAATCGATTTTTTTGTGGAAAAAAGTACAAAGACTATAGCCTTTGCACTTTTCCCACTTTTCACGAAAAATTAAAAATCGTATTTAGGGGCTAATAATCCTTAATTGGGCTATAAATAACATGTATAATAAATTTGAAGCCATTTGCTGTAGTTTTAAGAAAATCGATTTTTTTGTGGAAAAAAGTACAAAGACTATAGCCTTTGCACTTTTCCCATTTTTCACGAAAAATTAAAAATCGTATTTAGGGGCTAATAATCCTTAATTGGGCTATAAATAACCTGTATAATAAATTTGAAGCCATTTGCTGTAGTTTTAAGAAAATCGATTTTTTTGTGGAAAAAAGTACAAAGACTATAGCCTTTGCACTTTTCCCACTTTTCACGAAAAATTAAAAATCGTATTTAGGGGCTAATAATCCTTAATTGGGCTATAAATAACATGTATAATAAATTTGAAGCCATTTGCTGTAGTTTTAAGAAAATCGATTTTTTTGTGGAAAAAAGTACAAAGACTTATAGCCTTTGCACTTTTCCCATTTTTCACGAAAAATTAAAAATCGTATTTAGGGCCTAATAATCCTTAATTGGGCTATAAATAACCTGTATAATAAATTTGAAGCCATTTGCTGTAGTTTTAAGAAAACCGATTTTTTTGTGGAAAAAAGTACAAAGACTATAGCCTTTGCAACTTTCCCACTTTTCACGAAAAATTAAAAATCGTATTTAGGGGCTAATAATTCTTAATTGGGCTATAAATAACATGTATAATAAATTTGAAGCCATTTGCTGTAGTTTTAAGAAAATCGATTTTTTTGTGGAAAAAAGTACAAAGACTATAGCCTTTGCACTTTTCCCACTTTTCACGAAAAATTAAAAATCGTATTTAGGGGCTAATAATCCTTAATTGGGCTATAAATAACATGTATAATAAATTTGAAGCCATTTGCTGTAGTTTTAAGAAAATCGATTTTTTTGTGGAAAAAAGTACAAAGACTATATATAGCCTTTGCACTTTTCCCATTTTTCACGAAAAATTAAAAATCGTATTTAGGGCCTAATAATCCTTAATTGGGCTATAAATAACTTGTATAATAAATTTGAAGCCATTTGCTGTAGTTTTAAGAAAATCGATTTTTTTGTGGAAAAAAGTACAAAGACTATAGCCTTTGCACTTTTCCCACTTTTCACGAAAAATTAAAAATCGTATTTAGGGGCTAATAATCCTTAATTGGGCTATAAATAACATGTATAATAAATTTGAAGCCATTTGCTGTAGTTTTAAGAAAATCGATTTTTTTGTGGAAAAAAGTACAAAGACTATAGCCTTTGCACTTTTCCCATTTTTCACGAAAAATTAAAAATCGTATTTAGGGCCTAATAATCCTTAATTGGGCTATAAATAACCTGTATAATAAATTTGAAGCCATTTGCTGTAGTTTTAAGAAAACCGATTTTTTTGTGGAAAAAAGTACAAAGACTATAGCCTTTGCAACTTTCCCACTTTTCACGAAAAATTAAAAATCGTATTTAGGGGCTAATAATTCTTAATTGGGCTATAAATAACATGTATAATAAATTTGAAGCCATTTGCTGTAGTTTTAAGAAAATCGATTTTTTTGTGGAAAAAAGTACAAAGACTATAGCCTTTGCACTTTTCCCACTTTTCACGAAAAATTAAAAATCGTATTTAGGGGCTAATAATCCTTAATTGGGCTATAAATAACATGTATAATAAATTTGAAGCCATTTGCTGTAGTTTTAAGAAAATCGATTTTTTTGTGGAAAAAAGTACAAAGACTATAGCCTTTGCACTTTTCCCATTTTTCACGAAAAATTAAAAATCGTATTTAGGGGCTAATAATCCTTAATTAAGCTATAAATAACATGTATAATAAATTTGAAGCCATTTGCTGTAGTTTTAAGAAAATCGATATTTTTGTCGAAAAAAGTACAGAGACTATAGCCTTTGCACTTTTCCCACTTTTCACGAAAAATTAAAAATCGTATTTAGGGGCTAATAATCCTTAATTGGGCTATAAATAACATGTATAATAAATTTGAAGCCATTTGCTGTAGTTTTAAGAAAATCGATTTTTTTGTGGAAAAAAGTACAAAGACTATAGCCTTTGCAACTTTCCCACTTTTCACGAAAAATTAAAAATCGTATTTAGGGGCTAATAATTCTTAATTGGGCTATAAATAACATGTATAATAAATTTGAAGCCATTTGCTGTAGTTTTAAGAAAATCGATTTTTTTGTGGAAAAAAGTACAAAGACTATAGCCTTTGCACTTTTCCCACTTTTCACGAAAAATTAAAAATCGTATTTAGGGGCTAATAATCCTTAATTGGGCTATAAATAACATGTATAATAAATTTGAAGCCATTTGCTGTAGTTTTAAGAAAATCGATTTTTTTGTGGAAAAAAGTACAAAGACTATAGCCTTTGCACTTTTCCCACTTTTCACGAAAAATTAAAAATCGTATTTAGGGGCTAATAATCCTTAATTGGGCTATAAATAACATGTATAATAAATTTGAAGCCATTTGCTGTAGTTTTAAGAAAATCGATTTTTTTGTGGAAAAAAGTACAAAGACTATAGCCTTTGCACTTTTCCCACTTTTCACGAAAAATTAAAAATCGTATTTAGGGGCTAATAATCCTTAATTGGGCTATAAATAACATGTATAATAAATTTGAAGCCATTTGCTGTAGTTTTAAGAAAATCGATTTTTTTGTGGAAAAAAGTACAAAGACTATAGCCTTTGCACTTTTCCCACTTTTCACGAAAAATTAAAAATCGTATTTAGGGGCTAATAATCCTTAATTGGGCTATAAATAACATGTATAATAAATTTGAAGCCATTTGCTGTAGTTTTAAGAAAATCGATTTTTTTGTGGAAAAAAGTACAAAGACTATAAGCCTTTGCACTTTTCCCACTTTTCACGAAAAATTAAAAATCGTATTTAGGGGCTAATAATCCTTAATTGGGCTATAAATAACATGTATAATAAATTTGAATCTATTTGCTGTAGTTTTAAGAAAATCGATTTTTTTGTGGAAAAAAGTACAAAGACTACAGCCTTTGCACTTTTCCCACTTTTCACGAAAAATTAAAAATCGTATTTAGGGGCTAATAATCCTTAATTGGGCTATAAATAACATGTATAATAAATTTGAAGCCATTTGCTGTAGTTTTAAGAAAATCGATTTTTTTGTGGAAAAAAGTACAAAGACTATAAGCCTTTGCACTTTTCCCACTTTTCACGAAAAATTAAAAATCGTATTTAGGGGCTAATAATCCTTAATTGGGCTATAAATAACATGTATAATAAATTTGAATCTATTTGCTGTAGTTTTAAGAAAATCGATTTTTTTGTGGAAAAAAGTACAAAGACTATAGCCTTTGCACTTTTCCCACTTTTCACGAAAAATTAAAAATCGTATTTAGGGGCTAATAATCCTTAATTGGGCTATAAATAACATGTATAATAAATTTGAAGCCATTTGCTGTAGTTTTAAGAAAATCGATTTTTTTGTCGAAAAAAGTATAAAGACTTTGCACTTTTTCCATTTTTCACGAAAAATTAAAAATCGTATTTAGGGGCTAATAATCCTTAATTGGGCTATAAATAACCTGTATAATAAATTTGAAGCCATTTGCTGTAGTTTTAAGAAAATCGATTTTTTTGGCGAAAAAAGTACAAAAAGTATAGCCTTTTTGATTGCCCTGAGAAATTTCATTTCCGTTGATTGTATTATTTTTTTATCTTTTGATGTTAAAGACCAGCATTCGGAGCCTTATAGTAAAGCGGGTATAACCATTTTATATAACTTATAAAACACCTAAATGAAGATGAAAGGGATGTAGCAACACTGTCAGTAATGTCAGCAAAAGAATGGGCTGAACAATACCAAAAACTATGGTATTATCCAAAAATAACTGATCTAGATACAGAATTATACCTAACAGTATGTTGTACATATTCAAACATTGCTGAAATATTTAACGTAAAATTAAAAATTGCAACCCCAAGATAAATTTTGCGAAGAGCCTTGAAATAAAAACAAACTCCTGTGTTCAAACGAACAATTTACATTTACTGCAGATTTTTTCACTTTCCAATATGTTTTTTTACGGCCGGCTTGATTTTCTCTCAGCTTTGGCTCGTCTGTTTAGCGAGCCGCTTTCATTTGTTTGCGAAGGTCGCCCGTTTTGCATTCAAAAGATGTGGTCGGGACAGATCGTTTTTTGTTCTGGTCGCAGTTTCGCATTGACATTTCTGCCACAGCTAACAGAAGTAGAATCAAAGTGAAAATGCGTCTGTTCTGTACAATTTGTTTCAATATTGTTTTAGATCAATCGCCCACATTTGGCACGTTTAAAACAAAGTGCTTTACGTACGTTACCAGAAGAAAAATTAGAAAGACGAATAATTTACAAATGATAAAGTGTAAAATTTTTATTTCCAGCTAATTTACAGTTGTTATTTTGAGGGTGTTACTGAGGTGTACTCCTTACCGTAGTTCTTTAGAGGAGTTAACGCTGGCAGAGCTTAAATTCAGATTCACTGACCACTTCTTTAAAGAATCTTGTAAAAATTCTAGACGAGATTTGAGACTCGTCTCTTCGAACAAGGAAGCCACTGACCAGAGGACTGAAATGGTCTAGCATTTCTTCAAACGATTTGTTGCAGAAAGATATGGGCATTTCAATAAAAGTTGTTATTAATACATAAAACTAGAGTCTAATGCAAGCCAAACTCCCCCACGATCAATTGCTTTCATTTCATCTGTAAATATATCCCATTACTTTCAATAAAATACTTAAGGTGTTTTGTTTAGTTTAAATTTGAACTCTTATTCGTTATCTTTGCAATATGTTTCTGGATAACCCCCGTAGGTTAGACGAACCGGAAGTCGGGGCAAAGTTTTAATGCGTATTCGACACAGAGACCTAAGAAGGTGACGTTTATGACCGCTATAATTAATGTTTGTCGCACGTTTCATTATCTCAAGCCGCCGTTTTTGTCTTTCTCGTCTAGTCGAGCAGATCGAGGTGGCCATTCGCACTAAAAAGCCGAACAAAAACGAAGCTGTTATGGAATTGCGAACGAAAGAAAACAATAGAGAAAATTGCTACTGTTATGGACGTCGGAAAAGTTGCCGACTTGATAATGAATAACGCGAAGTGGCTATTAATTAATTAGTCTTAGATTAAACGGACGACAAACTAGCTTACGCTTTGGCGTAAAAATATACAGTGTGAATTTATAGCGAGTGTTCAAAGCTTTTAAGAAAATCGATTTTTTTGTCGAAAAAAGTGCAAAGACTATAGCCTTTGCACTTTTCCCATTATTCACGAAAAATTAAAAATCGTATTTAGGGGCTAATAATCCTTAATTGGGCTATAAATAACCTGTATAATAAATTTGAAGCCATTTGCTGTAGTTTTAAGAAAATCGATATTTTTGTCGAAAAAAGTACAAAGACTTATAGCTTTTGCACTTTTCCCACTTTTCACGAAAAATTAAAAATCGTATTTAGGGGCTAATAATCCTTAATTGGGCTATAAATAACCTGTATAATAAATTTGAAGCCATTTGCTGTAGTTTTAAGAAAATCGATATTTTTGTCGAAAAAAGTACAAAGACTATAGCCTTTGCACTTTTCCCACTTTTCACGAAAAATTAAAAATCGTATTTAGGGGCTAATAATCCTTAATTGGGCTATAAATAACCTGTATAATAAATTTGAAGCCATTTGCTGTAGTTTTAAGAAAATCGATATTTTTGTCGAAAAAAGTACAAAGACTATATAGCCTTTGCACTTTTCCCACTTTTCACGAAAAATTAAAAATTGTATTTAGGGGCTAATAATCCTTAATTGGGCTATAAATAACCTGTATAATAAATTTGAAGCCATTTGCTGTAGTTTTAAGAAAATCGATATTTTTGTCGAAAAAAGTACAAAGACTATAGCCTTTGCACTTTTCCCACTTTTCACGAAAAATTAAAAATCGTATTTAGGAGCTAATAATCTTTAATTGGGCTATAAATAAGCTGTATAATAAATTTGAAGCCATTTGCTGTAGTTTTAAGAAAATCGATTTTGTTGTCGAAAAAAGTACAAAGACTATAGCCTTTGTACTTTTCCCACTTTTCACGAAAAATTGAAAATCGTATTTAGGGGCTAATAATCCTTAGTTGGGCTATAAATAACCTGTATAATAAATTTGAAGCCATTTGCTGTAGTTTTAAGAAAATCGATTTTGTTGTCGAAAAAAGTACAAAGACTATAGCCTTTGCACTTTTCCCACTTTTCACGAAAAATTAAAAATCGTATTTAGGAGCTAATAATCCTTAATTGGGCTAAAAATAACCTGTATAATAAATTTGAAGCCATTTGCTGTAGTTTTAAGAAAATCGATATTTTTGTCGAAAAAAGTACAAAGACTATAGCCTTTGCACTTTTCCCACTTTTCACGAAAAATTAAAAATCGTATTTAGGAGCTAATAATCTTTAATTGGGCTATAAATAAGCTGTATAATAAATTTGAAGCCATTTGCTGTAGTTTTAAGAAAATCGATTTTTTTGTCGAAAAAAGTACAAAGACTATAGCCTTTGCACTTTTCCCATTATTCACGAAAAATTAAAAATCGTATTTAGGGGCTAATAATCCTTAATTGGGCTATAAATAACCTGTATAATAAATTTGAAGCCATTTGCTGTAGTTTTAAGAAAATCGATATTTTTGTCGAAAAAAGTACAAAGACTTATAGCTTTTGCACTTTTCCCACTTTTCACGAAAAATTAAAAATCGTATTTAGGGGCTAATAATCCTTAATTGGGCTATAAATAACCTGTATAATAAATTTGAAGCCATTTGCTGTAGTTTTAAGAAAATCGATATTTTTGTCGAAAAAAGTACAAAGACTATAGCCTTTGCACTTTTCCCACTTTTCACGAAAAATTAAAAATCGTATTTAGGGGCTAATAATCCTTAATTGGGCTATAAATAACCTGTATAATAAATTTGAAGCCATTTGCTGTAGTTTTAAGAAAATCGATATTTTTGTCGAAAAAAGTACAAAGACTATATAGCCTTTGCACTTTTCCCACTTTTCACGAAAAATTAAAAATTGTATTTAGGGGCTAATAATCCTTAATTGGGCTATAAATAACCTGTATAATAAATTTGAAGCCATTTGCTGTAGTTTTAAGAAAATCGATATTTTTGTCGAAAAAAGTACAAAGACTATAGCCTTTGCACTTTTCCCACTTTTCACGAAAAATTAAAAATCGTATTTAGGAGCTAATAATCTTTAATTGGGCTATAAATAAGCTGTATAATAAATTTGAAGCCATTTGCTGTAGTTTTAAGAAAATCGATTTTGTTGTCGAAAAAAGTACAAAGACTATAGCCTTTGTACTTTTCCCACTTTTCACGAAAAATTAAAAATCGTATTTAGGGGCTAATAATCCTTAGTTGGGCTATAAATAACCTGTATAATAAATTTGTAGCCATTTGCTGTAGTTTTAAGAAAATCGATTTTGTTGTCGAAAAAAGTACAAAGACTATAGCCTTTGCACTTTTCCCACTTTTCACGAAAAATTAAAAATCGTATTTAGGAGCTAATAATCCTTAATTGGGCTAAAAATAACCTGTATAATAAATTTGAAGCCATTTGCTGTAGTTTTAAGAAAATCGATATTTTTGTCGAAAAAAGTACAAAGACTATAGCCTTTGCACTTTTCCCACTTTTCACGAAAAATTAAAAATCGTATTTAGGGGCTAATAATCCTTAATTGTGCTATAAATAACCTGTATAATAAATTTGAAGCTATTTGCTGTAGTTTTAAGAAAATCGATATTTTTGTCGAAAAAAGTACAAAGACTATAGCCTTTGCACTTTTCCCACTTTTCACGAAAAATTAAAAATCGTATTTAGGAGCTAATAATCTTTAATTGGGCTATAAATAAGCTGTATAATAAATTTGAAGCCATTTGCTGTAGTTTTAAGAAAATCGATTTTGTTGTCGAAAACAGTACAAAGACTATAGCCTTTGCACTTTTCCCACTTTTCACGAAAAATTAAAAATCGTATTTAGGAGCTAATAATCCTTAATTGGGCTATAAATAACCTGTATAATAAATTTGAAGCCATTTGCTGTAGTTTAAAGAAAATCGATTTTGTTGTCGAAAAAAGTACAAAGACTATAGCCTTTGCACTTTTCCCACTTTTCACGAAAAATTGAAAATCGTATTTAGGGGCTAATAATCCTTAATTGGTCTATAAATAACCTGTATAATAAATTTGAAGCCATTTGCTGTAGTTTAAAGAAAATCGATTTTTTTGTCGAAAAAAGTACAAAGACTATAGCCTTTGCACTTTTCCCATTTTCCACGAAAAATTGAAAATCGTATTTAGGGGCTAATAATCCTTAAATGGTCTATAAATAACCTGTATAATAAATTTGAAGCCATTTGCTGTAGTTTTAAGAAAATCGATTTTTTTGTCGAAAAAAGTACAAAGACTATAGCCTTTGCACTTTTCCCATTTTCCACGAAAAATTGAAAATCGTATTTAGGGGCTAATAATCCTTAATTGGTCTATAAATAACCTGTATAATAAATTTGAAGCCATTTGCTGTAGTTTTAAGAAAATCGATTTTGTTGTCGAAAAAAGTACAAAGACTATAGCCTTTGCACTTTTCCCATTTTCCACGAAAAATTGAAAATCGTATTTAGGGGCTAATAATCCTTAATTGGTCTATAAATAACCTGTATAATAAATTTGAAGCCATTTGCTGTAGTTTTAAGAAAATCGATTTTTGTGTCGAAAAAAGTACAAAGACTATAGCCTTTGCACTTTTCCCATTTTCCACGAAAAATTGAAAATCGTATTTAGGGGCTAATAATCCTTAATTGGTCTATAAATAACCTGTATAATAAATTTGAAGCCATTTGCTGTAGTTTTAAGAAAATCGATTTTGTTGTCGAAAAAAGTACAAAGACTATAGCCTTTGCACTTTTCCCACTTTTCACGAAAAATTAAAAATCGTATTTAGGAGCTAATAATCCTTAATTGGGCTATAAATAACCTGTATAATAAATTTGAAGCCATTTGCTGTAGTTTTAAGAAAATCGATTTTGTTGTCGAAAAAAGTACAAAGACTATAGCCTTTGCACTTTTCCCACTTTTCACGAAAAATTGAAAATCGTATTTAGGGGCTAATAATCCTTAATTGGTCTATAAATAACCTGTATAATAAATTTGAAGCCATTTGCTGTAGTTTAAAGAAAATCGATTTTTTTGTCGAAAAAAGTACAAAGACTATAGCCTTTGCACTTTTCCCATTTTCCACGAAAAATTGAAAATCGTATTTAGGGGCTAATAATCCTTAATTGGTCTATAAATAACCTGTATAATAAATTTGAAGCCATTTGCTGTAGTTTTAAGAAAATCGATTTTTGTGTCGAAAAAAGTACAAAGACTATAGCCTTTGCACTTTTCCCATTTTCCACGAAAAATTGAAAATCGTATTTAGGGGCTAATAATCCTTAAATGGTCTATAAATAACCTGTATAATAAATTTGAAGCCATTTGCTGTAGTTTTAAGAAAATCGATTTTTTTGTCGAAAAAAGTACAAAGACTATAGCCTTTGCACTTTTCCCATTTTCCACGAAAAATTGAAAATCGTATTTAGGGGCTAATAATCCTTAATTGGTCTATAAATAACCTGTATAATAAATTTGAAGCCATTTGCTGTAGTTTTAAGAAAATCGATTTTGTTGTCGAAAAAAGTACAAAGACTATAGCCTTTGCACTTTTCCCATTTTCCACGAAAAATTGAAAATCGTATTTAGGGGCTAATAATCCTTAATTGGTCTATAAATAACCTGTATAATAAATTTGAAGCCATTTGCTGTAGTTTTAAGAAAATCGATTTTGTTGTCGAAAAAAGTACAAAGACTATAGCCTTTGCACTTTTCCCACTTTTCACGAAAAATTAAAAATCGTATTTAGGAGCTAATAATCCTTAATTGGGCTATAAATAACCTGTATAATAAATTTGAAGCCATTTGCTGTAGTTTTAAGAAAATCGATTTTGTTGTCGAAAAAAGTACAAAGACTATAGCCTTTGCACTTTTCCCACTTTTCACGAAAAATTGAAAATCGTATTTAGGGGCTAATAATCCTTAATTGGTCTATAAATAACCTGTATAATAAATTTGAAGCCATTTGCTGTAGTTTAAAGAAAATCGATTTTTTTGTCGAAAAAAGTACAAAGACTATAGCCTTTGCACTTTTCCCATTTTCCACGAAAAATTGAAAATCGTATTTAGGGGCTAATAATCCTTAATTGGTCTATAAATAACCTGTATAATAAATTTGAAGCCATTTGCTGTAGTTTTAAGAAAATCGATTTTTGTGTCGAAAAAAGTACAAAGACTATAGCCTTTGCACTTTTCCCATTTTCCACGAAAAATTGAAAATCGTATTTAGGGGCTAATAATCCTTAAATGGTCTATAAATAACCTGTATAATAAATTTGAAGCCATTTGCTGTAGTTTTAAGAAAATCGATTTTTTTGTCGAAAAAAGTACAAAGACTATAGCCTTTGCACTTTTCCCATTTTCCACGAAAAATTGAAAATCGTATTTAGGGGCTAATAATCCTTAATTGGTCTATAAATAACCTGTATAATAAATTTGAAGCCATTTGCTGTAGTTTTAAGAAAATCGATTTTGTTGTCGAAAAAAGTACAAAGACTATAGCCTTTGCACTTTTCCCATTTTCCACGAAAAATTGAAAATCGTATTTAGGGGCTAATAATCCTTAATTGGTCTATAAATAACCTGTATAATAAATTTGAAGCCATTTGCTGTAGTTTTAAGAAAATCGATTTTTTTGTCGAAAAAAGTACAAAGACTATAGCCTTTGCACTTTTCCCATATTCCACGAAAAATTGAAAATCGTATTTAGGGACTAATAATCCTTAATTGGTCTATAAATAACCTGTATAATAAGTTTGAAGCCATTTGCTGTAGTTTTAAGAAAATCGATTTTTTTGTCGAAAAAAGTACAAAGACTATAGCCTTTGCACTTTTCCCATTTTCCACGAAAAATTGAAAATCGTATTTAGGGGCTAATAATCCTTAATTGGTCTATAAATAACCTGTATAATAAATTTGAAGCCATTTGCTGTAGTTTTAAGAAAATCGATTTTTGTGTCGAAAAAAGTACAAAGACTATAGCCTTTGCACTTTTCCCATTTTCCACGAAAAATTGAAAATCGTATTTAGGGGCTAATAATCCTTAATTGGTCTATAAATAACCTGTATAATAAATTTGAAGCCATTTGCTGTAGTTTTAAGAAAATCGATTTTTTTGTCGAAAAAAGTACAAAGACTATAGCCTTTGCACTTTTCCCATTTTCCACGAAAAATTGAAAATCGTATTTAGGGGCTAATAATCCTTAATTGGTCTATAAATAACCTGTATAATAAATTTGAAGCCATTTGCTGTAGTTTTAAGAAAATCGATTTTTGTGTCGAAAAAAGTACAAAGACTATAGCCTTTGCACTTTTCCCATTTTCCACGAAAAATTGAAAATCGTATTTAGGGGCTAATAATCCTTAAATGGTCTATAAATAACCTGTATAATAAATTTGAAGCCATTTGCTGTAGTTTTAAGAAAATCGATTTTTTTGTCGAAAAAAGTACAAAGACTATAGCCTTTGCACTTTTCCCATTTTCCACGAAAAATTGAAAATCGTATTTAGGGGCTAATAATCCTTAATTGGTCTATAAATAACCTGTATAATAAATTTGAAGCCATTTGCTGTAGTTTTAAGAAAATCGATTTTGTTGTCGAAAAAAGTACAAAGACTATAGCCTTTGCACTTTTCCCATTTTCCACGAAAAATTGAAAATCGTATTTAGGGGCTAATAATCCTTAATTGGTCTATAAATAACCTGTATAATAAATTTGAAGCCATTTGCTGTAGTTTTAAGAAAATCGATTTTTGTGTCGAAAAAAGTACAAAGACTATAGCCTTTGCACTTTTCCCATTTTCCACGAAAAATTGAAAATCGTATTTAGGGGCTAATAATCCTTAATTGGTCTATAAATAACCTGTATAATAAATTTGAAGCCATTTGCTGTAGTTTTAAGAAAATCGATTTTGTTGTCGAAAAAAGTACAAAGACTATAGCCTTTGCACTTTTCCCACTTTTCACGAAAAATTAAAAATCGTATTTAGGAGCTAATAATCCTTAATTGGGCTATAAATAACCTGTATAATAAATTTGAAGCCATTTGCTGTAGTTTTAAGAAAATCGATTTTGTTGTCGAAAAAAGTACAAAGACTATAGCCTTTGCACTTTTCCCACTTTTCACGAAAAATTGAAAATCGTATTTAGGGGCTAATAATCCTTAATTGGTCTATAAATAACCTGTATAATAAATTTGAAGCCATTTGCTGTAGTTTAAAGAAAATCGATTTTTTTGTCGAAAAAAGTACAAAGACTATAGCCTTTGCACTTTTCCCATTTTCCACGAAAAATTGAAAATCGTATTTAGGGGCTAATAATCCTTAATTGGTCTATAAATAACCTGTATAATAAATTTGAAGCCATTTGCTGTAGTTTTAAGAAAATCGATTTTTGTGTCGAAAAAAGTACAAAGACTATAGCCTTTGCACTTTTCCCATTTTCCACGAAAAATTGAAAATCGTATTTAGGGGCTAATAATCCTTAAATGGTCTATAAATAACCTGTATAATAAATTTGAAGCCATTTGCTGTAGTTTTAAGAAAATCGATTTTTTTGTCGAAAAAAGTACAAAGACTATAGCCTTTGCACTTTTCCCATTTTCCACGAAAAATTGAAAATCGTATTTAGGGGCTAATAATCCTTAATTGGTCTATAAATAACCTGTATAATAAATTTGAAGCCATTTGCTGTAGTTTTAAGAAAATCGATTTTTTTGTCGAAAAAAGTACAAAGACTATAGCCTTTGCACTTTTCCCATATTCCACGAAAAATTGAAAATCGTATTTAGGGACTAATAATCCTTAATTGGTCTATAAATAACCTGTATAATAAGTTTGAAGCCATTTGCTGTAGTTTTAAGAAAATCGATTTTTTTGTCGAAAAAAGTACAAAGACTATAGCCTTTGCACTTTTCCCATTTTCCACGAAAAATTGAAAATCGTATTTAGGGGCTAATAATCCTTAATTGGTCTATAAATAACCTGTATAATAAATTTGAAGCCATTTGCTGTAGTTTTAAGAAAATCGATTTTTGTGTCGAAAAAAGTACAAAGACTATAGCCTTTGCACTTTTCCCATTTTCCACGAAAAATTGAAAATCGTATTTAGGGGCTAATAATCCTTAATTGGTCTATAAATAACCTGTATAATAAATTTGAAGCCATTTGCTGTAGTTTTAAGAAAATCGATTTTTTTGTCGAAAAAAGTACAAAGACTATAGCCTTTGCACTTTTCCCATTTTCCACGAAAAATTGAAAATCGTATTTAGGGGCTAATAATCCTTAATTGGTCTATAAATAACCTGTATAATAAATTTGAAGCCATTTGCTGTAGTTTTAAGAAAATCGATTTTTGTGTCGAAAAAAGTACAAAGACTATAGCCTTTGCACTTTTCCCATTTTCCACGAAAAATTGAAAATCGTATTTAGGGGCTAATAATCCTTAATTGGTCTATAAATAACCTGTATAATAAATTTGAAGCCATTTGCTGTAGTTTTAAGAAAATCGATTTTTTTGTCGAAAAAAGTACAAAGACTATAGCCTTTGCACTTTTCCCATTTTCCACGAAAAATTGAAAATCGTATTTAGGGGCTAATAATCCTTAATTGGTCTATAAATAACCTGTATAATAAATTTGAAGCCATTTGCTGTAGTTTTAAGAAAATCGATTTTTTTGTCGAAAAAAGTACAAAGACTATAGCCTTTGCACTTTTCCCATTTTCCACGAAAAATTGAAAATCGTATTTAGGGGCTAATAATCCTTAATTGGTCTATAAATAACCTGTATAATAAATTTGAAGCCATTTGCTGTAGTTTTAAGAAAATCGATTTTTGTGTCGAAAAAAGTACAAAGACTATAGCCTTTGCACTTTTCCCATTTTCCACGAAAAATTGAAAATCGTATTTAGGGGCTAATAATCCTTAATTGGTCTTTTAATAACCTGTATAATAAATTTGAAGCCATTTGCTGTAGTTTTAAGAAAATCGATTTTTGTGTCGAAAAAAGTACAAAGACTATAGCCTTTGCACTTTTCCCATTTTCCACGAAAAATTGAAAATCGTATTTAGGGGCTAATAATCCTTAATTGGTCTATAAATAACCTGTATAATAAATTTGAAGCCATTTGCTGTAGTTTTAAGAAAATCGATTTTTTTGTCGAAAAAAGTACAAAGACTATAGCCTTTGCACTTTTCCCATATTCCACGAAAAATTGAAAATCGTATTTAGGGACTAATAATCCTTAATTGGTCTATAAATAACCTGTATAATAAGTTTGAAGCCATTTGCTGTAGTTTTAAGAAAATCGATTTTTTTGTCGAAAAAAGTACGTAGAAAATAGGTTCGCACAATATTTGTATTTAATATTTTTTGATATCTTTATTAATAAAGAAGCTATCGAAGAATCTTAGGGTCGTGGTACACCCTGTATACAAGAAGAAGGGGCTGACCAAGAAGAAATTGAGGACACGAAGTAAAGGCTGCAAGAGGATTAAATGAAAGACAGGCAAAAATGGAAAATAGCAAGCGAGGGACGGTGTATTTTTCCCGAAGAGCTGGAGTTGTATTAAGTGCACAGACTTTTAGACTACTCTACTACTTTGCAGATATGTAGTTTTTTCTGGGCTAGACCAACACTTTTTAATACCTCCTCGGAGATTGAATAACAACGGAGATAAGACCCAGCCAGTCGAATTTTTTGTTATAATACAATAACATTTAATAATATTTTGTTGATTTAATTTTTGCTGAAAAATTTAACAGTCCAAGTGTTAATGATATCTGTGGCAGACTGTATAGTCCTGATCCTATATTCATGCATATTTCAGTACTGCACCTATTTTATGTGAACTACTTAGCGGCGATCGTTTGCGGGTGTTCTAGTTGACAGAAAGATCCCAACCAGGTTGTATTCCCTCCGCCAGGATTTCATCTGTCAGCACTAAACATTTTCTCTTACGCTGCTGATCTGAAACCCTCTCTGTGTCGCGAAGTTTCTTTAGCAAGAGGCGAATTGATCTGTCTCTAGGAGCTGCTTTATTAGAAGTTCTGTAGCAGCAGTCTGCGTGGCAAT
The DNA here is from genome assembly GCA_947652605.1 of Elmis aenea. Lineage (NCBI taxonomy): Eukaryota > Metazoa > Arthropoda > Insecta > Coleoptera > Elmidae > Elmis > Elmis aenea. The sequence goes on along the minus strand of OX393583.1, from coordinate 3,448,163 downwards.
GTTGACTTCACCTTGATATAATGATCCACAATGAAAACGTGCCTCGCTTTTAAGGAGAGCAGACTGGCTCAACAACGTTATGAGACGTCTGTGTGATGTACAAGTTACATAAAACGAGAGGACGTGAACGAATACAAGTGTGAGTGTGTTAAAAACGACGCGAAATGTTTGATTTGTTACTTTCTAGCCAATAATTTATGGAGTATTTATTTTAAGGTATATTTAAATTTACATCAGTAAAATTATGAACGATATAAAGTTATAAAGTAAAATAGTCAAGGCCTTTTATAATGTTTTGCAACTAATTTAAGAGTGAATGAAAAAAGTTTAGTATTCGCCAATATATCAGGTATTTATAACAAATAAATTATGAACAATAGTGTCAAAAAAACCTATCTACTTTAATGAATTATTGATTTTAAATACTTTGTAAATATACAGGGAGTTTAAGACTAATACCGATTTAGGATCTTTTTATTAATCACCATTTATATTATTGCAATTTTAGACTCAACTGATGATTTTATTTTAATATTATAAAAGGTTTGTTGTAGCTTAGGTATTTATTTTCTCTTAAGGTATTTATTTGCACCGAATTTTACTGTGTTTGAAAAAAGTTTAGTAAATAGAAAATATAAGAGATAACATTTTGTAAAATATGATGTTTGAATTTGAATTGTCCTTGGCTGGGCTATCCCAGGCGAGAGTTGGAAGATTTGTGTCTTTTACTAGGCGATAAAACAAGGAACCAACTTTGGATTTTTAAAATAACACCCTGTATTCTATAACATTTTTAAAATCTACTTACAATTTTAAGATAATTTATGCAAGTTTCGTTTTGCTAATATGCATTCTTTAGAATTACTAAATGTTAACAAATTTGGACCGCAAATTCACCAAGTTTAAAAAGGATTATTTTTGGTAAAATCTTCGGTATTTATAAGGACAAAGTTTTGTACCACTGGGGGATTTAAATGCCCTAAGATAAGCTAGCTAAAGTTTAAGTTAATAATTGGTTTATAAAGGACGATTAAAACAACCAACTTAAGATTCTCTAACGGAACACCCTGTACATCTTTAACATTTTTAGAAACTAGGAACACTTTTGGGGTAAATTTATTTAAGGGTTTAAATATTAAACATTTTTACCCAGTACCTCCACCAAATATTCCTGTTATTTAAAAGGTTTGACAAATACTAAATATTTCTTGTTTTAAAAGGTTTTAAGAGGTTATATTAGGTTTTAAAAGGTTTTAAAAACTTGTCCATTTAACTAAGCTACTTAAAGTTAAACTTAAAAAAAAATATGTACAAGGTGTTCAACAAATAATACCAACTTTAAATTTTTAAATGGATCACCCTGTATATTATAATAATATTTGATTCTACAAATAATTTTAAAGTCGTTATAGATGAATTTTGTTATGTTTAAAACGCACGGGTTTGTCAAAAAGTATTTTTTTTAGGTATTATATGTGCCCCAACGGAAAAGGCCCTACAAGAAAACTTATTGAAGTGCAAAAAAGAATTAAAGAAAAGGAACTTAAAGATGAACACGAACAAAACAAAGGTTATGATGATAGGTATAGAACAAAAGCAACTTAACATAGAAATGAACCAGGAAAAAATAGAACAGGTGGAAGAGGATAAATATCTGGTAATTTTGATAGAGAGAGAAGGTAACATAGAAAATGAGATAAAAGAAAGAATAAATAGTGCAGCAAAATTATATCATAATATGAATAGATCCGGTAATAAGAAAAAAAAATAAGCAGAAAATAGAAATGACTATTAACAAGACAGTATTCATACCAACCCTGGTGGATGGAAATGAAAGTTGGGTATTAAACCAGTCACAGAGAAGCAAATTACATTTTTTACATACAGGGTGTTAAAAAATGTACCAATTTTGCCGTTTTAACTGGAATACCCTAAATATCATAACAGTTTTGGAATCTACTTGCAATTTAAATGTAATTTTATGCAAGATATCGTCATCCTTTAGCAAAAAATTTACCAACAGCTAAAATTTGCCAGTAGATATTATTTAAAAATATAAATCTCTTGTTATGAGATACGCGAAAAACGCATAAATCTTAGAATCATATAGCGAGAAGAATTTGACCAATTATTCCGGCGTCGTTCCATCGAGAGGGCGCTAATGACGAAAATAATTAAACAGAGGAAATTTCGGTTAAAAATATGGACGCCAGAACGTCACCACCGCGCTCAACTCATAAAAAATGGATGAGATTCGGATTGTAGTGGTGTTTGGTGATTTTTTGTATCTCGTAAAGGTCTGTTATATTTACCCGCTCGTTAATATGGGTTGAATCAATACCGTTAAGTATTCATAACTTGATAAAATCATTCATGAACCGGTTTTAAAACAAATTGTGACAAAAAATACCTAAACCGTGTACAAATATAATATATGATTAGAAATAATCAACAAAATATTTAAAAAAGAAGCACGTATGGTTAACTATGATGCTAAGTATGTTACAATTTAACAAATAGACTATAATCAAAATAGCTTTGGATATCGCTAAAAATAATATTGTTAGTTGTAGTTTTGTTTTTGATCATTTTGTTGATATGTGATATAAGGTTGCATGGAAAACGCCATTAATAAATTAACATTTGGCCCGATATAAAACTGAGTAACTAAAAAATTGCTGAAGATATTTGATAACACATTTTAGGGCATGTTTTCAAAATGTATTTAAAGCTATTCATACAGTTTTATATTATTCTGTCGATCTGTCTGTACGTACTTGCAATATTTAACCTTATATAACAATATACTCCTTAAGAAATTAACATTTCGAGAGACATTGAGATAAGTAACTGGAAAATTGGTGAAGATATTTACCCAAAATTATTAGGACACGTTCCTATAATGTGCTTAAAGCTATCCTAAGAATTTTACTTTAATTCGTCTGTATGTCTGTACATACCAGCAATATTTAGCCTTATATAACAACACACTCCAAAATAAATTTCCATATCGCGAAACATAAAGCTAAGTATCTAAAAAACTGTTGAAGATATTTAATCAAAATTATCAGTGTATGTTTCTTTAATGTATTGAACGCTATTCCTACAGTTTAAGGTTGTTTTGTCAATCTGTCTGTCTGTACCTGCAATATTTAGCAGCACACTCTTAGCTAAATATGTTGTTTATCACAGTATTTATATTACTTTATAATTTACATTATTAAGGATGAGTTGGGTTGTATTTTGGTATTACTGGCTATTGAATATATTTAAAAAATCAATCAAATATTACTTTATACAGATATAAGAAACACAATTTTGGAGCAAGTAATGTAATTAAAAATTCAGCAAATAACCATGTGAATCAAAATATGTCTGTACCCATCTTTTCAGTTAATACTTGAAGTAATTATTTTTTATGAAGGCTCTCATATTTGAAAATTCAAAGAGGGTTATCCTACGAAAAAATAATTACCGTAATAGCTCGCTCTCCATTCAACTTTAAATAAACAAAAGGTGTATTACATTAATTACTTTTTTCGCGTTGGTTAATTCCGCTTTGATTCATGTCTGAGCCCCGACTTCAAAGCACCTTCGTTTATTTTGTTAACATATTTTTTTTTAATCTTAAAGAAATAAAGACATTGAGTTAATTTAAAGAAGCTTTGCCTTTTTCATATTATTTAAGTATTAGCACGTCTTTGTGTGGAAGTAAGCTTTTAAAATTCAAATCCGATCAGGATTTGGTAGCTTGGTAATTAGCTTCTTCATAAATGAATGAAGCAAGTGAAAGTTGATAGTTATTCAAATATTTTAAGGGCAATAATGTTCGTTACAACTTAAACATTTGTGTTTTCAATACATGTAAATTAAACTTTAAACTGTCTATAGTTTACTGAAATATCTCTTGTAGAATCACTAGACTATTTTTAAGACTATACCGGGTGTAACTGAGTTCTGGTATACCATTTTTCTTTCCATACCCGGTATAAAAGGCGAGATTCTTAAATCTAATCTAGCATTTCTACAAGAAACTTTTTATAAGTAAGTAAGTAGGTTAAACCTAATAAAATTAACGACTGATTAACCTAAATATATATAGAATTAGCTTTCAAATACCAGTGTCAAAATGAAAGTTATTTCAATTTCGAAATATTAATAATAAAAAAAAATAGCTTTGTTGAGATAATTTTTGAAGTTTTTTTCAAACAGAATATTGGAATATTTCCTGACCCATTTGTTTGTTAGAAATAAGCATGATAAACATGTTCTGAAAATTTCAAGTCGATATCTTAAGCAGTTCAAAAATTGTTCGCAAATATGTTTTGGAACGAGATTAATAATAAAAAAATTTAGCTTTGTTGAGATAATTTTTGAAGTTTCTTACAAACAGAATGTTGGAACATTTCCTGAACCATTTGTTTGTTAGAAGTAAGCATGATAAACATGTTCTGAAAACTTCAAGTCGATATCTTAAGCAGTTCGCGAATATGTTTTGAAACGAGATTAATAATAAAAAAATTTAGCTTTGTTGAGATAATTTTTGAAGTTTCTTACAAACAGAATATTGGAATATTTCCCAAATCGTTTGTTTTTTTATGAGCAAGCATGATAAACATGTCCTGAAAACTTCAAGTCGATATCTTAAGCAGTTAAAAAAATTTTCGCGAATATGTTTCGAAACGAGATTAAAAATGGCTCATTTTTAATTTCTAAATACAATTAGTTCACTTGGATGATTTTACAATTTTGACAAAATCTTGCCAATAGATATAGACGCATAGAGTTTATATAAAAAAAATTATTAAGCAACTCAATGTGCATTATAAGAACATACATCTAAATTTTAATCTTTTAACTTTCATTCTGTAAATTCAAAATTTCAAAGAGAATATGGCATAATATGCATACATACAGAAACACCTGATTATTTATATTAAATTTATCACTTTGGTAATCAAAACCTTTATTAAATATTTAAAGTAGTTTTAATCCATACGCCTCAATAAGAAATTTTAACAAGACTTTTATACATTTTAATTTTGTGAAGGGTGGGAAGATCCAAAATAAAATAGATTACAAATTGTTTTTGTTGTCTTATTTCTAAAGATTAAAATATTTGAGACTAATTCTCTTTCTTTGATGTAATGCCACTAGACGTAATGACAAAATACCTAAAATTTTATGAAAAAAAAAACAGTTTTCCCAATTCTAAATCGCAATATTCCTGCTTTGTCGGGATTTAATTGTTTTTTTGTTCTATTACGCGCAAGAAACGTCCCTACACCTGTAAAAGAAGCAAAAACCGTTAGATTTTACAACGGTTATATATTTTACAGCCCCATAAAATACTATTCTACAAGAATGTATCAAATCTAGCCGGATATTTATTTATAAGGAGTCGATCGTGTTGTGTTTTCCTTACGTTATTTTTCGTTTAAATGGAAACAATATTTTCACAACAAAACATTGCTACAATATTCGTTGCTGTTCGATTTTGTTTGCTTTATTCGTGGCAGGATTAATGTAATTGCTTCCAAATTTAAACACCAACAAAATTAATTGGAAGTTACCTACCACTGAACATTTTCATGTAAATATGTACAGGTAATTGATTGATTTTAATTTGATTGTTACATCAAATGTTGCATGATATCATGCGTTATTTACTTAAAAAATCACCTCGTGTTTGTGTATGACTGAATTAGTTAATACAAATTAAACAAAAGGGAAGCGCAAGCATTTTAAACCAAGTTTAGGTTAATATTTATATTGGTAATAGCCGGCTCTAATTTGCTATAAGAAACTGTAATTAAAGTGTTATCAGCAAAGTGATTTATACTCTAGTTTGTACTCAAAGGGATTAATAATTGAAGTCCTACAATGTTATTTATATTGTCGTTATCAAAAAATCAATAGTTCTAGAATTGTCCAGTTTTACAGAATCGAAATTTTACGAATAAAATATACTAATATTATTGAGCTTGAGTAATCAAAGTCTCTTTAAATTAAATTAATGGATGTAAAAATTTTACAGAGGATTCAATGCTCAAACAAAAATTCTACATGTTTCTTAAAAGTCCTTTAAAACTTTTCATTCCAATTAGTTTTTTTTAGTACATGGAATAAAATCTATACCCTTGCAAAAGAACGTTAATGATCCAAATCTCTTTTAACCCGATACACTCCAATTAAAACTGACAAATTGTATTACATGTAAATTAATGAATATTTTCTTCTGCTGCAGGTAGGAAAATGAGATTACTCCATCATCCAGCGCTGTCCTTGATGTGCGTCAAAGGCTAAAGGTATCTACCACCAGGTTTTAATCTAATGAAAACATAATAGTAATTTAACTAGACAATTTCCATTAAAATTACTGCCGCTAAAAGCGAAAACTTATCAAAGCTAGCACCAATTTGTCTCAACGTACAAGTTAAATTACTTATAGGGTATTTTAATTTGTGTAGACATTGCAAGCAAAAATTGCTTTTAAATTGTTTGGAAGGAGTTAACGACAAGAGACAATTAAACATGGACAGACAATTAAAAATTTTGTTTACAAGAGAATCACAACAGACTAAGGTTCACAAAATGTATAACCTGTATCCACTCCATAATAAATTAAAATTTGGTTTACATAAAGTTAAGTAACTAAAAAAGTAATAGAGATATTTGACCAAAATTATTGGGGCATGTTCCTATTTGGTATTTAAAGCTATTCCTACAGTTATACATTATTTCGTTCATCTGTCTGTAAGTACTTGCAATATTGAGCGTCAGGTAACAATACTCCCTTCAATAAATTAACATTTCGCGACACATAAAGCTAAGTAACTAAAAAAGTTGATGAATTTATTTAACCAAAATTATTAGGGCATGTTTCTACAATGTATTTGAAGCTATTCTAACAGTTATACATTAATCCGTCTATCTGTCTGTACGTACCTGCAATATTTAGCCCCAGGGAACAAAATCCTTGAAAATTAACATTTCTCGGGACATAAACCTAAGTAACTAAAATATTGGTAAAGATATTTACCCAAAATTATTAGAGCATGTTCCTATAATGTATTTGAAGCTATCCTAACAGTTTTACATTAATCCGTCTATCTGTCTGTACGTGCCTGCAATATTTAGCCCCAGAGAATAATACAATCCTTAAAAATTGACATATCTCGGGACCTAAACCTAAGTAACTAAAATATTGGTAAAGATATTTACCCAAAATTATTAGAGCATGTTCCTATAATGTATTTGAAGCTATCCTAACAGTTTTACATTAATCCGTCTATCTGTCTGTACGTGCCTGCAATATTTAGCCCCAGAGAATAATACAATCCTTAAAAATTGACATATCTCGGGACCTAAACCTAAGTAACTAAAATATTGGTAAAGATATTTACCCAAAATTATTAGAGCATGTTCCTATAATGTATTTGAAGCTATCCTAACAGTTTTACATTAATCCGTCTATCTGTCTGTACGTGCCTGCAATATTTAGCCCCAGAGAATAATACAATCCTTAAAAATTAACATATCTCAGGACCTAAACCTAAGTAACTAAAATATTGGTAAAGATATTTACCCAAAATTATTAGAGCATGTTCCTATAATGTATTTGAAGCTATCCTAACAGTTTTACATTAATCCGTCTATCTGTCTGTACGTGCCTGCAATATTTAGCCCCAGAGAACAAAACAATCCTTGAAAATTAACATTTCTCGGGACATAAACCTAAGTAACTAAAATATTGGTAAAGATATTTACCCAAAATTATTAGAGCATGTTCCTATAATGTATTTGAAGCTATCCTAACAGTTTTACATTAATCCGTCTATCTGTCTGTACGTGCCTGCAATATTTAGCCCCAGAGAATAATACAATCCTTAAAAATTAACATATCTCAGGACCTAAACCTAAGTAACTAAAATATTGGTAAAGATATTTACCCAAAATTATTAGAGCATGTTCCTATAATGTATTTGAAGCTATCCTAACAGTTTTACATTAATCCGTCTATCTGTCTGTACGTGCCTGCAATATTTAGCCCCAGAGAATAATACAATCCTTAAAAATTAACATATCTCAGGACCTAAACCTAAGTAACTAAAATATTGGTAAAGATATTTACCCAAAATTATTAGAGCATGTTCCTATAATGTATTTGAAGCTATCCTAACAGTTTTACATTAATCCGTCTATCTGTCTGTACGTGCCTGCAATATTTAGCCCCAGAGAATAATACAATCCTTAAAAATTGACATATCTCGGGACCTAAACCTAAGTAACTAAAATATTGGTAAAGATATTTACCCAAAATTATTAGAGCATGTTCCTATAATGTATTTGAAGCTATCCTAACAGTTTTACATTAATCCGTCTATCTGTCTGTACGTGCCTGCAATATTTAGCCCCAGAGAATAATACAATCCTTAAAAATTAACATATCTCAGGACCTAAACCTAAGTAACTAAAATATTGGTAAAGATATTTACCCAAAATTATTAGAGCATGTTCCTATAATGTATTTGAAGCTATCCTAACAGTTTTACATTAATCCGTCTATCTGTCTGTACGTGCCTGCAATATTTAGCCCCAGAGAATAATACAATCCTTAAAAATTAACATATCTCAGGACCTAAACCTAAGTAACTAAAATATTGGTAAAGATATTTACCCAAAATTATTAGAGCATGTTCCTATAATGTATTTGAAGCTATCCTAACAGTTTTACATTAATCCGTCTATCTGTCTGTACGTACCTGCAATATTTAGCCCCAGGGACAAAACAATCCTTGAAAATTAACATTTCTCGGGACATAAACCTAAGTAACTAAAATATTGGTAAAGATATTTACCCAAAATTATTAGAGCATGTTCCTATAATGTATTTGAAGCTATCCTAACAGTTTTACATTAACCCGTCTGTCTGTCTGTACGTACCTGCAAGATTTAGCCCCATATAACAATACACAACTTAAAAAATTAACAGTTCGCGACACATGGTTACTCAAAAATTGGTGAAGATATTTAACCAAAATTATTAGGGCATGTTTCTATAAAGTATTCTTACAGTTTTATTCTAATAAGTCAGTCTGTCTGTACGTAGATACAAATTTAAGCTCGTTTAACGCAAAATTGTGCTTTTTAAGTCCGCAATTTTGCTAAAACGTTTTTTATTAGTCTCCAGGAATTATTTTAAGCAGTTTAACTAGTGGCTGAGCTAGTAAACTATTTGATCGAGTGGAATTTCGGTTTACATACTTTTTGCAAACCGATTAGCCTTTGTTAACATCGTTTCTCGCCAGTATAGGATGCGGTCCATTGCGCGTTCCCATCCTCACACGAACATAAAGATTTCCTCAACTCAGCCCAGCTTTATAATAGATCTAGTGTACTATAATAGTTGGGGCCTTGCAATTAAGCATCTGCAAGTTTAGAAGGCTTATACATCCGTCGAGACAATGGCCAAATCCCTTCGGGCCCGCGCCAGCGGTCGAAGACAGCTAAGACGTGCGATCCATCCATTGAATTACTTAATCACGTGATTAATTGAGTGCCACAAGCACGATCCTACGTTACAGTTCAACGAAAGCTCGAAGCTGCACGATCGGTTTAAGCTGGGGAGACACTTTTAAGTCATTCACAGGCAATTTCGCTGAGATTGGAAGAAAGACGACGCTGCATTCGTTAATTGTTGTAATTAATTGGCCCCGCAAAGTTTTGGTTTGTACCGTTGTCATCTTGACCTGACGGGATAAAAACGTTCACAGGATACCGATGTCTTTGGAATTAAACATCGCAAGCCCTTGACCTGTTTAGTTCTATTTGCAAACGATAAAAACTGTACACTAATGTCGTTGTTTGTAAATCTTCATTCATTTAACTCTACTGCTTTCCTCCGTGACATTACGCACTTGTAGTCATTCAGTTCATAACCCGATACTGTAGAATATAAAAAACTGATGGCAAAACACGACTTATTATCTTATTTAACATAAAAAACACTACTAGCAATTAACAATTTCAATTTAAAAATAAATAACATAAAAAGAATTGACAAAATTGAAAATTACAGCTAACTTTTCATGTAAGGGTCAAGGAATACATCCCATTTTTTTCACAGAAGTAAAACCGATTTTTTTTAAATACTCTTAAACGTGATAACATACAACAAAGTCAAAATACCTGTGAAAAATGTCAAAAGACACAATAAATATAGAAGAATAAATTTTAAAATGGGTCATCTAGACCCGAAGGAGATTTATTATTATTTCCATTTTCGGGTCCCCCTTGCGGCCTATTGGTCTGTTGTACCCTCTGGTAATAGCCCCTTAAAGGAGTCTTCTGTTTTTTGAAAACTCCAGGGTGTTTTTCTCAACTCTTCTTGGTTGGCCGATGGGGTTGTGGATCCTTCACACTGGCATAGTACGCGGAGAGGAGTTTCTTCTTCTTCACCACATCTTCTGCTTATATCGGTCTCTTTCTAATAGTGTATCTGAAGATAAGTGCATAGCGTACACCTCTGCTTGAAATATGGCTGCATATGGACAGTTCCAAGGCTTACAGATGTGCCTTGTCTCAGTTCCATATTCCGCAGCTTGTGCCATTTTGTGTTTTTGACCCATCCGTATACCAGACCAGGCCATTTAGCTCTATTTCTTGACGCTCCCATTGATCCCTTGTTGGAATTATGATTCCAAAGGTTTTCTCGATGGCTAGCGTCCTAGGAGATGGATATTGTTTTAATAATTGTATGTCCAATTTTGTCATACTTTAAGTTATCTGCAAAATTCTACGTCGTTCTGTATTTCGTTGCCTGCATTTGAACATTTGGATTAGTTCCATCTTCGCAAGATTCATCACAACTGACTTGTACAAATACACTGACTAAATGTACAGATGGTAATTTAATCAGCATGACAGCTTTAACCGTTAACAAACAAGACATTTTGCTGCAAATGCTCCTACATCTATCAACATCAATAGCGTGTTTAAACTTGGAATTAGAAATTGTATTACTCCACCATGTAAGACTGATTTAATGGCAGTGCAAACTATTGTAATGCGCAGTCACATCTCTTGCAAATTCGTCATTCTTTCCTTAAGTGTTATATCCAGTAGAAATTAAATTATATGACGCGCATCTACTCTGTTCGAATGTTAACAGGGTTTGGAGTTTCTAGTCGTATAAAGGAACGGGCTTAAATTGAACTTAATTTTATAAACACTATTAAACTGGTAACTCTTAACCCTAAAGCTAGATACACACACACTTTTTGCATACACATATGTATACGATTTTATATTCTGTAGCTAATGTCCAAAGTCTTCTACAGTCTTATTTTTTTACACGGTGACCATAGTTTTACGGGGAAAAGATTAAAAATTAACAGAAAGATGGCAAAGACTTATTGATAACTGTAGCAATTATGTATCTACTCAATTAAAAAATTAAAGCTGTTTTAAGACTGTGATGTAAAAATAATTGTTTATTTATGGATACGCCTGATCTATCGTTTTAAAGTCAATGGTGTACGAGCTGTTAACATTTATGCGAGACTGTTGGCACGTTTAAAATTTCATCAGTGCCATAAAAAGCGCCCAATATTGGCTCGCACAAAGAAAGCCGTATATCATCATGAATTCTTGATACGGTGCAAAATTCTATTCGATGAGTTCTACTAGAACAGCTTAATTGGATGTTTGTTCTCGAGCACAACTATAAATTATAAGTAATACTCTTTCTTGCCTACTAAACGAATTTAAAATGACAACCCATTAGCGAAGAATATTGGAATCCTCTTAACTTTAAGTTTCAGAATTTCAATTATCTATGAATTTGCACCTCTTTCCCGAAGTTCAATACAGTGCGGATAAAATATCTTTTGATCATTCTAGATTAATTAGAAAATAGTATTGTAGTAGGTTATATTTTACGTTACATAACTTAGGTATAGGAAATATTAAAAATCTGTTAAGTACTTCGTTGTTTTTAAACAGGATATTACAGAAATTCGGCACAGTATGCAACATCTTAAGTTATATTATTGCTAAGCTGACAAAAAGACTAATTAAAGTTACAATAATCTTTAACAGTTTTAGTTTTTATTTATTTCCTGATTCACCCTGTATAGTTCATAAAAAACTATCGTTACCTAAGTTAAGAATGTGTAACTCAACTAAGAGTTTATCTAATAGTTAATAAATGTGTACTTCAAAAGTTATATCAACAAATATTTTCTAAACTACGTTGAATTATCATAGCATTCATAATAACAAAGATTAAATCCCCAACATTTTACGAAGATTGGAACAATCTGTATAAAAATATTATATTATTATTTTGATTTTTGATAAATGATGATTTAAATAAAAAAAGCCCCGTGCTTATAAATGACGACAAAAAATTGTGACTAATGAAATGAAATTTGTCTCAGAGATAATACAGCGAATAAAAACAGCATTTTAAAAAGTGGAGATGATATGAAAACGTAATATATTCATTAAAAAACATCCGGAGAAAGTGAAATTTCTAATTCGTCTCGTTTCGTTTGATTCATCGAAATAATTCAGATGTTTTGCTGACTTCATTCTGTTTACAAGATTTTTGCATCGTCATGTTATTATTATCCATTCCTAATTTGCATAAAATATCTTATTCAACCCCAAAGTGTTTACATACGGTTTGATGTTAAAAAGAATATTGACGTGCGTACAACATTCATTGATCTAAATGTAGACATCATAAAGTTTTTGTAATAGAAACATTAATACTTATCCAATAAATTGAAGACCATCAATTTTGAAACTATTGAAAGGGAAACTTGCTACTAGACCTGTCAAAGGGCTGCTATATTAACGCAGTCAATTGAGCGCATGGAAAAAATACTTTGTAAAGTTTGACGTGCTGTGCTTGGTGTTTCTAAGAAAAAGTTTTGGTTGAGAACTTTTTTTTAAGACCCAAAATAATTAAAATCTTGACAGATAAAGTAGATTAGGCCTTGTTTGTCCTACCAAATGCACAACATTACCATTTGTGGATGGGCACCAGCGGGGCCTTCGTTATACTAGCGGGCCGACTCCTTACAGCAAAACGCGAGAAAAGTGGTGGGGATAAAGATTATTTGCTCATGTTTGCGGTACGTTATAATCTTTGCTGGTCTCTAAAACGAGATAATTGAAGAAAATTTTGTATCTCCAACATCTATAATCATACCAAGTGTTCTTCATTGAGAACATCGTTCAATAGTAACAATGGATAGGTATTTAGAAGCTAAATTTTCACAACTAAGGCGACTTTATTATTCAGAAAATTCTAATTTAATTAAAACTGCACCTGCTTTAAGCAAGCTAGTCTTAAGTCCCATAGGAATTCAACGACAAAATGTATTACTTTGTGTTAAATTGTTTGACGAAAAGAACATTACTGCTTTGAAAATGTTCCAAAATGATTTAAAAATAAATGCTTTGGGTACAATCACATTTATTATCTAATTGGTGGAAAATTGTAAATTACCAAAATGTATATAAAGGGCAACGTCTTCGGGATCAATATACAGAACCAATAACAAACTTGCAACATGAAAACTTGGCATTTTTGAAAAAAATTGTAGAATGGGTTAAGAAATGGGATGAGTTAGAAATTAATAACAATTCTAAACGAAACGGAAAGTTGACAAACCATTTTCCACATTAACACGTACTTGCAATACGTTACTATTATTGATAAAATATTTATTTGAGCAACATAAAATACAATTTGTATTGTTGGGAAAATTTCAAACAGATCCATTGGAAGCAAGATTTGGTCAACATAGACAAATGAGTGTAGCTTCCTATAATATAAGTGTAGAACAAGTTTTAGAATCTGAAAGAAAATTAAGAACCATTAATCTGTTAAAATCAGCGATTTACGGAAATAAAAACCTTATTTTTTGAGTTATCACAAAATGACAAGGAAAATTCAAGTAATATTGACGAATTAGACAAATTATTTGAGGACATAGATCGACATATTGACGTTATCAAGCAATGAATTTATGGTTTTGATTTATATCGGGGGATAATATAATAAATAAGTTTCAAACTAAATACGAATTTGTCTGTTTTTATCTTTAATAACAAACCATTTACAGCAACTATTTTTGTGAAACTTATATTTACAATTTACATTATATTTTCATACTACATATTAGAAGATTTGCCAGAGTTTTCGGCAACCCTTTATTTTTTGTACGGTTACGTAAAAGCTATAAGCTTTGAATTATTGATGTTAAAACGATGCTACATTTAGTTAAATAAAAATACTATAATTGATCCCAGCTTTTTAGAAATTTCATTACCGAAAATGGAAATTCATTCCTATACAATCCGGAGAGCGCTACCTCTAAAGTTAAAACCCCAAGTATTTAAAATGTATTTAAAAGCTTTTAAAAGCCTTTTATTTATCGACACAAAAGTTGGTAGCCTCTTGTAAAAAGACGTTGAGAAGTATTATATTTTTTTGACCAGTTTTATTTACCTGACCATGACATTTTTAAACACTTTTAGAAGCAACAAAGATTAACGAAAAACACTAACGACATAAATAAATTATTGTGTGCCTTGTTTTTAATGTTTTAGCTACCTTGTTCTGTAAAAATAAATAATAATGTTTAAAATGATATTTATTTAGTGTGCTTATTATTTTACATTAAAATAAATTACACATATGATTATACAACATCTAAAACTTTTTCTTTATAAGAGTGCTGAGCTTATGTCCAAACTTTACAATATTAGTTTTATTTTTAATCTGGCTTGATAGATTGTTATTAACTGTAAATCCTTTACGAAGCAAAAAATGTTGAATGTAATTTTGTTTCCTAAATGGAAATTTAAACCCTTTTAATTACCAGTTAGGCAATTGTGATATTCAGTACTTAAGGTTTTCTTGACAAACATTTTGGAAATGAATTTAATCTTTTTAAAAATTATACGTTGTTTGAAATGAAGCCACTGTAAACCATCTAGCATTAAAGTAATTTTGGTGTGTTTTAAACAGTGTAAAATAATTCTTACAGCCCTATATTGCAGTTTTTAAAGTCGGTTTAAATCGGTAGTATTAGCCAGAAATAAAACACTACAGCAGTGTTTAAAATGGAGTACCATGATACTTTTGTGCTTTGAATAACAAAAATTCGTATTCGTTTTTTGCGAGCAATCGTCTCTGCCCAAAAAACGCGTGCAAATACATTCACAAATCTGAATAAAATTTCACTTAACACTATTATCTTTTCAGTATATACTTATTTGAGATAAAACAGAAGATAAACGATGAAAGATGAGTGAATGTTTTTTGTCTACACCCCCGTTTGCAATTTTAATTTTTGCCCGGTTTTAAATCGACTTTTCCCATTTCTAATGGCACGCAACGACGCTGAGAAAAGTATCTGAAAACCCAAAGTCGATCCATTAGAAGCGCTCAATTATTTATAAAACACTTAGCGATAACTGTCCGAATAATTATAGGGGGAGTCCTTGAAGGGTTATTCGTTAATAATGCAACTGAAGTTAATTGCAACTAAATTTGTTTTTAGTTTGGTCTTGTGCCTTTTAAAATGTTCGGCTACAAAATATTAAATGGTATTTAATGAAATTACTTAAAGTTTTTTTTGCCTTCGATTCTACGCTTCTTGTATTTTGCTCGAAGTACATTAAACTACAAAAAAACTAGTTTACACCAAGATAGTAAAAGGAAAACAGAACATGCACGCAATATTTGAAGACTTTTCGAAGCTATAAGATTTAAAAAAGTTGTGCTACATATCCTTTAACATGATTTTGGAGCTTATAAAACTATCGTCAATAATTTTATGATTTTGTTCTTATTTTGTACTTTTCTAACCAAAGTTTTAAGTTCCTGTTTAAGCAAATTAAAGTGCATAGCTTAAAATTAAAACCCCTGTATTTTCATTTAAGATGTTTACTAAGCACTTACTAAAAATTCCTCTATCTCTAAAGGTTTTTGAGTCCCTTAAATTCATAGTATTCATAGTATATTAACGAATTTTTCTTTTAGCTGTTCCGGATTTTCGTTTAATTAAATTTTTAGTCATCCCCATTTAAAACAGTCAGCGATAACAAGCCAACTTTTGCTCAAAAACCAACGGTCAACATTATTACTATGGATTTAAACTATGTGTCCTTGTTAAAACTTTTTATAAAAGTATTATTCCTCTAATTAAACGGGAATGATTTCGTGAGATATCTAAAGGCTCGTTACGTTTGAAGATGGATTTCAGGAATTTGAAATTCTCCTTTTACTGACGGTGGTAAATTTTCCTTGTTTTAAAATCGTGATTATCGGTATAGCTTGGAATGGAAATTTAATTACGCCAAAGCATGACCGGCAATGGTGCAGCGAGATTAGGACGGCATTATGCATTCTGTAATGGTCTTATAGCTTTTCCGGAGTTGGTTTTTTAAAAATTGTAACAATTTGTGTAATTTTTATTTTATAAATTGTTTATTTATGATTTACCTTAACATAAAATAATAAACTGTACTTGGAGCAGTAATTCTCAACCTGTGGGGCGCGTCTAAAGGGGGAGGTGCACAAGGAATATTGGAAATCAAAAGCAAAACACATCTTAGGGAATGCATTTCAGAACTATTTTTTTTTACAGCTCTTCAAAGATTTTCAAAAACTTCCAAGACTTTTCGGAAAAAGTTCGATTGATTTAGGATGGTCTTTCTATTTTCTGAAAATTTTGCAGACGAATTTTTCCCTTAAGTTTGTACAAATAGCTTCTCAAGGTTTTTCAAAAAGTTACCTTTTTCAACAAAAAAACGTTAGGGGATGGTCTTAATATTTTCTGAAAATGTCAAAGACGCACTAAGCCATACATTTCCACCTTTGGTTCGTTTAGAAACGGCCTAAAACAATTAGTTTAGAGTGACCTAAATCTTTTCAAAAACCCGCAAGGCAATAAATAGCCTTTCTAGTTAAAAAAAAAAACAGATGGTTTTGGGATAAACTCTATATTTTCTAAAAATGTTAAACAACTATAAGCAATGCATTTCCAACTTTGGTTCGTTTAGATACGGTCTAAAACAATTCTCTACAGATCCTCAAAGATTTTCTAAACCTCCAAATCATACCTTTTTTTTTTGGAAAAAAGTTAATTGTTTTGCAAAGGTCTTTATAATTTCTGAAAATGTTAAAGACACCCTAAGCAGGGCCGATGAGTGGGTGGGGCAGGGGGGGCTCTGAGCCCCGGGCCCGAAGATAATTTAAGGGCCCAGGAGTCCACATACTTTTTTAATTATGGTGTATTAAATATTCATAATTCACAATTCGTTTTTTTAAAAATGAATTTTCAAATAATTTATTTACTTGGGGCCCATGTAAATTTTTTCCCCGGTCCCGGCGACGTCTCTCGACGCCTCTGACCCTAAGTAATGCATTTCCACATACGGTTTGATGAGATATAGCCCAAAACAAATTTTATAGTTCCTCAAAATCTTAGAAAATGAGCAAGAATGCCTAATTTATACAATACTAATTTATTTTGCAATTCTTTTTCACTTTGCTAATTTAACCAACTGTCTAACTCTTATAATAGAACAGTTACTCATGTAAAGCGTTTAATTTTTGTTCAACATGCATTAAAAAACTCTCAAATACACAAAATCGTCCTATTAAATAAAATATAATCTATACCGCATGTAAAATATTTATGCTGATCTGAAAATCCAGAATTTCACCAACTATTTTCAATTTTAATTATCAAGTAATTATAAGTTCGGAATCGCCGCCTACTTATTTGCTTGCGAAGAGTTTTTTTTTATCATCTCTCGCTTCTAAACTTAAAAAGAAAACAGAAAAAGAAGGAAAATATAGCCGGGGTTTTAATCGTTTTGCCCAAATACTTTAATGTCTTCATTAAGGCATAAATAACAACAACGTTTTTAGCTGCTCTGAGCTTTTTAATTTTTTTTATAACGTCGTTGTTATTTTGTTTCTTAAGGGCAATTAAGAGCGTCGAAGAATTAGTGGTGTTAAAAAAACGCGTTCTAAGATCTGCTACAAAAATTCCTGGCATTTAATAAGTTTCATGCGTTACGATTATTTTAACAGATTGGTAATTTCCAGTTTTGTAACGCCTTCAAGAACTTTATAGGCATATTATTTCTGTATTTTTAAAAGTACAACATTAGTGTTTATCGCAGAATATATAATAGTTAACTTAAAATTCGCTGAGATATTTGGTTGTAAGTTTTATTGCTAGTGTTTTGAAAAGACACCAGTTATTTGTAAAAATATGAGTTGATGGCTGCAACTACAGTTACAGGGCTGAATATTTCCTTTTGAAACGCCCTGTGTATATACAGGGTGGGGTAGAATGACCTCCTCGATTTGTGAGGGGCGTGGTTAGAAGCGGAGTGGGAGTACAGCAATGACGAGTGCACGAAATGACAGCTGTCATCTTGCCATTTGCGGCTCACATCATGGCTTGGTCGGGAATATATCGCGCTTTTGTTGTCGAGGAATTTATTCAAAACGGCGGTTCGCCGATATTGACGCAGCGTGCTTTTCGCATTCGTTTCGCTCTCGGCCGACACAATCCCGTTCCCGATAAAAAAACAATTCGTATTTGGGTGTCAAACTTCAGGCAAAGGTTCAGCATTAAAACGACCATCTATTGGCCGTCCTCGGAGTGTAACAGGACCAGAAAATATGGCTGCTGTGAGAGCTTCGATTGAACAATCTCCACAGCGTTCTGCACGGAAACATGCCGCTGCCCTACAGTTATCTAATCGAAGTCTTCGGATAATTTTGCACCGAGATCTTAATATGCACCCTTACAAAATTGCAATTGCACAAGAACTGAGTGAAAGCGATTGGGAAACCCGTACAACTATGTGTCGAGAACTTCGAAACCTGCCTCGCAGAAATGTTTTGCTCTTTACGGACGAAGCACACTTCCATCTTGCAGGTACGGTCAATAAACAAAATTTACGTTATTGGGCAGAAAATAACCCTCGAGAACTTCACCAACGACCACTCCACAGCCCTAAGGTTACAGTATGGTGTGCCGTTTTTGAGTTCGGTGTATTGGGTCCATATTTTTTTGAAGAAAACGGTGTTACAGTAACAGTGACTTCTGATCGGTATTGTGCAATGCTCGAGAACTTTCTGCGTCCTAGATTGGGTGATCTTTTTAATGAACATGGACAGGGGAATGTGTGGTTCCAACAAGACGGTGCGACAGCCCACACATCTCGCCGTTCACTCGGAATTCTAAGAGAAATGTTTCCTGGGCATGTTATCTCCTTGCGTGGTGACATCGGGTGGCCCTCTCGTTCTCCCGATTTGACCCCGTGCGATTTTTTTCTCTGGGGCTACCTGAAATCCAAGGTATACCAACATCGTCCTCAAACTTTGGAGGTCCTTAGGGAGATAATTACCCAAGAAGTTCCTGCTATTCCACCCGAAATGACCCGCAGGGTCCTGCAAAACTATCAGGAGAGACTAAATCAGTGTATCGAAAATGGAGGTCGACACTTGAGTGATGTAATTTTTAAATCACGTTAATCTAAAACTGCATTATGTGTACTATTCAGAAATATATAAGTTTTTTTTGTAGCTTTCTTGGTATGGTTTTTATTAGCTTCCCAAATTGGGGAGGTCATTCCGCCCCACCCTGTATAAGCTTAATAGCATTGAATAAACTAGGATTATTAATAAACTACTTTGGAATGTATTAAAGATTTGAAAGGTAATGCAATTTTTTGTGTGTTGCTTTTGAAATTCTTGTCGACGTCTGTTCAAAATTAAATTCCACACTTGAAGTTGAATAAAATCTATAAATAAACAAATACAAACAGCACCTGCATTGCACAATTCCTTTATATCTTTGCAAAAAAAAAAGCTGCGATGTAGATTCCCTTTGAATAGCTCCAAGCAATTTTATTATTTGCTTTGGTACTCCTAGCAAATTCCTACATGAACTCTAAAATGCATCCCATATATTGTGCAAGGTTTTATTAAAATTTAAATTGAGTAATCGATAAAATTCTCTTTGGTGTATTAAATTTTGCTTGCAGAAGTTTCGTTTAGTTTTCAAGAACATTTTAAAGATCAAGGTAAAGCGCAAAAAACTGGACACTAGATTTTTGTTTGTTATTATCTCGAACACCAGGAATAAAAATAAGACTTGGAATCCCTAGTTTTGGATCAGAACTGATTTTACAACACCCAGCGTTATCATTACTATGCACAGATTTAAATCTAGCATGTTTTCCATCCATGTCACATGTAATAATGCCGGTGTACCTGCGTCGCAAAGCCCAATAAATCCTGCCAAAGTTTTAAATCCATTAAAAGTTTTGCGTTGCATTTATTTTGGTTCGGATTAGTAACATATGTAATACCACGGTAAGCTGAAAATCCCGACAAATACTCGTGGAATAACGTCGCTAGAGGAATAAATGTATTGGATTTGAAATTGTTAATGCATTTGCAGGAATTTATTTGCAGCAGGAAAACTATTTTATGCATTTCAGTGTAAAGTTATTCGTAAAATATTTTTTTTTGGATTGACATTCCAAACATAATGAATTCATAAACAGTTTCCCAGAATTCTCTGCATATTTTGGTGGGATTGGATGTTTCATTTTGTTGCAAACCTCTTTATTGGATACATGGTCCCACCGGGAGACACCACAGCTTCTTCTGAAATAGTACTGTCAT
Organism: Elmis aenea; assembly: GCA_947652605.1. NCBI lineage: Eukaryota > Metazoa > Arthropoda > Insecta > Coleoptera > Elmidae > Elmis > Elmis aenea. The sequence goes on along the minus strand of OX393583.1, from coordinate 3,427,420 downwards.
CAACTTTTTCTGTGTCACTTTCTATGTCTTCGAGCTTATGTAGCTATACTACCTATTAAGGTGTTTATATTGTTGATATGGTCTTCTTGGCTATTTTGTCACTGCGCAGTAGTGAGTTTTAACTTCTGGTAACTCGTTTGCCGAGGTTAATTTTATTATTTATATCATGGTTACTAGTTGCGTCTTTGTTTAACGTCACGCCAATGATGAGAAAGAAGAGCAATGGCAGGAGGAATACGAAACAATCCAACAAGAATATGAACCAGAAATATCCGAAGATGAGTTGAATAAAAACAATGGAACATTCAAAGATGGTGTACTGGTGCTTTATCGATCTGTCTAAGGCCTTCGATGGAGTGCCAAGGAAAAAGATCTGGAAGATATGGAAACAAAGTAGAGTTGGAGAAGGATTATTAAACGCCATCAAGAGTTTAGACAAGAGTAGAAATATTGTGCGGATCCATAACAGCATTTCCCAGGAATTTATAACAACAGGGGAGTACGACAAGGAGGCACATTAAGTCTACTGCTCTTTGTATTATAATAAAAAAAGAGATAGAGACGAGTCAATTAAGATGGCTTGGACATCTACTGCGCATGCTAGAAAGTAGAAACGCGAAAATAGGAAAAAGAAGATGGAGGGAAAAAGAAATAAAGGAAGAACAAGAATAAAATGGGAAAAGAAGAGAGGCAGAGTCTAGAAGAAAAAGGAGTCAGCTGGAGAGATTAGCTAAGCATAGGCAGAAGTGGAGAAACATAACACAGAAATAGAAAAGCATACCTGGACGTCGAAAGGTACAACAGAAACCGATTCAGAAGAAGAAATGATTAAAAGTAAATGAATATTAATGCGAAGGCTCGTAAAATTTGACACACAATGAAAACAAATATTAGTTACATTTTCTTTAGACAGAATAAAACCCTATTTAGGTGGACCTATCTTTGTCGGGATAAAGCTTAATTCGACACGTACTTCTAAATGTTTAATGCAGTGTCCTTTAATCAGTGTGCAAATTTTCCAAACCTGATTAAAAAAGTTTAAGCGAACTTCCTCAACACCAATCACCCATTCAAAGATCCATCTCTGGCAGTAGCTTGCAAGCTAATTTATCCTTCATAATATTTGTATTTTCGCGACGAATTTTAAACTCAAATCCCATCACGAACAATATCTCAACTTCTGCTTATCAATACACGTAGCACATTAAACAACTTTCTTAAGCAAATATAAAACTAATTTGTCAAGAAGTTTCGTAATAACTTCTGCGCCTGATGTTATTTATAATTTGAAAATTGATGTGCAAGCCGTATCGAATTTTATTTTAAATCACAAATCGAATAATACGGTGGAAATTTATATCAGACTGTTACGTAATTGTTGTTGTAAATATGCCACGGTATATTGGGGCACATCCTAAATGCAGTTTGGGATTGTATTTAAACTTATTGTCGATAATATCTAGTTTAATGTGTTTGTGTTGGGTGTTGCGTCGCACAACGTGGTAATTATGGTTTTGTTTGCTTATTTCTAGCGCTAACTTGTAACTGGAGGGTTAATATAGTGCTGGATATTAACTGTATTTGTTGCTGTTGCTAGAATTAATGGGATTAAATCTAGGACGGTACAAGTAGAAAATTCCTAATTACTTTTATTTGAATATTACAAGGCTGGTTTGAAAAATATCAAGACTGTTATGATGTATCTATCCGTTGCTGCTTTTTAAACTTTTTTTTGCCAGGTTTTAGACCTCTTTGTTTTTTCCCTGTGATCTTGCTTCATGGGCTTTTCTTGTTAATCTATTTTCTTTCATCCTATAAATGTGACCCAATCATCCCAGCTGTCTTTCTTGTATTTTTGTTTCAACTCATTTTATATTTAATTGTTCCCTATATGTTTCATTTCTGATTCTATCTTTTTTGGCTTTTTATTTTTTATTTATTTAAATGAGGAGACGCTTCAACCATTTAGGTTATTAGCGTTTGGTCCGTGGCACTAGATTTGTTTGGACAGACCGGCACTACACATGAATTTATTTAACACACTAGCACTGCACCCATCCTTAAGGGTGTTGTGGATGCTGTTAGGAATTTCATGAAGATTCCGGAAAAGTTTGATTCCACTGTCCGTCTGTCTGTGCCTGATGCACCCCAGCTTCCTAAAAGGTGATTATGATGAAAAAATGTATAATATAACTCTGCAGGCGTTCGTGACGAATAAATGAATTAAAAATAAATGACAAGAAAATTTTAAAAATTAGGATCCTGTAACCCTTACATTTTTAAACACTTTGATGCTGGTATAATTTTAAACTTTATATCCAGGTACAACAAATATATTTATGGGAGCCCAAAGCGTTCTCTTCTTGTTCAAACTTAAATCCGTTACAACCGGCACGCCTCCTTATAACATTTTTCAAGTATATTGAACCAACCTCAAGGGAAATATCCACTACTACATCTGAGAGGTTGAATTTACAGTGCAATTTAAAACTGACTAGAATTTCTGGAACACTAACTCTGATTTCAGTATTGCTAATATCACTTCGATTTTGTATGCCGTCCCGTCGTTCTGATGGTATCGCGATTCAGCAGGTTTGGTTTCCGACACAGTAATTTTGGCCAAACGAACTATGCATGTTTCAATATGTCTTCAGTTGGACTGCGCCGATGTTATTAGGAAACTTTTTGCACGCTAAAACCCGTTGAAATTTTCTTGATCCCTTAAAACAGGGGCAGGTTTGCGTTTTGTTGGAGATTTTTGTCGGGATAAGAAGTTTGAAAACACGGCTTTATTTTACATTTGTTCAGGTCAGAGGCTTTAAATAAATAAACGAGTGTTCCATCTAGGGAACGCGCCAATTGTAGTGGCGTAAGAGTGGCATGTAAAGAACTGTTTAAATGTTGTAAATTCACAAATAACTATGGTATTACAGTCAACTGATTTTAACTACAATCCTCCAAAGTGCTTTACGTACAATATTTTCACCTCTGAATGTTTCAGGCTTATAAACATTTAAATTACGATGAACCTTTAACACAATTAGCTTAGAATCATCAGTAGTTTTAAAAAAAATGGAGAAAGTACAGCTTAAACTATTTTAAATCAAGAGTTGGTGTAATAATTTTTAAACACCTTGTGTTTGATAAACATTATTTTATAGTTTAGGTAGATAGACTTTATATTTCCATATTAAACACCGCAAAATTTCCAATCTTATCTTTATAAGATCTGGAGAATTTCAACAACTGCTAATCTTTTCCACCTACAATATATTTTTGGTGGAGGTGCCGAGTCTACAATATTTTCACAAGCAAATCTTTCAGGTTCATGAAGAATTAAGCTATGAGAAACCTTTAAAACAACTGGCTTGAAATGGGCAGTGAATCAAATAAAAATAAGATAATACAGGGTGTTCTATTAAAAGAGCAAGAGTTGGTGCGATTTTTGGGCACCCTATATTAACTAAAAGGTAGTTTATACTTCTGGGATGTATCTTTAATACGGCCATGTCTAATCCTTCCCTGTTTAGAATATTATCCTTACTTAAACTGGAAATATTTGAATATTGAACGACTTTTGAGTTTCTTATATATGGATCGAAGTTTAATATAAAAAAATTAAGCTCACCCTTGCTGTACTGCTCGGCCGCTGTCGATGTTGAACTGCTGGTTTCCTGATTGATGGCCGAATCTTTGTTCCTTTGTTTTTATGTCTTGATCATACTCTCTTGGTAATTTACAAAAAGCGACAAGTATTGTTGATTTCCAAGTTAACACGCGACTTTTTTCGATAAAATTGCAGTGCTTCCATCTGTAAAACAATAAACAAAGATTGATTATTATCTGAGTTGATTTCTTTTTAAAGTTGTATTTTTGAATCCGTTAGAATCAACCTCGTTACAAATAATTAGGCCATGTCATTTACTAACGAATTTTCAGTTGGTCAGTTTGTGGATATATTAAAGCCAAGAGATTATCTGATAGGTTCACAAAGAACCGCTGGCACCTGGTGTGCTCTGGCAGCGATAGCTCGCCCAAAGTTTCTGACAGCGATAACTTGCCCAAAGGCTACAAGAGGATATCAGCTGAATAACCAAAAGGTGTCGTGGCTCTGTTGAAAACCCTCTCTTTTCTAAAGGCACATCTTTTTATACATCCTCTGGGTGGTGCGGTGAAATAAAAATTAAATACGCACATCAGTTGCTCAGGAATAATGATAATGCTAGTTTTGAACAACAAATGCGTAAAATAAGGTTTCGTTATTTATTAAATCGGTAATTAGTTGCATGCATAGAGAGGGGGTGAAATTCGAGTGATTTTATTTACCATTACTATTTGCGCTTTCCGTATATTGGCTTATATCAGCACAATTTGTGTTTCATTTGTAAACACAGTGCGCTATTGTTTGCCAATGAATGTCGTTCGATTTTCATTGATTACCTTGTCTTGTTTAGCAGTTTTGCGTGTGAAACTGGTGTCAGGGAAAAGTTATTTGTGGAAACAGCGCCCCACGTACTTATTAACGCCATTTTAATTGCATATAATTTTCTATTAGCGGTGCATGTTGATATTTTGCGGCGACTGTGCTTCACCGCGAACGCTGAAATTAAGTGAATTTGTACTTGGTGGTGTCATTGCTTCTCCGTGTGAGGTAACCTTATGGCCTACTAAATTTTACAGCTTAATAAAACTACACGCTTGCATGCAAATTACAAGAGCGCAACATCAGCGTTACACGGTTTTACGATTATTCTGGAGTGCCCCGCCACTAACACATCTGCATGATATTAGTCGTTCTGAAAATAGTGGTAAGAGATAATTGAACAGCGAATAGCAACAATTAAAAATTAAAATTGCAAGGGCGTTATTAACTAAAAAATGGAAAAAATAAACATTACTGAGGTAGTAATGTTCGCAGAGTCAATGGCGCGAAAACAGAAAAAAATCTGCAACATAATCTAGACACTCTCAACCAGAAATTTAAAAAACCCAATATGAAAGCAATATGAGAGCTTCTCACACATTATTGTTATATATATTTTACATAAATTTTTATCAAATTTACTCTAAACGACACTATCGTATAGTTTTATCGACTGGAAGCCAAATACAATCGCATCCCTTTAATAAAACCCTACGATTTTTCTGCCAAATTTATCACAGACGCAATTCTCAACACGCCCACATCCCATTGATCACAAGCACCAATATATATTACGCATATGCAAATCGAGTAGGCTTTTATCCCGATTGCGAGCTTCCAATAAGATGTACTCAACGCTTTGTGTTCGCAACAATCAAATTACCCGAATTCTTGTAAGCAAGCAGCGATAATTATGATGGAGAATTGGGTACGAAACGTCTGAGCAAATTAACTGTTAACATTAAAGTTGTATCGGCTTTCAGATGTTACTTAAACAAATGCAATTGTAGCAGTTGCTTAAACAAAAGCTCCGTCATGTGATGCAACTGGAAAGGCGAGTTTAAAGATCCGCTTAAACCAGCGGTTTTGAACCAGTTTCTATCAATGTACCCCTTGGCCTCGCTGTGAAGCTTCATGTAACCCTTGTCAATTAGTCCATTTAAAAAAAAACTTCATTTATGCATAGAACATACAATGTAATAGTATATTATATACCAAGGTAGAGAAGTCAACTATTATAGCCTGAGGGCTCAGATTAGATCACGAGGCGCGAAGCGCCGAGGGATCTAAGGGCCCGAAGGCTATAAGACTTCTCTACCGTGGTGTATATACGATTTTTTTCACTACTAGTAAGACAAACCCATTTATGTTATGCACGCACTTTCTAACCTAAAATATAAAAAGTTAAGTACCTATCTATTCTATAGAAATATTGAATCTGCGTGTTACTCATCTTGCTAAATCACTATTGTTATTAAAAAACATTGTTTTTAAGCGGTGGTTTCATCTAAAGTACTGACATTATTAAAACTTTTCTTTTTTACGTTGTGTCAATCGACCGTGTGGATATTGACAACCGTCATTTATTTCGGCGCGAAAGTCGTGTTATTTAAATACACCAAAGTTTTTAAAATTAAATTAATTTATTTAAACAACGTTTTAAATGCTAAAATACCAATAAAGAGAATTTCTTTATCATACTAAATCGTCCTATAATTTTTTTTTCTTTAAAACTACAACAGCATTATCAAAAAATATAAATTTGTTCATTATTCACCAGTGGTTAATAATGAAAAATTGTTTACCTGTAACCATGCATAGGTAGAGAAATTGAATTTCACGGCATTCTAATATACGTCATAATGCTACGCTATATTACTAGTAGTGAAAAAAATATATTAAGTGCGAAAATCGATGATCCATGCTTTTCACCAATAAATTTTTTCGGGCATTGTATTTGACACATACCCCTGTAGAAGCTTCACAACCCCTTTGGGAGTCCAATGACCCCTGGTATAGAACACTTGTCTTAACACACTTGTATTAACACTTGTATTAATGTTAGCAACCATAAATCCGATATATATTGCAAAAGAGGTACCGACGCTTGGGCGTCTTTTACTAAAACTGGCAAAAACGGTTTCGACCATGTTAGCTAAACATGTCCAGGTGATTGTAGGACCATAACTTGAACAATTTTCTAGTTATTGTATCTTAAAAGGGGTATTCTTTTACGGTATTAATGTTAGCAACCATAAATCCGATATATATTGCAAAAGAGGTACCGACGCTTGGGCGTCTTTTGCTAAAACTGGCAAAAACGGTTTCGACTGTGTTAGCTAAACATGTCCAGGTAATTGTGGGACCATAACTTGAACAATTTTCTAGTTATTGTATCTTAAAAGGGGTAATCTTTTACGGTATTAATGTTAGCAACCATAAATCCGATATATATTGCAAAAGAGGTACCGACGCTTGGGCGTCTTTTACTAAAACTGGCAAAAACGGTTTCGACTATGTTAGCCAAACATGTCCAGGTAATTGTAGGACCATAACTTGAACAATTTTCTAGTTATTGTATCTTAAAAGGGGTATTCTTTTACGGTATTAATGTTAGCAACCATAAATCCGATATATATTGCAAAAGAGGTACCGACGCTTGGGCGTCTTTTGCTAAAACTGGCAAAAACGGTTTCGACTGTGTTAGCTGAACATGTCCAGGTAATTGTAGGACCATAACTTGAACAATTTTCTAGTTATTGTATCTTATTCGGTGCATTCTTTTACGGTATTAATGTTATTATCCATTTATGAGGTATATATTGCACAAGAGGTACCGACACTTGGGCGTCTTTTACTAAAACTGGCAAAAACGGTTTCGACTGTGTTAGCTAAACATGTCCAGGTAATTGTAGGACCATAACTTGAACAATTTTCTAGTTATTGTATCTTAAAAGGGGTATTCTTTTACGGTATTAATGTTAGCAACCATAAATCCGATATATATTGCAAAAGAGGTACCGACGCTTGAGCGTCTTTTGCTAAAACTGGCAAAAACGGTTTCGACTGTGTTAGCTTAACATGTCCAGGTAATTGTAGGACCATAACTTGAACAATTTTCTAGTTATTGTATCTTATTCGGTGCATTATTTTACGGTATTAATGTTATTATCCATTTATGAGGTATATATTGCACAAGAGGTACCGACACTTGGGCGTCTTTTACTAAAACTGGCAAAAACGGTTTCGACTGTGTTAGCTAAACATGTCCAGGTAATTGTAGGACCATAACTTGAACAATTTTCTAGTTATTGTATCTTAAAAGGGGTATTCTTTTACGGTATTAATGTTAGCAACCATAAATCCGATATATATATTGCAAAAGAGGTACCGACGCTTGGGCGTCTTTTACTAAAACTGGCAAAAACGGTTTCGACTATGTTAGCTAAACATGCCCAGGTAATTGTAAAATCATAACATGAACAATTTTCAAGTTATTTTATCTTATACGGAAGTGGTTCTGAACCAGTTTATTTTAATGTACCCCTTGGCTTTACCGGGAAGAGTCATCTACCCCTTGTCAATTAGTCTATTTCAAAAGAACTTTATTAATGCATAAAACAAACTATGTAAAAATAGTTAGTACGAAAATTGTTGGTTTTTACTTTCCAGCAATAAACTTTTCCTATCATTGTATTTGATACGCACCCCCTCTAGAAGTTTCATGTACCCCTTGGGGGTCCATGAACTCCTGGTTTAGAACCCCTGGCTTAAACGATAACGCCATATTTAATGGAACCAGCTTACAACTGCAAGAATTATAACTGTATCAAGACATCGGGTCGTCTCTGATTAACTCTATTACAACTGTAATCTGTGCTAATGAGGGCGGTCCGCAGAGGGTGTAGAACATTTTCTGATGTCGTTAACCTCCTCCGAATGCCATGATAAAAACCAAGGAAGTACAAGCCTGATTACCGAATTTGTGAACTAGACTTTTTCAGTAATGTATGTGCATATTTTAGCACATCTTGTCATAAACAGAGTTTGTCGATTGGAGACCCTCCACCAACGTGATTTTATGGTTATAAGACGTAATAGGAGTTGGTTGCCGGCATAAATCGAATGATATTACAGTAAGCCAGTCGATAATATCGCCAGAGCACTAAGAACATCGCGTTGGGGGTGATACGCTGTTAGTAAACTACATGTTATGCATGTGATATTACGGAGCTGCGTGGTGCTTTATAAAAAATTCAATTTTTGTACTTCGGCGAGGGGTGTTATCTTGAATACTTTGCGTGCGTGCAATGCAGATTGAGGATGTGCAGAAGCTTCTTTAGGATTAAGCATCTTGACTTAGTTCTAACAAGTTTTGGAATAGGTTTTTACAAATAACAAACACAAAGTTACCACAAAATGTTTGATGGTCGTAAAAGTTTAGCATACAGCAAGAGATTTAGTCTAGCTGAACGATAAAAGGAGCTTTATTATGATTTTTTTTTACTTTTTATTTATTTATTTACACAGAACAGAACAAAACAGGCCGAGCCCAAATTATGTTCTCATTGTTATTATTAATATACATAGATAGTAAAGTAAATGATGGAGTTAGAATAGGATTACTTTAGAGTAATGTTTAAATGAATGAAATGATAGACTAAATATATCAATATTCATGAATGTTTGCTTTTAGGAGTAAAGTATTATGTTGATTGGCGAGTTAAAAAAGACATTTGTGCTACAAGGTGTTAAATAAAAGAGAAAATGGTGTCGTAGACCTAATCTCGGTACGTTAAAATTTATTAATGATAAAATATTAGGACAATCTATTTTGTTGGTAATAATTTTGTAAAGAAAGATTATATCACTAAGTGTTCTACGAGATTTTAAGGAGGGCATGTTTAGATCTTTACAATGTTGTTCATATGGTTTCTCTGGAAGTTTGTGTTTTTTGTGCAAAAATAATATAAATTCCTTTTGAATTCCCTCGATTTTACTAGCGTAGGTGTCATATTGTGGGTTCCATAAGATAGAGGCAAAATTTAAAATGCTATTAACATAAGAATAATACAGTGTTCTAATAGCATTATCATTATTGAAATCTTTTGGGGAGCGTATGATACAACCAAGCATTTTGAGATTTATTTTTTAATGTACTCGATGTGTTCAGCAAAAAGAAGTTTAGGGCCTAATAGAATTCCTAAATCTTTTACAACTGTGGTGTTTATAAGAGTTGTATTATTCAAAGAATAGTTATGTAGGATTATATTTTTGTTTCGTGTAAAATTCATTTTATAGCACTTACTGACATTCAAGGCAAGTTTGTTTATTTGGCAGTACATTTCTAATCTGTGGATATCCTCTTGTAGCAGTAGACAATCTGTATTATTTCTTATTGTTCTAAATATTTTTAAATCATCAGCGTATTGTATATTAGAAAGCAATGCTGTATGTCATAAATACTTAAATAATTTGATATACTACAAATTCAAATATAGGTCGTTTAAATTTTCAATAGTACATGCGATGAAACAGTAGGCGAATTCAATAAAACAAAACCTTGGAGATACGTTATACAGAAAGCAATAAGATATAGTTTGTTCGTTTTGCCTGATTCAACAATTTAAATCGCTTATTTCGATAAAATTGTATACTACCTCCAATATTTGTTTAGTCAGGTCTATCGATTGGAATGTTTTAAAAAAGAAAAAGGTTGGATCTTGATGCTGGCAAAGATACAGCAGGATCCATAGAAAACAGGAGATATTTCATGCGATTTTACGTTTATAAAAATCTAAATCTTTCTAATATTGTATATCTTTCTTTTGAAGGACTTTACTGAAACCAATTCTTTTATTTTTAAGTAAATGTCTTTCGTAGTTGTAAACGTATTGGTCGAAATAAACGATTTAAATTTGTTAAAAATTGGTAATCGATTTTGTATAACAAATTAATTGTTCGTTTACAGATTAAAGGATTATAGTAAAGACAATTTTTGCAGGTTTATTTAGGCCAGTTCAACATTTCCTTTAAGTTGTTCATGAAGATAATTTGCATTATTTTTTTTATTTGGCGAAATAAGTCTTTAAAATGTATTATAAATTTTTAATTGGTCCTCTATACTTCTATAGGAATGTTAACTAAGGTGAACTATGGGGAGATTGAAAAATTATAGGATAGCTAGCTGTTCGCTTACAGATTAAACGATTACAATAAAGGCAATTTTTGCAGGTTTATCTAGGTCAGTTCAACATTTCCTCTTAGTTGTTCATGAAGATATTTATATATTTTTTTAACTATTCAACGATATAAGTCTTTAAAATGTATTATAAGTTGGTTATTGGTTCTCTTTTCTTTCTTGTATTTCTCCTGGCACCAGTCTGAAAAAATCCGGGACAGAAGGTGTATATTAACGTTAGCGAACGTATAAAAATGCAGTTGAATTTTAAACCTAATTAAAATTTCATCCCTACGCTCAACTGTTAAGGACAAAATAATTCAAATAGAAAACATAAGGCCGGCTGTGTCACTTCATGTATTATTAACAAGGCTACAACGCACACTGTGTGTTCTCAGGTTTTTTCAGGATTTTCAGCATTTCGTTCCATGAAAGCAGGCTCTCGTAATTATGTATAAGCAGGAGAAAATGCTTCGCTGATGAACGCTTGTAGGTAGGTCACAAGAAAAAAAATACGCTTTATAATTCAAGCAACATTTGCAACTTTGTCGTGGCGATGTTTAAGTAACCTTCTGCTTTAGGCAGCGTTTTCATAAATAAGAGAACGGTAGATAAAAATTCAGTTTCCAGGACAGTTTTTTACATTTTAAAAAGAGCAAATAGCAAACGTATTTTATCATGAATGTTTGGATGATGTTAGCAATTTATTTTAGAGGTAATAGAAAGAGCAAACCAACAAAGGAAAAAATTGTATCTAGCATTCGTGGATCTGAAAGGTGCATTCGATACAGTACCAGTATATTGGTATTAACACAAATAATAGCATTGAAATTAATAGCAAACCAATTCTCACACGGTCGGTTGACACAAAATGATCAAGTTATAACAGTACTTTTGAAGCATCTCGAAATTATGCACAAGCAGATTCAATTTGTTAACACGCCATTTGGCCCGAAATTAATGGGATACGATTTTTCCAGAAATTAATAACTTTTATCAATCGGTTCCTAAATGACGGCGAGAATATGTGTGTAAAAAAGCGAGATCTAAATCAAACTGTCAGGGCAAAGTGAAAGAAAATCGAAAAAATCTTGAAATTCCAAAGTGGTGGGTGTCAGATCTCGAAGTAATCTCAAGTTTCCCAACTTATAAGGGGCTCGGACGAACTTCAGAACTAATCAAAACATTTAGCTGCTTTCATCTGTCTAATAAGATACCTTTGGTTGACACTGTTTCACCAATACTCGTTCCATTGTTTGCTAACACTGTTATTTAGGCAGTTTAACAACTACGCAAGCGTGTTCTGTGACAAACAAAGTTTTGATGATGATAGAAATTGTTAAAATGAGGATATGGTATAATAATAAACGATAAGCTAATTTTTAAAAGTAATAGAGATTATACAGGGTGTTCCTTAAGTATTGCAAAAAAACTCTGGAAGTGATTCCTGATCGAAAATTAAGAGGTGTCTTTCATATAAAATGTTTTCCTTTCGGAGTTACACCCCCCTAAAGGGGAGCGGAAAAATTACGTTTTTATTTTATTTCTTCAATTTGAATAAATGTAGGAGAATAATATTTGGTAGATGTTTTATACTTATTAAAAGGTTTCCCATAGTAATATTTTTAATTATCACCAACCTTCACAGGGGGCTGAAAAGTGCGACCCCTGTTGGGTTTTTTATCAGAACTTTTTGGTTGGTTAAAAGTCCTAGTATCAAACAACGAATAGTTTTGCCAAAATTATAAGTAATCTGCTTACAATTTTGTTTGTTAATATAACCCAAAATTCTGATATTCACAATTAAGTAACTAGAAACTGTAAAGACTTTAAATTGCCAGTCAGGAAACGAAATTACACTCAAAATTCCCTGTTTTATAAAGGATTAAAAGTTTATAAGGATCTATCAAACAAGGTTAAAAATAAAACTAGTTTTGGTAAGCTTTAGACATAAGCTCAGCTGTTTTAAAGGAGAAAAGTTTTAAAGTTACATAATAATATGAGTAAAAGGGAAGAAAATTATCCTTATTATTATCAAAATGGGAAAAAATTGATGTAGTGTTTGCATGCAGTTTCCAGTAGAGTTCCAATGCAGCAAAACATGCTCAAAGACTTTTCCTAACAAACTTTGACATACACAGAAGCCAAATCTACGGATTATATCTTTTTTTTATCCCCCAGACGTATTTTTTTTACAGCGAAATTGATTGCTTTTCATATCTCGCTTTAAGCTCCATAAACGCTGCTACCAACTATTCCCTTTGGCGCGCCTTAATAAACTAGAAAATTCTCATAAGACCACTTTATCATCATAATTATACTTTTAATATGGGATACTCATTGAGTAGTGCCTCTATCTTAAAGACGCTAAGGATTTTTGTTGTTTTTTTTTACATTTAATTTACGTAAAAGCTGAGGAGATAACAAAAAGTGGATTTTATGTGAGTATGGGGAATTGAAATATTATACAGGGTGAGTCACGACGGACGCGTCGGAGTTTTATGGCGAAACGCTTTATATTTTCCAATTTCTGTCGCTGTTAGATTATGTAAGTCAATAAGGGCTACATTTTAAAAATATTTTCAAACATACAGGGTGCTCCAAAAAAGAGTGGCATATCAAAGTTATACTTTTTCTTATGGAACACCCTGTATATTTTTACACTTTTGGATTCCTCTTTAAATTTAATTTAAAAAATGTATAAGGTCATATGGGTCTAAAGTCAACCGTTCTCGTGAAAATCGCATTTTCATGAAAATTCAGTATTTTCAAAAATTTTCAACATTTAAAAACTTTGAGAAGTCTGAAGAAATTCGCTTGGAGATAAGATTGACAATAGATTATGTAACACTTTGCACCACCTACATTTTTAAAATATTATACAGGGCGTTTTTTACGCTTGGTCAAACTTGTGAAACTTTAAATATCGGTAACTCATTTTTTTTAAACACAACCCCTTATATTTTTTTGCACCGTCTTATAGAAAATTTAATTCTCTTTCGAAAACATTAATACTGTTTTATACCTAAAATTGATATTTTCCGAGATATCGCGATTTTATTGTTAATTAGTAGGTCAAAGTAGTATTTTCGAGTAAGCTATGAAGGTAGACAGCGGTAATTTGAAACAGTTGAAAGAAAGAACAAGAAAGGTTTAGTTTTATCTTTTGCCTACGCATTTTTGACATTTTTTCATAATGAAGAGCAATCTCACGTTTAAATCGAGATTTCTTAAAATTATTTATGCATTTATTTATTTGACCAGTATGATAAGATGATTACTAAATCCTAAAAACCATTTTTTTGTATGTTTATAATACGACAGTCGATTCTACCAAAATGTGTTTGCTTAACTTCTGGTTCCACGCATTTTGCAAACATTGTGTTTTATACAGTGTGCACAATGTTTAATATAAGTAAGTGTTTATGGTGTGTTAACTAAAATATAAATACAGAAAATATTTCAAATTGGGAACGTAGTAACTTTAATTGAACATTTATAAAAATATTTCTAGTGATAACTAAAATGTAATAATAATTCAAAAACAAAATTTAACAGCCGATTACAATAAATGTTCAACATGACGACCATCCTCTTGAATACACATTGTGATCCTCTTTTCAAGTTAACGCCTTACATTACGCAACATATTAGGAGTGATTGTCTCAAAAGTTTTTGAATTATTATTACATACATTTTAGTTATCACTGGAAATATTTTTATAAATGTACAATTAAAGTTACTACGGTCCCAATTTGAAATATTTTCTGTGTATTTATATTTTAGTTAAGACACCATAAACACTTACCTTCATTAAACATTGTGCCCACTGTATAAAACACAATGTTTGCAAAATGCGTGGAACCAGAAGTTAAGCAAACACATTTTGGTAGAACCAAGAGTCGTATCATACAAAAAAAATAGTTTATATGATTTACTAATCATCTTATCATACTGGTCCAATAAATAAATGCATAAATAATTGTAAGAAATCTCGATTTAAACGTGAGATTCCTCTTCACTATCAAAAAATTTTAAAAATGCGTAGGCAAAAGATAAAACTAAACCTTTCTTGTTTTTTCGTTCAATTGTTTCAAATTACCGCTGTCTACCTTCGTAGCCTACTCGAAAATATTACATTGCCCTAATAATTAACAATAAAATCGCGATATCTCGGAAAATATCAATTTTAGGTATAAAACAGTATTAATGTTTTCGAAAGAGAATTAAATTTTCTATAAGACGGTGTAAAAAAATATAAGGGGTTGTATTTAAAAAAAATGAGTTATCGATGTTTTAAGTTTCACAAGTTTGACCAAGCGTAAAAAACGCCCTGTATAATATTTTAAAAATGTAGGTGGTGCAAAGTGTTACATAATCTATTGTCAATCTTATCTCCAAGCGAATTTCTTCAGGCTTGTCAAAGTTTTTAAATGTTGAAAATTTTTGAAAATACTGAATTTTCATGAAAATGCGATTTTCACGAGAACGGTTGACTTTAGACCCATATGACCTTATACATTTTTTAAATTAAATTTAAAGAGGAATCCAAAAATACAAAAATATACAGGGTGTTCCATAAGAAAAAGTATAACTTTGATATGCTACTCTTTTTTGGAGCACCCTGTATGTTTGAAAATAATTTTAAAATGTAGCCCTTATTGACTTACATAATCTAACAGCGACAGAAATTGGAAAATATAAAGCGTTTCGCCATAAAACTCCGACGCGTCCGTCGTGACTCACCCTGTATAAGGGACTTGAAATTGTTTTTACTGGCGTTATTGACTTAAAAATCAATAATGTAAATAAGTATTAATTGAAATGGCGCACAACTTACTTCGATTTTACTAAAACTGCACAGATGAAGAAAAATGCGCCCCATAGTTGGTAAAATTTAGAGGGAACATTGTATTTATGAGTGTTTCCTCTTAAAATAACAAAGTTTTAGAGGTGCAACAGTCAAACTAAATCACCCAGAATGATTTATTTTAATTTTGCAATACACTAAACTAATTATTTTCAAAGTTTTTGGAAAACTTGCTTTAGTATAATTTGCATGCTGCAATATTAAAATGAAAATCGGTCCTTGGAAATATTAAGACAAGTTTTAGGCTTCAAGTCGTTCGAGGTTGATTGAGCCTCCAATTTTTGTGGTTGCTGCATCTGGCACGGCCCTTTACAGACACTTTTCAACAAACCCCTTATTCCTTTAAAAAGTGTTTTTAACTTCTTTGAAAAACTTCATAATTACTGCCACAAAAGAATATCGTCTGAATAAAATTTTACGCCAGTATACGTCGGTATCAGTAGCTCTATTACGCAAGAAGAAATGGTAATTTAATCAGTAAGTTTTTGTGTTTAAAATTTTTTAGAAGGCTTTGATAATAATCAAAGCATAATTTCAATTACATAATTATAATTTAATGAATGAGCAAGTCTTAGCTATTATTGTTTAAGTTGTAAAAACGTGTTTAAAATTTACCTCTGTAAATATGAAGTTTATTATGAAAGTAGTGTCCATTTTTGGAAAAAACTAAGAAGACAAATAATTGTTGGAGTGAACTTTATTGTATTTTTATATCGACTGAGATGCAAACCCCTAAATAAATCTAAACAAGTAATAATGGACTTAAACCGACTTCATAATAAACGGTTTAAATATTTACACATCAACTAAATCCACCGCTTTTTTAACTGTCTTCTAAAAATAACCCCGGGCAATACAATTCTCGAGCTATAGAACATTAATAAGTTCGGATCAGCGAACACTCTTCGATTTATAAAAAGCAATAACTCGTCTTTAAAGCGTTGTAAAAAGGCAAAACTAGAAACTTATTTATTCTCCTTTTGCTCCCAGAACTAGGACCCCGAGGAAACCAACTTCTGAAGTAGTTCTAAAGACTTTGTGCAACTGCCATATATCAAATTTGCACAGTAATTGGAAATATTCCAGCAAGAAACAGACCTGTTAGTTTCATTAATCGTTTGGACGTTTGAAAATTGAAAAACGAATCTGAAAACTGAACGATGATAAATATTTAGAAACAATTTTGATTTTATTGTTTTTTATTAAACTAATTTAAAATCAGAAAAACATATACTTAACTGAAAGATGAAAATAGAACGTTATTTGACATTTAAAACAAGTTATCGAGATATTTCCAAAGCCGACTAATTATTTTCCATTAAATATTTTGTTTGTGCTCATTAATTATTATCATTAAAACCGCAATAACTCGAGAAATATTAATTTTAGACATAATAGACCTTTAACAAATTTTAAAGGTAATTAAATTATCGATACGAATATGTAAAAATATATAGGGTGTTCTATTTAAAAAAATTGACTTATCTGTGTTTGAAGTTTAACCAATTGGACCGAGCATAGAATACACCCTGCGTATTATTTTAAAATTTTAACAAGTCAGCAATCACTATGATACTATTGTAGAACAAAGTTTCAAAGGAATTCGTTCTGAAATTGCTATGTTGTGAAATCTCAATATTTCCTTAGAGTCCTGTTTCTGTCAAAATTGTCATAAAAACTTAAATAACTCAAAAACGATTAATTTTAGACACATAAAACCCTATACATTTTGAAAGACAATTTAATTCTGCATCTAAAAAGTGCAAATTGTACTGTTATACACTCAATTAGGGTTTAAATTAAAAAATATTTATATTTAATAGCGTAACAGAAACTTCTAGTTGATTTGTGTTTTATTTTAAACGAAAATTTTAATAGCTGTTATCTTATGAATGTCACAGCTATCTAAAAAAAACTTATAGGAACTCTTTATTTTATTGTAGCTAGGCTTATCGCTAAACACGTTTTCGTAGTGTTTAATCGATTCTGTTATTCGAAACACACTGTATTTTCAATATCCCCGAAGGATACAAACGTTAAATATTTTTCCCATTGATAATGTGCTTTCCTCTTCGCGTTTTATTGACTTTAGAATTACCCCATTACGATTGAAATAATTTCCAATATGTGCTTGGATCTGCAGTCAAAACCCGACCTAATCCTTTCAAATTTCCAGGAATATATTTCTGTCTCGTGTTCCTTGCTTCTGCATGTGACGGCGTGTGCACGTGACGGTCCTCGTGGAATGTATAATTTATCAGGCAAACAAACTGGAATTCCAAGTGCCCCATTTTTACGAGTGATTTTAGTCTTGCTGGATAATCTGTAACAAGCTGGCGGACATTATATGAACGATGTTTCGAACTCTGATCGTGTAACGACAGCGTGACATTGTCATAACAGTTGGGAATTTTAATGAACGAAATTTAATAACGACGCTAGCGGTGGCTTAGAAAGATAAAAAATAAGAGTAGGCAAGTTTTTTGCTTGTATCGTTGGATCTGTAGGCTATTAGCATGAATAATTAAACCTATACAATGACTTTTGCCTATTAATTTTTACAGTAAAGATCTGTGTTAGAAAAAAAATTGAGTCAGCTGAAGAGATGTGACACAGTTAGACAATAAATCCGTTACTCCTAGATTTTTTCGACTTTTAGAAGACTGAGTTTGGCACAGGCAAAGTTGCTCTTTCTACACGACAATGCACAGACTCAGCACTGAACTAACTGCAACATCTACAATTGAAAAACTGCGCTTGAAATTGAAATAACGTTGCTTCTCTTTCCCCGGACTTGACCCCCTCTGACTATTATCGATTCCAAACTAGAAACACTCGGCAGGAAAAAATTGTCGATCAAATAAGAAGGCCCCAGCGTCTGTAGAGGTTGGTTTTTGCAACCTCCAAGACTTTGTATACAAAGAGGATAGGTAGATACAATTGAGGTTGGAACATCGCTAAAATAAATGCATTGTGCTTTGATGAGATTATTTAGCAAAATTTCGAAGCTAATAATCAATTGTTTCTTCGCCAGGTCGACAATTTTTCAACCTCCCTCGTATATCTAGGCAGTTTTATATTAACTTTCATTCGTTGTTTTAATTTTCTTTACACCAATTTCGTTTCATTTCTATTTTTATCCAAACAATTTTATTTTTTTGTTTTCATTCTTTGATTGCAAAAAGTTTGTGTGCTTTAAAATCTTATAAAAATCTACCTAATTACATTTTCACAGACAGCAAACCTTTTTTTACCTTCGTTCCAAGCAGTGAAATTAATGCAAAATACTTGTAAATGAGCAAATAAAAGTCTAAACAAATGAAAGTTATTAAAAGAGAAAAACGTTTTCGCTCTGATACTTTGCATAAAGGTTTTAGTGGCGTTGCACAGCTCTCCTGGCAAACTAGATGTAATTAACTGCTAAACTGCTAAACTCCGGATGCGAAATCTCGGTTCTAGCATTTGTTTATTTCTCTGGTTTATGAAATGCTGAAGGAGTTTGTAAGAAACGTTTATAATTTCAAAATTGCGAGTTATATATCATTATACAAGTCCCGGGCGAATGGCTTTTATGAAATGTTTTGTTGTGTACGGAAAGTTTTTAAGGAGAGAAATGAAATAAACTGGAAATTCTTGCACTATAATGTTGTTGGACCTTTAAAAGTTTAACAGTATTATTGATGGGACTTTGCTGTTCAATGCTAAGTCTTGAATATATACATCTTTTACAAACACTACACTTTGGCCCTTGCCTTGTTGAATTTTTCTAAACCAGGTTGACAAATCAAAGTATAAACAGTTTGTTTTCTTTATTTGCGTAAGATAAACATTCTTTGTTAATTTTAAAGTAACGTACTTTAGAAATTATTCGCTTAAATACATTCTGAACTAAAAGAATCGTGAAGTATTTATTGGAGTAATTGATACATCATGTACAAATAATTGTAAGTATTTTGATTTGATGATCACATCAGCCCAACTTCCTTGTTTAAAAAATATATGTTAATGACTTGGTTTACAGATCCATTAGCATATTAGTTATTTATTCCATTCATAGATGGTTGAAGTTGTATACTTTTTTACAGTAAGATTTTATATACATCTTTAGGAAAATCAGCCACCAGTTGGATGTTCTAAACTCCCCTTCTTGTATTCTTCAATGAGCTTTCTGGTCATTAGTTTTAGTCGTCATAATCCTGAACAATTACTAACCTGGTTATCTGCAAAGCATAATGTTAATAACAGATTGTCAATGAGGGGTATACTCATAGTTTTTCAAATCTTCTTTACAATGCTAGGTAAGACGCGAATACAAAGCCTTAAGTCACCCGGCAGATTTTTAAGTAAAAAAATAACAGTAATCAAGTCCTATCAAGGCGAATTTTGGCTTCTTAATTTACAAAAAATATTAGACTTATAGTTAAACACGTAATTTTAAACATTA
Organism: Elmis aenea; assembly: GCA_947652605.1. NCBI lineage: Eukaryota > Metazoa > Arthropoda > Insecta > Coleoptera > Elmidae > Elmis > Elmis aenea. The sequence goes on along the minus strand of OX393583.1, from coordinate 3,407,502 downwards.
ATATTGTATTTGGAAGTACATGAGTACAACAAAAGTTGAATATTAAAAGTTATAAACTTTAATACTTTAAGTAAGTAATGGTATAGCAATTCAGTTAGTGTTTAAATCTTAATTGCCAAAAAAAGCGTATTAAAAAGTATATAAAACGCAAAACACTTGTTTTTGCACCTAGATTCTAGAAGTTTCCATAGAAAACGCAAACAATTGGCAAAAAACTGGCCCTTATCGCCAAATGTGCAGGAACGCATTTGAACTTTCAATCTTTCGCGTACACTTAGCCGATCTGTGTGTTCGTGTGCTAATTAAAACTCTAACGCCGGTTTATTGCACAAATAATTAGTTTAAACTGTTATAAAGTTATCACAGTGTACGAATAATAGTGCCGATTTGATTTCATCGGGTGATTTTCAACAAGACAAGGTATGTAAACTATATTTTATGTCAGTAAAATACCAAAAACCGTGTGTGAAACGACTTTAAAGCGTATTTTGCGGTATTTTCATCAAATTAGGCTGCAAGAGTGTATTGATTTTATTGAATTAACGTAAAGCATGTTTAAATTTTACGATTATAAAATAAGATATCAAAACAGAGTATGTTGAGAAATAATTTACAATCTCCAACTGGCAGAGCTTTCCAAACTTTTCATGTTTGCATGCACCTAAAAACAATTTAGCATACGTTTCACTTATTAGGTAACTTAATAATTTTTCAACTAAATTTGCAGATGCACTTTGCATAACAATCTTCATAGTCAAGTCTGGACTGTTTGTTATAATGCAGCTGTGTTTATTCATGCATAAGGTAGAATATGCAACGAAATATTAATTTTTATTAGTATATGTTTCGCGTCCTGTGTTCTGGAAATGAACATGTTATGCTAGGTTATTAAAGTTAGATATTAAATTTACTTGCTTGGTGAACCATTTGCGCGCAGGTATGACGCCAGAAATGTAATAGAAAATGGATGTTATAACTTCCAGGTATTATTATGTGCATTCGTTTCTTCAGGTTTTTGCTATTAAAAACAATCACACAGGTTCCCAGAGCTTATTAGTCTTTAAATGAAATTGCCTTTATTTGAACGTAATAAATTGGACGCGGTTGCAAGCTAAGTTCTTTGGAAACTTAAAAAGAAATCGTTTTTAAGTTTCCTCTTCGAGAAAATTGAACTAGTAGGAAACGAATGGCAAAGTTATAATGATCACACCAAATTTTGAAAAAACACTGCCATTTAAACAATTAAAATAGTAATCTAACTTCATTTTTTGGTGTAGATACCTTCAAAGTAAAACAATTCATAATTTTTAAGTACCACTCACAAAAAAATACTTTTAACATTAACTGTGTATGTAAACCCACATAATTAAAGCTAAATCAACATTGCAATAAAAACAGCACACGACTGCTAATTTTACAGAAGGAATTAAGTTGAAACTCAACAAAATCGCATGTGAAAGGAAATTGCTTGAAAATTCACCTCGAAAAACAGTATTTTTAGGGAGTAATTATGAAATACGTTGCTTTTCTTCGTGGTTGTGTTTATTTATAAACGTTTGAGTTGTTAATTATGAAAACGTTTTGCTGATTATCGTGTTATGAGATTAGGTAGCTATAAATTTACTTGAACACTTTTGCAGATCAGCTTAAAACACAATTTTTATATGCACAATGCTAAATAATTTCTATAGAATTAAAATTTAAATTGGTTTAGAGAGAAAGCAGGGCTTTTAACTTTTAATAAAAGTTTTTTTTTTATAAACAGCTCTAGTAGTTTTAAAATTATTTGCCAATACAGACGTTTAAGGGTGAATTAAATTTAAAAATCTATGCTTCTAGCGAAAATTATTAAAATATCTTACAGACAGGCTAATCTATTTTAGTAAATACATTTTTAGGTACAGATAAGTAACAAAATCATATACTGTAAATGTAAAGTTAATTTTAATTACGTAGTTTAAAATTTATTTGTCCATATAAGCCTCCAAAAAGTAGGAAATTAAAAAGTTTGTGCTTTAAGGAATAATTACTAAAATTTCTTTCAGACCTCCAAACATTAAAAACAATTAAAAATTGTCTTTTAAAGGACTAATTATTACTATTTATTTCATACACAAAGATTTATAATGTTAAAAACATTATTTTTGGGTACAGATATGTAAGATAAAGATATCCTGTAATTTTTTGTCCAATAACCTAAGTAGTATAAAAATTATTTAGATATATAGGCATAAAACACATAAGAAACTTAAAAAGGTTGTATTTTAAAAAGATAATTGTTAAATTTCGTAAAAACATACTGATGTAGCATTGTAAAAACAATATATTTGGATAATTATGTAGGATCAAAATATCCTGTAAGTTTTTAGGCAATATTTAATTATCTTCTTCTTAATCTGGACCTGCCATCGTTAAAAAAGCTATACAACGATTTCCACACTGCCTATGGTATTAGCCAAAACGAAGTAGCCGATGATCTAGCCGCCTACAAATCATACATCACATCAGAAAGACTAGCATTTTTGCAAAAATGTAGAGAAACTCAACGAAGCTACTACAATCCGCCTAGTCGAAATTTTTAAATTCAACGACGTGCCCCACTAAGGAGCAAGAATCGGTCACCCATACAAAACAAACAAAAAACAATGACACTCTCCATGTTTTTCATCACAATATTCAATGTTTACGAAACAAAACTTTAGAACTCGAGTTGACACTTAACACAATGAACTTAAAACCACATATACTAGCCTTAAGTGAACACTGGTGCACATCTGATGAACTACAGTGCCTCAACATCCCAGGATATACATTAGTATCCTACTATGCAAGATCGACCATGCAACACGGAGGAACATGTATATTCGTTCTCAGTAATTTAAATAACTTTAGAGAATTAAAAAATCTTTCACTCTACAATATTGAAGGTCAATTCGAGTGTTCTTGTATCATAAACATTTCTTTCAAAATTATTATTGCTTGTATTTATCGAACTAATTTAGGCTCTCTTGATATTTTCTTCAATTGTCTTGAGAAATTTTTAGAAGAAAGCTTCGTTACTTTCTCAGAATATAAAATTATACTCACAGGTGATTTCAATATTTGCTTGCTAAATATAAATAAAAATAAAAATAGTAAACTGTTTCTCGACATACTCCACAGTCAAAATTATGAACAAACAATATTTGAAGCAACCCGGGTTACCAAACAATCAAAATCTCTCATTGACTGCATTTTCATTAAAAACTTCTGCGACACAGACCCTAAAAGCTGTGGGAAAGTTATCAAAACAGCACTGTCTGACCACTACGGCCAGTCAGTTGAAGTAAAAATTGAAAAAGTACATCACAAGGACGACACCCCCAAAAATCTAACCGCAAGGATCTTCTCACACAATAAACTAGAAGAATTTAGAGCAAACCTTGCAAACCGTAATTGGGATGAAGTATACCTATCATCGGACGTAAACTCGGCTTATGAAATTTTCTTAAAAATATATAAAGAATTCTTTGATATTATTTTCAAACCGAAAACCTTAAAACAAAGGCCAAACCACAGAAACTGGATCACTACCGGCATCAAAATATCCTGCTCTAACAAACGACAACTATATGTAGATTACAGGGAAGGTTGAATATCCGAGGAATATTTTAAAACATACTCTAAAATATTAAAATGTACCATCCGTCTTGCAAAACGACTCTCGGACGAAAAATACATTAAAACGGCAAAAAACAAAAGTAAAGCGACATGGGAAGTTATAGGCAACTATATGGGAAAAAGGCAAAAAGAAGAAAATTTTATCAACAATGTCAAAAATACAGGCGACAACCCATTAGACATACTAAATAACGTAAATGAACTATTTATAAATATGTGCCCCGACAATACAGATGGGTCAATTTCGGAAACCAGCCACTTCAAACAAAATAATATGTCCATCTATCTACGTCCCACTTCTTACGAGGAAATTTATAAAACTATAATGTCACTTAAAAACACAAAATCAACAGGAGAGGATGAAATACCAACAAACCTCTTAAAACATACTGCCGACCTAATATCTGGACCTTTGAATCACATCATAAACCTTTCTTTAAAAAATGGCATATTTCCAAACAAACTAAAATGTGCAAAAATCAAACCTATCTACAAAAAAGGGGATGTAAGTGACATAGGAAACTATAGGCCCATAGCCATACTCACAAACATCAGTAAGATATTTGAAAAAATAATCTACAACAGAATTGAAAATTACTTAGACCACTATGGCATAATAAACAACGCTCAAAATGGTTTCAGAAAAGGCAAGACAACTACCCGTGCTATTTACATGGCAATCCGAAATGTACTTCAATCCCTCAACAAAGACAAACACACCATGGTCATGTGTGTTGATCTCTCAAAAGCTTTTGATAGTGTTGACCACAAGATACTGCTAACGAAATTAGAACACTATGGTATACGAGGGACCGCCTATAATCTTATAACATCTTATCTTTCGGAAAGAAACCAATACGTTGCAGGAAAAGACACGTCAGGTAGATTTCTAAAATCCAACAAAAAGAAAATCAAAAAAGGAGTCCCGCAAGGATCAATCTTGGGCCCCCTCTTATACATACTGTACACAAATGATCTTCCAGATTTTGTCAAAACTTCCCTTATACAATTTGCCGATGACACATCTGCCATTATTAGTGACTCAGATTCCAAAAACTCTGAACAAAAACTCTTTGACTGTTTAGGCCAACTCCAACATTGGTTTACGTTAAATAATCTAACCTTAAACGTCAATAAAACGCAAGTTATAAAATTTTCACAAAGTAAAATAACCTCCGACTTAAAATTTCAAAATAATTCCACAAGTATAAATGTTGTTAATAAAATATCTTTTCTTGGTTTATGTATTGACTCTAGACTGGACTGGTCATACCATATCGAACGCCTGTCACAAAGCCTGTCACGGTACCCTTTTGCACTAAAAAACCTAAAAAAATTGGTCAATGCAAACGCGGCCAAAACTGCATATCATGCATATGTCGAATCTAGGTTACGCTATGCTGTAATTTTTTGGGGTAACGCTAGTGACTCAGAACGCCTCTTCATTATACAAAAGCGATGTATAAGAAATATATTTGGCCTGAACTACCGAGATCACTGCAAAGAAACTTTTCGTGACAACGAAATATTAACCTTTTACGGTCTATTTATCCTCGAGGCCATCATGTTCGTAAAAAATAATGTAGATCTGTTCGAAGAGAATATAAGAAATCATGCAGCCAATACGCGACATAAAAAAAACCTAAAACCCGATTGTTTCAAATATACCTATCTTCAAAAAAATGTAGCCTCCACAATTATTGCTATATATAATAAATTTAACACATCACCTGAGAGTATAATAAATCTTCCCACCCGCGAATTGAAGAAGAAATTAAGAATAGTTCTGATTTCTAAAGCTTACTATGGAGTAAGCGAATATTTAAATGATGCTGACTTTGTAAAATGTTATATTTAAATATCATTTTTCTGTGTTTTTTCTTTTTTATTAACTATGTATATTATTTGTAATGTACGTAAATTATTATTGTGACAAGTTCTACACCTTTTTTGGGATATTCAGAACAAATAAAGATTATTATTATTATTATTATTTAATCGGTTCTTTTTGTAGCTTTCGCAGAACCATAGCCTTTGTCTATCTTCTTTTGGTCTAGCATAATTGTAAATGGTTCATGATTTTAAGTTATAACCATAGCCTTTGTGTTTGTTGTGTAAATACTCATATTATATCTACTTAATGTATCTGCCCATACGTCTAGATTGAATTGCAAGTCCTTTTCGCTTTTAGTTAACAGCACCACATCATCTGCAAAGGCTACTTCTGTTAAGGAAATTGGTTTTAGTTTATTCCACCCCCAGTAGGCTTTCTTTGTGTTTTGCTTATTTAATTATATAGGCCTTTCATAAACAATGTAATAGATGATGATGTTTAAAAATAAGTTTCTTACATACGTTCACAACAATAAGAACCAATGAGTAATGGTCGTTGTATGGAGACAATTATACTTTGTTTTTTTTTTAAAGCTTAGCAATTCGTAGTATACATTTCCCACTCTATTTATTAACATACAATAAACAATCCCTGTTAATCGTTATAGTAATACAGTTACAGTAATACATAATGCAGTTACAAAATTATTTGCAACTATATTTTCTGTAGGAACGTTAAGCTGTTGGTGCTTGTAAAGAATTAAATATGTAATTTACTTAAAAACGTTTATACAAAAAACGCTTTAGTAACGTAAATTTAACATTGTCTGTAATTTTTTATTTTCTGTCTCAAGTTGTTTGAAGATTATTGTCAATATGTATTTGTCTTGCAGTACAAAATTTACTGATAAATCACAAAGAGATCCGATTGTAAATAAAGCACCGTTTGGCCATAACTGAGCCATTCCTTTGCGTTCGCCCAAGTCTGTGTATCTCGAAGATTACACAAACAGTTCAGAGACTGAACTCCTATTGATTTGCAATTCAAGACGAACTAAAACACAAAGTACAACAAACACTCTAATAACGTACAACACAGATTACTCTAACTGTTCGCAACATTGTACATTAAAGCACGGAGGACTTTTCCCTGGTAATCTATTTAAACAAGATTAAGCTTCACCAAGTCGTCTCGTCATCCTTATCTAGGTCGTAATGTGATTTCGGTTTGAGGGAGCTCGCGTCATTAGGCATTCAGATTTAATAGATTTAACGTGACAGAAGCTATTGACAATTCCATTGTTCTGCATGTAGGTGTTTAGTGTGCTGATTTCTTAATGAAATGTTTGTGTTAATAATTGAGCAAACATGGGAAGATGGTAATAGCTTAAGCCGCCTTGTTTCTGGGAAATTTACCTCTTAGATTTCCGCTAATACGCGGCATTAGCCGATAGTGTACGTGGAAACGGAAGTTCAGATCGAAACAGTAAATTAGGGTGCACGTAAAATAACTCTTCCACAATGAATTACAGACACATATCAAACTGACGTGGTTGTTTCAACGTTTAGCGGCTTGCAGTGTTACATTTTTAAAATTCCTAGCAAGTTCACACAAAAAAATGCCAAATTTGATTTTGTTACTCTGTTATTTTTTACGACATAGTACTCGTTTGATTATTTCCTCAATACCACAAGGCTCAATAAACGATTACTTGGCCAAGTTTATAATTCCTTTGGCATCTATACTAAGAGGCAAATAATTTTTATACTGCAAAACATATTGACTTCAAGGGTACAGAATACGTCCAAATTACATATCTGCAACTAAAAATAATGTTTCTAGTCCGATCCACCAAAGTTTGTGCAAGAAATTTCCATAAATAACCCCTTAAAACAAAGAAATTTTAACGTTTTCGCCTCTTGGCCGGTATATCGACAGATAATTTTTAACCTGGCCTTGAAATTTACTAAATATGCTCATCCTTCATATTCGTACCCAAAAATTATGTTTTCACTAGGCTACGACTGTGTGTTTTGAAAAATTTGATGTTTATCTTTTTAAAGGACAAAGGTTTTGTTATTTCTGACTCTTGAAGGCCTTTGCATTCAAATAATTTTTAAACTACATACGTTTTTGACTTGAAATTAACAGATTATGTACATCTTCCATATCTATACCCAAACATAATGTTTTTACTATGCCACATTAGTGTGTCTTTAAGGAATTTTAATAAGATCCCACATTTTAAACCTTTTCACCTCTTGAAGGCCTATATAATCGAATAAATGTCAAACTAAATAAGTTATTCACTTGAAATTTGCAGTATATGTTGATTTAATATTACTCTACATAAATATAAAATCTTTGCCCAAAAAATTCACCTAATAAAACACATCTGTAAGCAATAAAATCCTTTCAAAATACAAAAGTTATTTAAATGACACAGGTTTTGTATATTTTAACATTTTTCCTACCTTAAAACTTTGTTGTAAGTCTTTGTGCGAAGTATGTGTAACAATTTAGAATTCATCTGCGAAATTTAAAAGCTGTTGATCGCTTTTTAGTGTAAAAAATGTATCCCTGTGTTATTATATTACATAAAAAGATCTGTAAACGCTACTTGCCTTAAAAATAAAGCTTTACCATAGGCAAGGCAGTGATGGATGGCTTTATCGTAGATTGATCGTTTTGCAACACGGTCCAACACACCCAAATTTTTGCTTAACGTTTACATTTATCTTTGTTAGGAACACGAAAAGGCAATGGGGTGAAAAAGGACCCAGCACAGGCCGTGGGCGAAGAATTAATTCGCTGCATCCATTCCCGAGCAAAACAATAAAACTATTAACTTTTTGTGTCGTGATGTTTTTTCATCTAATTTGTAAAATAGACCGTGATTGTATTGTGCCGGTGATAGAATTAATTGTGTAAAACGGAAAACATAATGGCGTCACGCTCAATTGCGGTTATTAAACGACAACGCCAAACATGATTGCAGAGAAAACAGATGTTGGAATTGCTGTACAAGTTCGCGACAAGACATTTGTCTTGAATGATTTATGTTTAGAAGAAATTCATCAGCATGGCCCAGACGTATACAAAAACGTTCCGCTACAAAGGGTTTTGTTGTTGGAACTTTTAACAAATATGTCTACGCTGGCTGCTTCATTAGCGTTAACTTATAAAGTTTTTACACAAAAGATTCTCAGACAACTTCTAACTTCGATACTATTTTCACTAGTTCCAACTCGGTGAAAAAACTGCGCGTAGTTAAAACTTGTAACGCAATTTGCGATATATTTTTAAAATTTAATGACAATAAGTTTGAGCTACATGCCCTAACTTTGCCATTAGGATGCACTTGCTTGACTTGAAGTTGCTACTAAACTTTTCTAACTTAGTAGTGTTCTAATTATTGTATCAGTACAAAAACCCATTGAGATTTAAGTGCAAACAGCTAACAAAATAAAGAGACTACCATTTTATTACCACTTTATTCGTACTTAAAGACATTTGTATTAAGAACACTGATGTAGCATACTTAAATAACAATATTATTGTGTACAGACATGTAACATCAAATATCCTGTAATTTTCATGTCACTAACTTACGTGGTTTAAAAATGGTTCGAGTATATAGGCCTCCAGAGGTAGAAAAGTTAGAAAATTTATATTTTGAAGGTATAATTGTTATCATTTCTTAAACACACATGTGTGTAGCATAGTAAAAACGTTTGTTTTTTGTTCAGATATGTAAGATAAACATATCTTGTAATTTTCATACCAATAACTTATGTAGTTCAGTAATTATCTGAATGTATAGGCCTTCAAGAGGTAGAAGTGTTAAAAGTTTGTCTTTTAAAGGGATAATTGTTCAAATTTCTTACAGACACTTAGATGTTGATCAGTAAAAACTTAATTTCTGGGCACAGGTATGTAAGATAAACATATCTTGTAATTTTCATGCCAATAACTTATGTAGTTCAGAAATTATTTGAATGTATAGGCCTTCCAAAGGTAGAAGTGTTAAAAGTTTGTCTTTTAAAGGGATAATTGTTCAAATTTCTTAAATACACTTAGATGTTGCTCAGTAAAAACTTAGTTTCTGGGCACAGACATGTAAGATAAACATATCTTGTAATTTTCATGCCAATAACTTATGTAGTTCAGAAATTATTTGAATGTATAGGCCTTCAAAAGATACAAGTGTTAAAAGTTGTCTTTTAAAGGGATAATTGTTCAAATTTCTTACAGACACTTAGATGTTGCTCAGTAAAAACTTAATTTCTGGGCACAGGTATGTAAGATAAACATATCTTGTAATTTTCATGCCAATAACTTATGTAGTTCAGAAATTATTTGAATGTATAGGCCTTCCAAAGGTAGAAGTGTTAAAAGTTTGTCTTTTAAAGGGATAATTGTTCAAATTTCTTAAATACACTTAGATGTTGCTCAGTAAAAACTTAGTTTCTGGGCACAGACATGTAAGATAAACATATCTTGTAATTTTCATGCCAATAACTTATGTAGTTCAGAAATTATTTGAATGTATAGGCCTTCAAAAGATACAAGTGTTAAAAGTTGTCTTTTAAAGGGATAATTGTTCAAATTTCTTACAGACACTTAGATGTTGCTCAGTAAAAACTTAATTTCTGGGCACAGGTATGTAAGATAAACATATCTTGTAATTTTCATGCCAATAACTTATGTAGTTCAGAAATTATTTGAATGTATAGGCCTTCCAAAGGTAGAAGTGTTAAAAGTTTGTCTTTTAAAGGGATAATTGTTCAAATTTCTTAAATACACTTAGATGTTGCTCAGTAAAAACTTAGTTTCTGGGCACAGACATGTAAGATAAACATATCTTGTAATTTTCATGCCAATAACTTATGTAGTTCAGAAATTATTTGAATGTATAGGCCTTCAAAAGATACAAGTGTTAAAAGTTGTCTTTTAAAGGGATAATTGTTCAAATTTCTTACAGACACTTAGATGTTGCTCAGTAAAAACTTAATTTCTGGGCACAGGTATGTAAGATAAACATATCTTGTAATTTTCATGCCAATAACTTATGTAGTTCAGAAATTATTTGAATGTATAGGCCTTCCAAAGGTAGAAGTGTTAAAAGTTTGTCTTTTAAAGGGATAATTGTTCAAATTTCTTAAATACACTTAGATGTTGCTCAGTAAAAACTTAGTTTCTGGGCACAGACATGTAAGATAAACATATCTTGTAATTTTCATGCCAATAACTTATGTAGTTCAGAAATTATTTGAATGTATAGGCCTTCAAAAGATACAAGTGTTAAAAGTTGTCTTTTAAAGGGATAATTGTTCAAATTTCTTACAGACACTTAGATGTTGCTCAGTAAAAACTTAATTTCTGGGCACAGGTATGTAAGATAAACATATCTTGTAATTTTCATGCCAATAACTTATGTAGTTCAGAAATTATTTGAATGTATAGGCCTTCCAAAGGTAGAAGTGTTAAAAGTTTGTCTTTTAAAGGGATAATTGTTCAAATTTCTTAAATACACTTAGATGTTGCTCAGTAAAAACTTAGTTTCTGGGCACAGACATGTAAGATAAACATATCTTGTAATTTTCATGCCAATAACTTATGTAGTTCAGAAATTATTTGAATGTATAGGCCTTCAAAAGATACAAGTGTTAAAAGTTGTCTTTTAAAGGGATAATTGTTCAAATTTCTTACAGACACTTAGATGTTGCTCAGTAAAAACTTAATTTCTGGGCACAGACATGTAAGATAAACACATCTTGTAATTTTCATGCCAATAACTTATGTAGTTCAGAAGTTATTTGAATGTATAGGCCTTCAAAAGGTAAAAGTGTTAAAACTTTGTCTTTTAAAGGGATAATTGTTCAAATTTCTTACAGACACTTAGATGTTGATCAGTAAAAACTTAATTTCTGGGCACAGGTATGTAAGATAAACATATCTTGTAATTTTCATGCCAATAACTTATGTAGTTCAGAAGTTATTTGAATGTATAGGCCTTCAATAGGTAGAAGTGTTAAAAGTTTGTCTTTTAAAGGGATAATTGTTCAAATTTCTTAAATACACTTAGATGTTGCTCAGTAAAAACTTAATTTCTGGGCACAGGTATGTAAGATAAACATATCTTGTAATTTTCATGCCAATAACTTATGTAGTTCAGAAATTATTTGAATGTATAGGCCTTCCAAAGGTAGAAGTGTTAAAAGTTTGTCTTTTAAAGGGATAATTGTTCAAATTTCTTAAATACACTTAGATGTTGCTCAGTAAAAACTTAGTTTCTGGGCACAGACATGTAAGATAAACATATCTTGTAATTTTCATGCCAATAACTTATGTAGTTCAGAAATTATTTGAATGTATAGGCCTTCAAAAGATACAAGTGTTAAAAGTTGTCTTTTAAAGGGATAATTGTTCAAATTTCTTACAGACACTTAGATGTTGCTCAGTAAAAACTTAATTTCTGGGCACAGACATGTAAGATAAACACATCTTGTAATTTTCATGCCAATAACTTATGTAGTTCAGAAGTTATTTGAATGTATAGGCCTTCAAAAGGTAAAAGTGTTAAAACTTTGTCTTTTAAAGGGATAATTGTTCAAATTTCTTACAGACACTTAGATGTTGATCAGTAAAAACTTAATTTCTGGGCACAGGTATGTAAGATAAACATATCTTGTAATTTTCATGCCAATAACTTATGTAGTTCAGAAGTTATTTGAATGTATAGGCCTTCAATAGGTAGAAGTGTTAAAAGTTTGTCTTTTAAAGGGATAATTGTTCAAATTTCTTAAATACACTTAGATGTTGCTCAGTAAAAACTTAGTTTCTGGGCACAGACATGTAAGATAAACATATCTTGTAATTTTCATGCCAATAACTTATGTAGTTCAGAAATTATTTGAATGTATAGGCCTTCAAAAGATACAAGTGTTAAAAGTTGTCTTTTAAAGGGATAATTGTTCAAATTTCTTACAGACACTTAGATGTTGCTCAGTAAAAACTTAATTTCTGGGCACAGGTATGTAAGATAAACATATCTTGTAATTTTCATGCCAATAACTTATGTAGTTCAGAAATTATTTGAATGTATAGGCCTTCCAAAGGTAGAAGTGTTAAAAGTTTGTCTTTTAAAGGGATAATTGTTCAAATTTCTTAAATACACTTAGATGTTGCTCAGTAAAAACTTAGTTTCTGGGCACAGACATGTAAGATAAACATATCTTGTAATTTTCATGCCAATAACTTATGTAGTTCAGAAATTATTTGAATGTATAGGCCTTCAAAAGATACAAGTGTTAAAAGTTGTCTTTTAAAGGGATAATTGTTCAAATTTCTTAAATACACTTAGATGTTGCTCAGTAAAAACTTAATTTCTGGGCACAGACATGTAAGATAAACACATCTTGTAATTTTCATGCCAATAACTTATGTAGTTCAGAAGTTATTTGAATGTATAGGCCTTCAAAAGGTAAAAGTGTTAAAACTTTGTCTTTTAAAGGGATAATTGTTCAAATTTCTTACAGACACTTAGATGTTGATCAGTAAAAACTTAATTTCTGGGCACAGGTATGTAAGATAAACATATCTTGTAATTTTCATGCCAATAACTTATGTAGTTCAGAAGTTATTTGAATGTATAGGCCTTCAATAGGTAGAAGTGTTAAAAGTTTGTCTTTTAAAGGGATAATTGTTCAAATTTCTTAAATACACTTAGATGTTGCTCAGTAAAAACTTAGTTTCTGGGCACAGACATGTAAGATAAACATATCTTGTAATTTTCATGCCAATAACTTATGTAGTTCAGAAATTATTTGAATGTATAGGCCTTCAAAAGATACAAGTGTTAAAAGTTGTCTTTTAAAGGGATAATTGTTCAAATTTCTTACAGACACTTAGATGTTGCTCAGTAAAAACTTAATTTCTGGGCACAGACATGTAAGATAAACACATCTTGTAATTTTCATGCCAATAACTTATGTAGTTCAGAAGTTATTTGAATGTATAGGCCTTCAAAAGGTAAAAGTGTTAAAACTTTGTCTTTTAAAGGGATAATTGTTCAAATTTCTTACAGACACTTAGATGTTGATCAGTAAAAACTTAATTTCTGGGCACAGGTATGTAAGATAAACATATCTTGTAATTTTCATGCCAATAACTTATGTAGTTCAGAAGTTATTTGAATGTATAGGCCTTCAATAGGTAGAAGTGTTAAAAGTTTGTCTTTTAAAGGGATAATTGTTCAAATTTCTTAAATACACTTAGATGTTGCTCAGTAAAAACTTAGTTTCTGGGCACAGACATGTAAGATAAACATATCTTGTAATTTTCATGCCAATAACTTATGTAGTTCAGAAATTATTTGAATGTATAGGCCTTCAAAAGATACAAGTGTTAAAAGTTGTCTTTTAAAGGGATAATTGTTCAAATTTCTTACAGACACTTAGATGTTGCTCAGTAAAAACTTAATTTCTGGGCACAGGTATGTAAGATAAACATATCTTGTAATTTTCATGCCAATAACTTATGTAGTTCAGAAATTATTTGAATGTATAGGCCTTCCAAAGGTAGAAGTGTTAAAAGTTTGTCTTTTAAAGGGATAATTGTTCAAATTTCTTAAATACACTTAGATGTTGCTCAGTAAAAACTTAGTTTCTGGGCACAGACATGTAAGATAAACATATCTTGTAATTTTCATGCCAATAACTTATGTAGTTCAGAAATTATTTGAATGTATAGGCCTTCAAAAGATACAAGTGTTAAAAGTTGTCTTTTAAAGGGATAATTGTTCAAATTTCTTAAATACACTTAGATGTTGCTCAGTAAAAACTTAATTTCTGGGCACAGACATGTAAGATAAACACATCTTGTAATTTTCATGCCAATAACTTATGTAGTTCAGAAGTTATTTGAATGTATAGGCCTTCAAAAGGTAAAAGTGTTAAAACTTTGTCTTTTAAAGGGATAATTGTTCAAATTTCTTACAGACACTTAGATGTTGATCAGTAAAAACTTAATTTCTGGGCACAGGTATGTAAGATAAACATATCTTGTAATTTTCATGCCAATAACTTATGTAGTTCAGAAGTTATTTGAATGTATAGGCCTTCAATAGGTAGAAGTGTTAAAAGTTTGTCTTTTAAAGGGATAATTGTTCAAATTTCTTAAATACACTTAGATGTTGCTCAGTAAAAACTTAGTTTCTGGGCACAGACATGTAAGATAAACATATCTTGTAATTTTCATGCCAATAACTTATGTAGTTCAGAAATTATTTGAATGTATAGGCCTTCAAAAGATACAAGTGTTAAAAGTTGTCTTTTAAAGGGATAATTGTTCAAATTTCTTACAGACACTTAGATGTTGCTCAGTAAAAACTTAATTTCTGGGCACAGGTATGTAAGATAAACATATCTTGTAATTTTCATGCCAATAACTTATGTAGTTCAGAAATTATTTGAATGTATAGGCCTTCCAAAGGTAGAAGTGTTAAAACTTTGTCTTTTAAAAGGATAATTATTGTTCAAATTTCTTTGATGCACACAGATGTGGAATATTAAAAACAACATTTTAGCAAACAAATATATACATTGAACATATTCCAAAATTTCCTATTCAATAACTTATGCCGTTTAAAAATTATTTGTATTCATATGCAGGAAAGTTAAAAAGTTTTTTTAAGTGATAATTATTGAAATTTGAAACAGACATCCAACTGTATTAAAGCGAAACATTTTTTTTATTGTATAACTATGTACGATAGACATGTCCTGTAAATTTTAAGGCAATAGCTTATGTCGTTTAAAAATTATATGAATATTCAGGCCTCCAAGAACTAGGAAAGCTAAAAATTTGTCTTATAAGGGACCAATTCTTATAATCACACCATAATAAAAATAGTTTTTAGGTACAATTATATAGGATAAACAAATCCTGTTTTAATCTTAAATCAATAATATTAAGTCTGTGAAGAATAATCAGGTTTTAAATTTATATTATTAACATTTGTTTTATTTTACAGACTTCGACGTACGAGCAGTTGTATTTGGTTAGCGTATCAACCACCTAATGACCTGAGTACATTATCCGCAAGTGTTTTTGAGAATTGTGAAGACATTTGAAGGATCCCAGAATAAGGTACTGTAGTTATTTTCGTAATTTTTACTATTACACAAATAATTTGGCTCATGACTTGCCCATTTTTACTGTTATTTCATTTATATAATCCCGAAAAATACACTTGTCATGTTGCTTTAATTATTCTAACTCACCTGACATATACATTTAGGCTTTTGTTAAGTAATTGCTTTACTTTTATTAATGACCAATTACCCTGGTCTTTTGGAAATATGATTAATCGCAATGAAATTATACTGCAACTATTCATAAATTACCCGACGTCCGCGTTTATTCACAAACCTTATATTTCGTTTTAGCGGTTAATTGTTATCCTTTATTAAATAAAGATTGATGTTTGTTGCTTATTGTACCTTACGTAAAAGTTTTATCATGCAAATGTTAGATGCAAGCAATAAATTTTACTTTAGGTAATTAATTTTTCTGATAATCGTTCGGGTTCAGGATGTGAGACTTAATTTGTTACATATTTATGCTATTAGCTACTGAAAATTTGTAATTTTAATGTGGTGTTGTATGTGATAGATCTTTAGATATTTACAATGAAATGGACTTTCCTTTTTCTTGGAGACCTATATCGACAAATAGTTTTTTAACTAAATAAGTCACTGACTTAATATTTTTATATGTTTACTATACGCATCTCTACCCTAATATACTGTTTTTACATTAAAGACTGATAATGATTATTTAAGCTGTAAAAAAGCGTAAAGTGTGGAAGAATTTTAAGCTATTTCCTGTAGTTAATCAAATTTACGTTGTGTTTTTTGAAAAACTTTCAAGACTATAGACTTTGCACTACCCTTTCACTGTCAAACCCGTAAATATTAGCTTTATAACCGACAATTATTTTTAAATGCACGGAGTATTTAGTTTTCGGGAAACAATATGCAACTTTACTATTTCAAATGACACCCTCTACCCTGTGTACCTATTTTTACGTTTTCTTGCAGATACATTATTTGCTGATGTTCGTTTTGTAAAAATATACACATTTTGAGAGAAGGCAACATATTGCGAGTAATTACAGAAATATAAAAATAAATTTAAAAGAATAGGGTTTCTCTGAGAAACTAACCAAAAATCCAAAACAAATCAGAGAATAAAAACTATCCGTTTTTACACAGCTTCTATGGCAAAAAATGTAGCATCTCAACATGCCAAAATTTTCATTAGTTGAAATCTGCCCAAAATTATATCATAACAAATTTGCTACAAAGACTATCGAATTATAAAACAGTTCTATAAAATAGAATATAGCTCCTCTCATACTTAAGAATAATTCATCTAATTTAAGCAAACCTGCATCTCTTGTAATAAGCGAGATCCATACTGAAAATGTTAACTGGGACACCCTGTATATGAATTTATATCACAAATATCGCCGTAAAGTGTTGGTAACCAAAGCATGTGTTATTGGCTGCCCATCAGATATAAATTCCATCCTAATAATTAATTACAAAAATAATTTGTCTTAAAATTAGATTAATTTTTGACCCTACGCATCAATCAGAATAATTACTCTCGAAATATTAACTTAAGACAAAAACATGCTTAATATTTTTTAAATGCAATTAATTTATCTACAAGAAAACGTAAAAATTTACAGGGTGTTCTATTTGAAATAGTTAAGTTGCATCATGATTCTCGAAAACTAAATACTCTGTGCATTTAAAAATATTTGTAGGTTATATAGCTAATAAATTCTAACAACTTTTGTTAAAAAAAAACTTTTTTGTTACTCCCCTAATAACAAAGATAATAAATAATTTGTCTAACAATTAGCTTAATTTTTAAACCGGCGCATCCACCAAAACTTTTCTTTTGCAAACAAAAACCCCACACAGACGGCCTGTGCATATAAAAATTACCCGATAGTGAAAGGGTTATATGGCTATTTTAAAGTCCGAATTTAAATGAATTAAGAGGTGTTTAAGCCCATAAATAACGCGCGTGAAAAGATTTAATACAATTCTTTTATCTCAAAAACCTTTTCCAAAGTTTACCTGAAAAGTGCACATTTTGAACTGCATTAAAGCAATGCAATTTATAAATAAACATAACTGATCTACATTAAACTGCATGAATAAAGCAATTATTGCAAACTTTAAGATTCGCAATTTGCGACAAAATCGCTTTAAGCCTCTTAAGGAATCTGCAATCAAGTACTAAAAGATTTATTTCTTAATAACTAATATTCGCTTCGAGTAAATTCTCATTTCTTCGTTTCTCGGAACAGCTTTTAATGAGAAAATACAGGATGGATTCCTGAGTCGACGAGATTACACTTTGGTACAGGATCATGATGAGTAGCGCAGAACGTTGGCGACGGATCCGCCTAGGCTTATAAAGATTTAATGTTAATTTAAACGTTCGGTGGAAGAGATTCACCAGCTTATAATAAGATAATAACGTTTATTTAGTTTTTAAATTAAAAGAGAAATAGATCACGACATGTCTACAATCAGATTTATTACTTTAAATCGGGATACATTTTTATCCGTTGCGTTTGATCTGGATAACGTTGATTTAAATCATTCAAAGAATGTTTTGTTTTGGGATAAAATGGTTGGAATAAGCGTGAAGCTGTCGTTTAAAGATCAATGCTAGTTGCAACGTTAAAATAAATAAAAACCTTTGAAAAATCAATTATAACGTCTTTAGCCCATTTTATATTATACCTACTAGAATATTTTATTGACAAAAGAAAACTGTTTTAAACAACGCAAAATTACCTAAACTTTAACATTTTCAAGTTGTTATAATAGCTAAAATAACCAACTAATCCATCTTACTTTGATCATCGTATACTTAAACAAACTTTCAGAATGTGATGGACGCTATAACAGACAATAGGAGTTGTTTTTTTTTGTGGTCTGCGTTCTATTTTTCCCCGTCATTTAAAAGTGCAAAAAGACCCTTTCATATCCGGCGCTAATCCATTATCCAAAGACGTAGCATTCAGCAAAATGAACTATAAAACTTTTTATGATGTAGTTGGGCATTGTTATCCACAACAAAATGAAATTATTAATATTGAACGCTTTCGTACTTGGCTGAAACGTGACCGCGAAATTTGCTTAATGTGTTTTACATATTCATGCAAATAAAAACTGCTGGCAGTGGATTAGGAGAAGTCTGCTAAAGCCACATATCATTGTAGTTGATTGGTAAACACAGAGGCCTTTAGTAAGTACTTACAGACGTTTGAAAGTAAATCAAATAAATTGGTAGAAGAGAAATTCAAATACCGTTAGTTTCAGCAAAACGCAACCAGTAAAAACTATACAGGGTGTGTATGAATTGGCGGAAGCCCTACACGTGACGATGTTCTTCGTAAAATTCCAAGTCGAAAATCTTAATACGAAAATGTTGTACCATGCTTCCTATGGCCTCAGGAACCATTTAAAGGAAAAAAAAATTGGCAACATTGCATACATTGATTGCGTTTGGATTGGACATTTTTTTATCAGCAATTTTTACTTAGGTATTTACAATTTTTGTTCGAACTAAAAGCCTTCAGTTCTTAAACATAGCTGCAAACTTTTGGGTATCGTAAAACACAAACTAGAAATAATTACGAGAAAAACAGAGATGACAGCTAATGACAATGTTGCCATATGTATTATTTTCATTCAAATCAGTGATTTACATATTTTCAACACCAATTTTTGAAAGGAAGAACACAATATCTAGAAAAAAATACTATTCGAAATTTATTTTTATTCCAAATTGCAGCTTTTTCATTTGCAAGTATTAAATAATAACGTTTATTAAAGGACTAAATGTCAAAACTTTGAGGACCTCTTGCAATATTTTCGTATTAAGATTTTCGACTTAGAACATCGCCACGTTTAGCGCTTCCGCCAATTTTTACACACCCTGTATAAATAAAAAACTTGTCCAAGATAAACGAGTTATCAGAAGTAGAAACCCATTACTTTGGAGCTGCCTAATGCCAGAAAAGAATTAATTAACAATTTATAACATCTTGGTTGGAAGTGTAGCTACATAGGGCTGGAAGAAATGGAAGATGACGCGGGGAGCGAGAAGAAGCAAATAAAAGTTCAAATAGACTCTCTGAAAAGGAGCTGCAAGGTCTCCTGTTTGGACCACATACCCAATAAAGAAATTTAAAACAGATATACAACCCATAACGGAATGTAGTAGAAAAAGCTATAGATACAAGAGAACTTACCAATGAAGATGCTAAAGGTTCGCGCAGAAGAACCGAAAATGTCAACAGATGTAGAACTCAAAAGTTTGGAGACGTATTTAGATATTTGATTACCGTCTTCAGTTTAACACTTACCACAAAGGAACCTTTTAACAATTTGACGTGGACTTTATACAACATTGCACTACGATTAAATCCTTAATTTCTTAGCTTGTATTGCGCATTCTTTTTCAAACTAGAGGTGGTTACAAAGGTATTATTTTTAAGTACTAGTGTCTTCAAAGCATGTACTTGTATTTAAAGACCATTTAAATTCACCTTACGAGATCTGTGACAAGAAAAGCACCCCGTCAATTACTGGTTCATTACTGCTGATGTTTTAAATTGCCCCTAAAATATGAACACATGTACACAATAATAACTTAATTACTCACTACCTTTTGCAAATGTAATTAGGGCTTAAAACTATGTTGGTATAATTTTCTCTGCGAGGGAAAATGCCACATATAAATTTCCATATTGAATGTAATTTGTCTACTAACTGTATTTGCATGTATATTGGTTAGAATACGTTACAAAATGTAATGCACATTCATTATCAGTACAAAATTACAACGAAATACATCAACTTTGAACCAATGACTTTAATATATTTTGTTGGCCACAAAATCAAGCATATTGCATAAAAATTAAAGGAAACATGTTCAGAAGTTTAAAATTTAAATGCTGGCGCCTAAACGCGATCAAAATCCTTTTTTCAGGTATCATTCTCTATCAATTTGTCGACGCCACAAAAAATTAATGATTGATATCGGCGTTGTAAATATAATTAATTCCGTTGTTCGAAAGGTTACCATTAATTTAGTTGAATCCCGGCTCTATCAGAACGCACAAATAGAACGAAATCAGACAATTCGTGACAAATGATTGTCCATGCGGTTGATTGTAGCAATTAATTGAACTGTCGATAGCACTAGGCCGGATTATGATGATTAACTATCACCAGGAAAAGTTGGTCAAACTCAGGTTAACTCGGTCTACTGATAATTTGGCTTATAAAATGATTGACATGCAAATTATTTATCAAACAACGGTGTTTATTGGATGATCCCTACAAATGTATGTGTGTTAATTTCGTGTTTCTTTCGCATTCAAAGAAATTGCACTTCTAATGGTCCACTCCAATTTGTAAATTGCGTTCCCAAACAGCCTCCACACTGTATCTCCAAGTTTCTCCACAGGAAATTAACGCGCAGACATAATAAAACGTATAATGTACATAACATTTCTAATTTCCATAATCATTTGTGTTTAATTATAGAACTTAGCTAGTTGGAAAACATCATATCTCGCTAGCTTTGCAAGTTTCTTCAAACTCTCCCGTTAACTAACGCCCAAGAAATCTGAAGTGAGCTTTAACAACTTATTTCCTCGGCTCTGGCTTGCGAGGACTTGATTAATTGAAAATTTAGGGTTGATAAACGTAGCCTACATTATCCTCTGCGAAGGACTTTAACCTTTGCCGGAATAAGCGCGGTTTTATTTCTAGATACGCTCTTTGAGACGTTTTATTCTTGAAATGCTGAGTGAGTTTTATTCGAGAAATAATGATAGGGAAATCATGCAGAAAAAGCTGTGCAAGGTAATATTTTGAAACGCACTAGTTCTTAAATGAAGAATTTGCGGGTGAAGAACCATTTGCTAAAGTTGCTTGTAAGGGTCATCTTTAATATATTTGATAAAACTATAAACAAATATATATCTAAACAATAAATTAGGTGTATTTGTTACGAATGCAATTAATAAACGCTAAAAACTATTTTATTTTGCCAAATCTGTGTGTACAAACGATGTCTTTCAATTTTCAATGCAAACTAATCTTTGATTAGCTTCTTAAAAAAATCGCGTTATTTCTTGCTTTAGTTCATATTTGTTTAAAACGCAACTGTGTTTTGCTTAATCTGTGTATAAACAATGTATTTCAATGCAAACTAATCGTTGACTTCTTTCTCCTACAAATCGTTTTATTTCTTGTATTAGTTCATATTTGTTAAGAACGCAACTGCTAAGGGCTAAAAACAGCTTTTTTTTATCAAGAATTTAAGGATGAACGGTTAAAATAACTCGTTTACTTACCTTTTTTGTATTTACCAATCATTATTATTACAATTTACTTCTTTATTTAATCATTTTCGATATTTTGGGTGTATGCTGAAACTAGTTTAACTTTTAGGTGACTCTATCGGTTGCTTCTGTATTCTAAAAGTTGCAAAGTTTACGAAAAACTATTGAAAATATGTAAATACCAACAATTGCTCCATTGTTCGGTGTAGTTTGGTAGTAGTTGCGGTTTTTCGTCTGCACATGTCGACTAATATGTGAATATTTTTAGCATTTAAATTGGATTAGGATGTTTGCGAACCGGTCTCAGTCTGCATTCTCCATAGTACGTACCTCCAAATCTAATATATTCAAATATTCAAAGGTTATTTCTCAAATCGCGAAGACAATTTTCTCAGACATGAAGCTGTCGTTATCGTCATGAATTATTTATGCCCGTGGTTTATAGCACTGTTATTATGTACAAAGCATTAGTTCTGCAACGAAGCTTGCCATGAAAACTCATAACGCCATGTATATACGAAAAGTTTCAGACTTAATTAAAATTTCATTACGGAGTGATAAATTATGTACACCCTTTTAGTTAATTTTTAATAGTCCGTATCGCGGACTTCTCTCCTTTTATTAGCTGTGTGAGGTTTTTGTTGGTCTGTGTATGGGAAATGACGATGTTGTCCTTTTTGAATCGGCTTTATCATCGCGCGGCTCTCTGCAGAATTTCCTGTATTGTTTGCTTTTGAATTTATTTGTCGTTTTTAATGGCTACTGTCTTTAAAACAAAGGGTTTGGAGGAAACCAATCGACGATAACTGCACGGAAGTTTCGTTTTGTTGGTAGCACTGACCGCACTCGGTTTCTTTCACTACGAAATAAACAAAAGGAGAGTTTTACTCGTTTTATAAACCTTCGTTTTGGAATGTTTATTGGACCAAATAAACAAACGCTTTAAAAATTGTCCTAGAAATAGCGACAAAAAGCTAATGAACGCAATTTTTTTAAAACTTTTTCACTTGCATTTTTAACAGATATGTAAAAATACAACAAAGTATGCGATTTGTTTAAGAAGCAAGTCATAGATTAGTTTGCATTAAAAGGAATAGTGGTTTCAGCCACATTTGACAAAATAACGTTGTTTTTAGCGTTTAGCAATTGCGCTTTAAACAAATATGAACTAGAACAAAAAATAACGCGATTTGTTTAAGAAGCAAGTTAAAGCTTAGTTTGCATTGAAAGGAATAGTTGTTTCAGCCACATTTGACAAAATAAAGTTGTTTTTAGCGTTTAGCAATTGCGTTTTAAACAAATATGAACTAGAACAAAAAATAACGCGATTTGTTTAAGTAACAAGTCAAAGATTAGTTTGCATTGAAAGGAATAGTTGTTTTAGCCACATTTGACAAAATAAAGTTGTTTTTAGCGTTTAGCAATTGCGTTTTAAACAAATATAAACTAGAACAAAAAATAACGCGATTTGTTTAAGCAAGTGAAAGATTAGTTTGCATTGAAAGGAATAATTGTTTCAGCCACATTTGCCAAAATAAAGTTGTTTTTAGCGTTTAGCAATTGCGCTTTAAACAAATATGAACTAGAACAAAAAATAACGCGATTTGTTTAAGAAGCAAGTCAAAGATTAGTTTGCATTGAAAGGAATAGTTGTTTTAGCCACATTTGACAAAATAAAGTTGTTTTTAGCGTTTAACAATTGCGTTTTAAACAAATATGAACTAGAACAAAAAATAACGCGATTTGTTTAAGAAGCAAGTCAAAGATTAGTTTGCATTGAAAGGAATAGTTGTTTTAGCCACATTTGACAAAATAAAGTTGTTTTTAGCGTTTAGCAATTGCGTTTTAAACAAATATGAACTAGAACAAAAAATGAAGCGATTTGTTTAAGAAGCAAGTCAAAGATTAGTTTGCATTGAAAGGAATAGTTGTTTTAGCCACATTTAACAAAATAAAGTTGTTTTTAGCGTTTAGCAATTGCGTTTTAAACAAATATGAACTAGAACAAAAAATAACGCGATTTGTTTAAGAAGCAAGTCAAAGATTAGTTTGCATTGAAAGGAATTGTTGTTTTAGCCACATTTGACAAAATAAGTTGTTTTTAGCGTTTAGCAATTGCGTTTTAAACAAATATGAACTAGAACAAAAAATAAAGCGATTTGTTTAAGAAGCAAGTCAAAGATTAGTTTGCATTGAAAGGAATAGTTGTTTTAGCCACATTTGACAAAATAAAGTTGTTTTTTGCGTTTAGCAATTGCGTTTTAAACAAATATGAACTAGAACAAAAAATAACGCGATTTGTTTAAGAAGCAAGTCAAAGATTAGTTTGCATTGAAAGGAATAGTTGTTTTAGCCACATTTGACAAAATAAAGTTGTTTTTAGCGTTTAGCAATTGCGTTTTAAACAAATATGAACTAGAACAAAAAATAACGCGATTTGTTTAAGAAGCAAGTCAAAGATTAGTTTGCATTATAAGGAATAGTTGTTTCAGCCACATTTGACAAAATAAAGTTGTTTTTAGCGTTTAGCAATTGCGCTTTAAACAAATATGAACTAGAACAAAAAATAACGCGATTTGTTTAAGAAGCAAATCAAAGATTAGTTTGCATTGAAAGGAATAGTTGTTTCAGCCACATTTGACAAAATAATGTTGTTTTTAGCGTTTAGCAATTGCGCTTTAAACAAATATGAACTAGAACAAAAAATAACGCGATTTGTTTAAGAGGCAATTCTAAGATTAGTTTGCATTGAAAGGAATAGTTGTTTTAGCCACATTTGACAAAATAAAGTTGTTTTTAGCGTTTAGCAATTGCGCTTTAAACAAATATGAACTAGAACAAAAAATAACGCGATTTGTTTAAGAAGCAAGTTAAAGCTTAGTTTGCATTGAAAGGAATAGTTGTTTCAGCCACATTTGACAAAATAAAGTTGTTTTTAGCGTTTAGCAATTGCGTTTTAAACAAATATAAACTAGAACAAAAAATAACGCGATTTGTTTAAGTAGCAAGTCAAAGATTAGTTTGCATTGAAAGGAATAGTTGTTTTAGCCACATTTGACAAAATAAAGTTGTTTTTTGCGTTTAGCAATTGCGTTTTAAACAAATATGAACTAGAACAAAAAATAACGCGATTTGTTTAAGTAGCAAGTCAAAGATTAGTTTGCATTGAAAGGAATAGTTGTTTTAGCCACATTTGACAAAATAAAGTTGTTTTTAGCGTTTAGCAATTGCGTTTTAAATAAATATGAACTAGAACAAAAAATAAAGCGAATTGTTTAAGAAGCAAGTCAAAGATTAGTTTGCATTGAAAGGAATAGTTGTTTTAGCCACATTTGACAAAATAAAGTTGTTTTTTGCGTTTAGCAATTGCGTTTTAAACAAATATGAACTAGAACAAAAAATAAAGCGATTTGTTTAAGAAGCAAGTCAAAGATTAGTTTGCATTAAAAGGAATAGTTGTTTTAGCCACATTTGACAAAATAAAGTTGTTTTTTGCGTTTTAAACAAATATGAACTAGAACAAAAAATAACGCGATTTGTTTAAGTAGCAAGTCAAAGATTAGTTTGCATTGAAAGGAATAGTTGTTTTAGCCACATTTGACAAAATAAAGTTGTTTTTAGCGTTTAGCAATTGCATTTTAAACAAATATGAACTAGAACAAAAAATAAAGCGATTTGTTTAAGAAGCAAGTCAAAGATTAGTTTGCATTGAAGGGAATAGTTGTTTTAGCCACATTTGACAAAATAAAGTTGTTTTTAGCGTTTAGCAATTGCGTTTTAAACAAATATGAACTAGAACAAAAAATAAAGCGATTTGTTTAAGAAGCAAGTCAAAGATTAGTTTGCATTAAAAGGAATAGTTGTTTCAACCACATTTGACAAAATAAAGTTGTTTTTATCGTTTAGCAATTGCGCTTTAAACAAATATGAACCAGAACAAAAAATAACGCGATTTGTTTAAGAAGCAAGTCAAAGATTAGTTTGCATTGAAAGGAATAGTTGTTTCAGCCACATTTGACAAAATAAAGTTGTTTTTAGCGTTTAGCAATTGCGTTTTAAACAAATATGAACTAGAACAAAAAATAACGCGATTTGTTTAAGAAGCAAGTCAAAGATTAGTTTGCATTAAAAGGAATAGTTGTTTTAGCCACATTTGACAAAATAAAGTTGTTTTTAGCGTTTAGCAATTGCGTTTTAAACAAATATGAACTAGAACAAAAAATAAAGCGATTTGTTTAAGAAGCAAGTCAAAGATTAGTTTGCATTGAAAGGAATAGTTGTTTTAGCCACATTTGACAAAATAAAGTTGTTTTTAGCGTTTAGCAATTGCGTTTTAAACAAATATGAACTAGAACAAAAAATAACGCGATTTGTTTAAGTAGCAAGTCAGAGATTAGTTTGCATTGAAAGGAATAGTTGTTTTAGCCACATTTGACAAAATAAAGTTGTTTTTAGCGTTTAGCAATTGCGTTTTAAATAAATATGAACTAGAACAAAAAATAAAGCGAATTGTTTAAGAAGCAAGTCAAAGATTAGTTTGCATTGAAAGGAATAGTTGTTTTAGCCACATTTGACAAAATAAAGTTGTTTTTTGCGTTTAGCAATTGCGTTTTAAACAAATATGAACTAGAACAAAAAATAAAGCGATTTGTTTAAGAAGCAAGTCAAAGATTAGTTTGCATTGAAAGGAATAGTTGTTTTAGCCACATTTGACAAAATAAAGTTGTTTTTAGCGTTTAGCAATTGCGTTTTAAACAAATATGAACTAGAACAAAAAATAACGCGATTTGTTTAAGAAGCAAGTCAAAGATTAGTTTGCATTGAAAGGAATAGTTGTTTTAGCCACATTTGACAAAATAAAGTTGTTTTTAGCGTTTAGCAATTGCGTTTTAAACAAATATGAACTAGAACAAAAAATAACGCGATTTGTTTAAGAAGCAAGTCAAAGATTAGTTTGCATTGAAAGGAATAGTTGTTTCAGCCACATTTGACAAAATAAAGTTGTTTTTAGCGTTTAGCAATTGCGTTTTAAACAAATATGAACTAGAACAAAAAATAACGCGATTTGTTTAAGAAGCAAGTCAAAGATTAGTTTGCATTGAAAGGAATAGTTGTTTCAGCCACATTTGACAAAATAATGTTGTTTTTAGCGTTTAGCAATTGCGTTTTAAACAAATATGAACTAGAACAAAAAATAACGCGATTTGTTTAAGTAGCAAGTCAGAGATTAGTTTGCATTGAAAGGAATAATTGTTTTAGCCACATTTGACAAAATAAAGTTGTTTTTAGCGTTTAGCAATTGCGCTTTAAACAAATATGAACTAGAACAAAAAATAACGCGATTTGTTTAAGAAGCAAGTCAAAGATTAGTTTGCATTGAAAGGAATAGTTGTTTTAGCCACATTTGACAAAATAAAGTTGTTTTTAGCGTTTAGCAATTGCGCTTTAAACAAATATGAACTAGAACAAAAAATAACGCGATTTGTTTAAGAAGCAAGTCAAAGATTAGTTTGCATTGAAAGGAATAGTTGTTTCAGCCACATTTGACAAAATAAAGTTGTTTTTAGCGTTTAGCAATTGCGCTTTAAACAAATATGAACTAGAACAAAAAATAACGCGATTTGTTTAAGAAGCAAGTCAAAGATTAGTTTGCATTAAAAGGAATAGTTGTTTTAGCCACATTTGACAAAATAAAGTTGTTTTTAGCGTTTAGCAATTGCGCTTTAAACAAATATGAACTAGAACAAAAAATAACGCGATTTGTTTAAGAAGCAAGTCAAAGATTAGTATGCATTATAAGGAATAGTTGTTTCAGCCACATTTGACAAAATAAAGTTGTTTTTAGCGTTTAGCAATTGCGCTTTAAACAAATATGAACTAGAACAAAAAATAACGCGATTTGTTTAAGAAGCAAGTCAAAGATTAGTTTGCATTGAAAGGAATAGTTGTTTCAGCCACATTTGACAAAATAAAGTTGTTTTTAGCGTTTAGCAATTGCGCTTTAAACAAATATGAACTAGAACAAAAAATAACGCGATTTGTTTAAGAAGCAAGTCAAAGATTAGTTTGCATTGAAAGGAATAGTTGTTTCAGCCACATTTGACAAAATAAAGTTGTTTTTAGCGTTTAGCAATTGCGCTTTAAACAAATATGAACTAGAACAAAAAATAACGCGAATTGTTTAAGAAGCAAGTCAAAGATTAGTTTGCATTGAAAGGAATAGTTGTTTCAGCCACATTTGACAAAATAAAGTTGTTTTTAGCGTTTAGCAATTGCGCTTTAAACAAATATGAACTAGAACAAAAAATAACGCGATTTGTTTAAGAAGCAAGTCAAAGATTAGTTTGCATTGAAAGGAATAGTTGTTTCAGCCACATTTGACAAAATAAAGTTGTTTTTAGCGTTTAGCAATTGCGCTTTAAACAAATATGAACTAGAACAAAAAATAACGCGATTTGTTTAAGAAGCAAGTCAAAGATTAGTTTGCATTATAAGGAATAGTTGTTTCAGCCACATTTGACAAAATAAAGTTGTTTTTAGCGTTTAGCAATTGCGCTTTAAACAAATATGAACTAGAACAAAAAATAACGCGAATTGTTTAAGAAGCAAGTCAAAGATTAGTTTGCATTGAAAGGAATAGTTGTTTCAGCCACATTTGACAAAATAAAGTGGTTTTTAGCGTTTAGCAATTGCGCTTTAAACAAATATGAACTAGAACAAAAAATAACGCGATTTGTTTAAGAAGCAAGTCAAAGATTAGTTTGCATTGAAAGGAATAGTTGTTTTAGCCACATCTGACAAAATAAAGTGGTTTTTAGCGTTTAGCAATTGCGCTTTAAACAAATATGAACTAGAACAAAAAATAACGCGATTTGTTTAAGAAGCAAGTCAAAGATTAGTTTGCATTATAAGGAATAGTTGTTTCAGCCACATTTGACAAAATAAAGTTGTTTTTAGCGTTTAGCAATTGCGCTTTAAACAAATATGAACTAGAACAAAAAATAACGCGATTTGTTTAAGAAGCAAATCAAAGATTAGTTTGCATTGAAAGGAATAGTTGTTTCAGCCACATTTGACAAAATAATGTTGTTTTTAGCGTTTAGCAATTGCGCTTTAAACAAATATGAACTAGAACAAAAAATAACGCGATTTGTTTAAGAGGCAATTCTAAGATTAGTTTGCATTGAAAGGAATAGTTGTTTTAGCCACATTTGACAAAATAAAGTTGTTTTTAGCGTTTAGCAATTGCGCTTTAAACAAATATGAACTAGAACAAAAAATAACGCGATTTGTTTAAGAAGCAAGTCAAAGATTAGTTTGCATTATAAGGAATAGTTGTTTCAGCCATATTTGACAAAATAAAGTTGTTTTTAGCGTTTAGCAATTGCGCTTTAAACAAATATGAACTAGAACAAAAAATAACGCGATTTGTTTAAGAAGCAAGTCAAAGATTAGTTTGCATTGAAAGGAATAGTTGTTTCAGCCACATTTGACAAAATAATGTTGTTTTTAGCGTTTAGCAATTACGCTTTAAACAAATATGAACTAGAACAAAAAATAACGCGATTTGTTTAAGAAGCAAGTCAAAGATTAGTTTGCATTATAAGGAATAGTTGTTTCAGCCACATTTGACAAAATAAAGTTGTTTTTAGCGTTTAGCAATTGCGCTTTAAACAAATATGAACTAGAACAAAAAATAACGCGATTTGTTTAAGAAGCAAGTCAAAGATTAGTTTGCATTATAAGGAATAGTTGTTTCAGCCACATTTGACAAAATAAAGTTGTTTTTAGCGTTTAGCAATTGCGCTTTAAACAAATATGAACTAGAACAAAAAATAACGCGATTTGTTTAAGAAGCAAGTCAAAGATTAGTTTGCATTGAAAGGAATAGTTGTTTCAGCCATATTTGACAAAATAAAGTTGTTTTTAGCGTTTAGCAATTGCGCTTTAAACAAATATGAACTAGAACAAAAAATAACGCGATTTGTTTAAGAAGCAAGTCAAAGATTAGTTTGCATTGAAAGGAATAGTTGTTTCAGCCACATTTGACAAAATAATGTTGTTTTTAGCGTTTAGCAATTACGCTTTAAACAAATATGAACTAGAACAAAAAATAACGCGATTTGTTTAAGAAGCAAGTCAAAGATTAGTTTGCATTATAAGGAATAGTTGTTTCAGCCATATTTGACAAAATAAAGTTGTTTTTAGCGTTTAGCAATTGCGCTTTAAACAAATATGAACTAGAACAAAAAATAACGCGATTTGTTTAAGAAGCAAGTCAAAGATTAGTTTGCATTGAAAGGAATAGTTGTTTCAGCCACATTTGACAAAATAATGTTGTTTTTAGCGTTTAGCAATTACGCTTTAAACAAATATGAACTAGAACAAAAAATAACGCGATTTGTTTAAGAAGCAAGTCAAAGATTAGTTTGCATTATAAGGAATAGTTGTTTCAGCCACATTTGACAAAATAAAGTTGTTTTTAGCGTTTAGCAATTGCGCTTTAAACAAATATGAACTAGAACAAAAAATAACGCGATTTGTTTAAGAAGCAAGTCAAAGATTAGTTTGCATTATAAGGAATAGTTGTTTCAGCCACATTTGACAAAATAAAGTTGTTTTTAGCGTTTAGCAATTGCGCTTTAAACAAATATGAACTAGAACAAAAAATAACGCGATTTGTTTAAGAAGCAAGTCAAAGATTAGTTTGCATTGAAAGGAATAGTTGTTTCAGCCACATTTGACAAAATAAAGTTGTTTTTAGCGTTTAGCAATTGCGCTTTATACAAATATGAACTAGAACAAAAAATAACGCGATTTGTTTAAGAAGCAAGTCAAAGATTAGTTTGCATTATAAGGAATAGTTGTTTCAGCCATATTTGACAAAATAAAGTTGTTTTTAGCGTTTAGCAATTGCGCTTTAAACAAATATGAACTAGAACAAAAAATAACGCGATTTGTTTAAGAAGCAAGTCAAAGATTAGTTTGCATTGAAAGGAATAGTTGTTTCAGCCACATTTGACAAAATAATGTTGTTTTTAGCGTTTAGCAATTACGCTTTAAACAAATATGAACTAGAACAAAAAATAACGCGATTTGTTTAAGAAGCAAGTCAAAGATTAGTTTGCATTATAAGGAATAGTTGTTTCAGCCACATTTGACAAAATAAAGTTGTTTTTAGCGTTTAGCAATTGCGCTTTAAACAAATATGAACTAGAACAAAAAATAACGCGATTTGTTTAAGAAGCAAGTCAAAGATTAGTTTGCATTGAAAGGAATAGTTGTTTCAGCCACATTTGACAAAATAATGTTGTTTTTAGCGTTTAGCAATTGCGCTTTAAACAAATATGAACTAGAACAAAAAATAACGCGATTTGTTTAAGAAGCAAGTCAAAGATTAGTTTGCATTATAAGGAATAGTTGTTTCAGCCACATTTGACAAAATAAAGTTGTTTTTAGCGTTTAGCAATTACGCTTTAAACAAATATGAACTAGAACAAAAAATAACGCGATTTGTTTAAGAAGCAAGTCAAAGATTAGTTTGCATTATAAGGAATAGTTGTTTCAGCCACATTTGACAAAATAAAGTTGTTTTTAGCGTTTAGCAATTGCGCTTTAAACAAATATGAACTAGAACAAAAAATAACGCGATTTGTTTAAGAGGCAAGTCTAAGATTAGTTTGCATTATAAGGAATAGTTGTTTCAGCCACATTTGACAAAATAATGTTGTTTTTAGCGTTTAGCAATTGCGCTTTAAACAAATATGAACTAGAACAAAAAATAACGCGATTTGTTTAAGAAGCAAGTCAAAGATTAGTTTGCATTGAAAGGAATAGTTGTTTCAGCCACATTTGACAAAATAAAGTTGTTTTTAGCGTTTAGCAATTGCGCTTTAAACAAATATGAACTAGAACAAAAAATAACGCGATTTGTTTAAGAAGCAAGTCAAAGATTAGTTTGCATTGAAAGGAATAGTTGTTTCAGCCACATTTGACAAAATAAAGTTGTTTTTAGCGTTTAGCAATTGCGCTTTAAACAAATATGAACTAGAACAAAAAATAACGCGATTTGTTTAAGAAGCAAGTCAAAGATTAGTTTGCATTGAAAGGAATAGTTGTTTCAGCCACATTTGACAAAATAAAGTTGTTTTTAGCGTTTAGCAATTGCGCTTTAAACAAATATGAACTAGAACAAAAAATAACGCGAATTGTTTAAGAAGCAAGTCAAAGATTAGTTTGCATTGAAAGGAATAGTTGTTTCAGCCACATTTGACAAAATAATGTTGTTTTTAGCGTTTAGCAATTGCGCTTTAAACAAATATGAACTAGAACAAAAAATAACGCGATTTGTTTAAGAGGCAATTCTAAGATTAGTTTGCATTGAAAGGAATAGTTGTTTTAGCCACATTTGACAAAATAAAGTTGTTTTTAGCGTTTAGCAATTGCGCTTTAAACAAATATGAACTAGAACAAAAAATAACGCGATTTGTTTAAGAAGCAAGTCAAAGATTAGTTTGCATTATAAGGAATAGTTGTTTCAGCCATATTTGACAAAATAAAGTTGTTTTTAGCGTTTAGCAATTGCGCTTTAAACAAATATGAACTAGAACAAAAAATAACGCGATTTGTTTAAGAAGCAAGTCAAAGATTAGTTTGCATTGAAAGGAATAGTTGTTTCAGCCACATTTGACAAAATAATGTTGTTTTTAGCGTTTAGCAATTACGCTTTAAACAAATATGAACTAGAACAAAAAATAACGCGATTTGTTTAAGAAGCAAGTCAAAGATTAGTTTGCATTATAAGGAATAGTTGTTTCAGCCACATTTGACAAAATAAAGTTGTTTTTAGCGTTTAGCAATTGCGCTTTAAACAAATATGAACTAGAACAAAAAATAACGCGATTTGTTTAAGAAGCAAGTCAAAGATTAGTTTGCATTGAAAGGAATAGTTGTTTCAGCCACATTTGACAAAATAATGTTGTTTTTAGCGTTTAGCAATTGCGCTTTAAACAAATATGAACTAGAACAAAAAATAACGCGATTTGTTTAAGAGGCAAGTCTAAGATTAGTTTGCATTGAAAGGAATAGTTGTTTTAGCCACATTTGACAAAATAAAGTTGTTTTTAGCGTTTAGTAATTGCGCTTTAAACAAATATAAACTAGAACAAAAAATAACGCGATTTGTTTAAGAAGCAAGTCAAAGATTAGTTTGCATTATAAGGAATAGTTGTTTCAGCCACATTTCACAAAATAAAGTTGTTTTTAGCGTTTAGCAATAGCGCTTTAAACAAATATGAACTAGAACAAAAAATAACGCGATTTGTTTAAGAAGCAAGTCAAAGATTAGTTGCATTGAAAGGAATAGTGGTTTCAGCCACATTTGACAAAATAAAGTTGTTTTTAGCGTTTAGCAATTGCGTTTTAAACAAATATGAACTAGAACAAAAAATAACGCGATTTGTTTAAGAAGCAAGTCAAAGATTAGTTTGCATTGAAAGGAATAGTTGTTTCAGCCACATTTGACAAAATAAAGTTGTTTTTAGCGTTTAGCAATAGCGCTTTAAACAAATATGAACTAGAACAAAAAATAACGCGATTTGTTTAAGAAGCAAGTCAAAGATTAGTTTGCATTGAAAGGAATAGTTGTTTCAGCCACATTTGACAAAATAAAGTTGTTTTTAGCGTTTAGCAATTGCGTTTTAAACAAATATGAACTAGAACAAAAAATAACGCGATTTGTTTAAGAAGCAAGTCAAAGATTAGTTTGCATTGAAAGGAATAGTTGTTTCAGCCACATTTGACAAAATAAAGTTGTTTTTAGCGTTTAGCAATTGCGTTTTAAACAAATATGAACTAGAACAAAAAATAACGCGATTTGTTTAAGAAGCAAGTCAAACATTAGTTTGCATTGAAAGGAATAGTTGTTTTAGCCACATTTGACAAAATAAAGTTGTTTTTAGCGTTTAGCAATTGCGTTTTAAACAAATATGAACTAGAACAAAAAATAACGCGATTTGTTTAAGAAGCAAGTCAAAGATTAGTTTGCATTGAAAGGAATAGTTGTTTCAGCCACATTTGACAAAATAAAGTTGTTTTTAGCGTTTAGCAATTGCGTTTTAAACAAATATGAACTAGAACAAAAAATAACGCGATTTGTTTAAGAAGCAAGTCAAAGATTAGTTTGCATTGAAAGGAATAGTTGTTTCAGCCACATTTGACAAAATAAAGTTGTTTTTAGCGTTTAGCAATTGCGTTTTAAACAAATATGAACTAGAACAAAAAATAACGCGATTTGTTTAAGAAGCAAGTCAAAGATTAGTTTGCATTGAAAGGAATAGTTGTTTCAGCCACATTTGACAAAATAAAGTTGTTTTTAGCGTTTAGCAATTGCGTTTTAAACAAATATGAACTAGAACAAAAAATAACGCGATTTGTTTAAGAAGCAAGTCAAAGATTAGTTTGCATTGAAAGGAATAGTTGTTTCAGCCACATTTGACAAAATAAAGTTGTTTTTAGCGTTTAGCAATTGCGTTTTAAACAAATATGAACTAGAACAAAAAATAACGCGATTTGTTTAAGAAGCAAGTCAAAGATTAGTTTGCATTGAAAGGAATAGTTGTTTCAGCCACATTTGACAAAATAAAGTTGTTTTTAGCGTTTAGCAATAGCGCTTTAAACAAATATGAACTAGAACAAAAAATAACGCGATTTGTTTAAGAAGCAAGTCAAAGATTAGTTTGCATTGAAAGGAATAGTTGTTTTAGCCACATTTGACAAAATAAAGTTGTTTTTAGCGTTTAGCAATTGCGTTTTAAACAAATATGAACTAGAACAAAAAATAACGCGATTTGTTTAAGAAGCAAGTCAAAGATTAGTTTGCATTGAAAGGAATAGTTGTTTCAGCCACATTTGACAAAATAAAGTTGTTTTTAGCGTTTAGCAATTGCGTTTTAAACAAATATGAACTAGAACAAAAAATAACGCGATTTGTTTAAGAAGCAAGTCAAACATTAGTTTGCATTGAAAGGAATAGTTGTTTTAGCCACATTTGACAAAATAAAGTTGTTTTTAGCGTTTAGCAATTGCGTTTTAAACAAATATGAACTAGAACAAAAAATAACGCGATTTGTTTAAGAAGCAAGTCAAAGATTAGTTTGCATTGAAAGGAATAGTTGTTTCAGCCACATTTGACAAAATAAAGTTGTTTTTAGCGTTTAGCAATTGCGTTTTAAACAAATATGAACTAGAACAAAAAATAACGCGATTTGTTTAAGAAGCAAGTCAAAGATTAGTTTGCATTGAAAGGAATAGTTGTTTCAGCCACATTTGACAAAATAAAGTTGTTTTTAGCGTTTAGCAATTGCGTTTTAAACAAATGAACTAGAACAAAAAATAACGCGATTTGTTTAAGAAGCAAGTCAAAGATTAGTTTGCATTGAAAGGAATAGTTGTTTTAGCCACATTTGACAAAATAAAGTTGTTTTTAGCGTTTAGCAATTGCGTTTTAAACAAATATGAACTAGAACAAAAAATAACGCGATTTGTTTAAGAAGCAAGTCAAAGATTAGTTTGCATTGAAAGGAATAGTTGTTTCAGCCACATTTGACAAAATAAAGTTGTTTTTAGCGTTTAGCAATTGCGTTTTAAACAAATATGAACTAGAACAAAAAATAACGCGATTTGTTTAAGAAGCAAGTCAAAGATTAGTTTGCATTGAAAGGAATAGTTGTTTTAGCCACATTTGACAAAATAAAATTGTTTTTAGCGTTTAGCAGTTGCGCTTTAAACAAATTTGATCTAAAGCAAGAAATAACGCGATTTGTTTAAGAATCAAATCAAAGATTAGTTTGCATTGAAAAAAATCGTTTGAACACACAGATTTGGCAAAATAAAGTGGTTTTCAGCGTTTAGCAGTTGCGTTTTAAACAAATATGAACTAAAGCAAGAAATAACGCGTTTTGTTTAAGAAGCAAATCAAAGATTGGTTTTCATTGAAAGACATCGTTTGTACACACAGATTTGGCAAAATAAAGTGGTTTTTAGCGTTTAGCAGTTGCGATGATTTTTATAATAACAAATACAAGAGCACAAAAGCCTACAAAACTAAATTTTTGAAGCACAATAAAAATGGGGATCATACATGGATTAACGTACGAGAGATAGCAGCTCAGACAAAAAATAAACCCTCCCTATTATTTGTTAGATAACAGGGTAAAAGATCTATTCGTATATAAACAAAAAAATACGTACTCTCCTGAAAACGCAACACTGTCAGTGAAAACAAGCCTCGTGATATGTTACACAAATGCGCAATATATCAAATGTTTTTTGCAAGTAGCGATGCTACAACTTACAAATGTAGATATTTTTGCCCTGGAAGTTTGCAACTTAAAGAATTTATAACAACGAATGATAATAATATCTAGTAAATGAATACTGTGAACTTTTTGTATTATCTTATTAGGATACATTAATATCGGTTTTGTACATATTTCGTAACACAAGCGTGTGTTGGTTGTATCTTATTAGCTTAATTATACACTATCAAACTATCAACATGGGTTTATTAGCAAGTATGGATATATTTAGTATGCAAGCAAAATCGGCGCGCTTTGATAATCCCGTATTGTAATTAGTTTCTTGTTAACTTCAAAGGTGTGTTGATTCGCAAATGACACTTTGGAAATTGCTTTTGGAATAAGTTCGCCCTTTTAAGGATAAATATACATTGTGCATGCAAAACGTGGTGTTAACTTAGAATGTCTCTAATTTGCCGGCAGTATAAAACTGTTCGATACGTATTTAAGAATTGTCTTAGTATTGTGCATCTTTGTTAATAAGACTGTGTTAAAGTCAAGGTACACGATTAGTTATGATGTTATTCGACTTGAAAGATAATTCCACAACCAGCTAAATCCAAACGAAGGCAACTATCGAAAACTAAGCGACGTTTCATCGTACGAAATTTGTTCTGCAAAACAGCTTTCGACGAATTCACGATTCCCGCAAGGAAAACTCGCATTTTCTTTCATCAAAGTGGCCCAACAACGTTCAAACAGACGGGTGAATGTGTGTACTTGTTGAACTTGTTATATTAACTTATCATGTCAATAACAGTTTCGTTTTAACTTATCTGGCGCTCTTTTTCATGTCGGGGATGAAATAATATATCGTGGGACCAAAACCACATTTAGAAGTAATAAAAATGTCGAATGTAGGAGTATAAGGGAGTAAAAAATGAACTAGAATGGCTAAGTTGATCGGAAGTAGCAACGCCTTTTGTTAGAATGTGTAATTAATAACTTAAAGGGCATCAAAAAGTGGGAACAACAAGGCATGTGGCTTATTTTAAGTCAAAAACAGGCCAATAACTTATTTTGTTGGTTTTTAAGTATTTAATACAAAATAAGGGCAGTTTTCGTTTTAAAATTAAGCACACAAAAAAGCCTGTTACACCAAAGAAGAGCGGAGAAAAAGGGTTGCGTCCTGTTTTGTAGCTTCGAAAAACGATTGAGATGCGCAGATTTTGAACAATGGAGGCCCATAACCTCCTCTTCCAGATTCTGTTGACCACAGCGGAAAAAATCGCGCCGTAAATCATAGTTTGGAGCCGTTAAAGGCGCTGTTATAATGGAGTTCTACTTCCAATAAATATTGGAAACGATAGCGAATTATAATAAATTTTCCTAAGCACTTTTTTTTGTGATCATGCAACTTTTTTACACATTATTATTTGTCTATATTTGAGATGAACAGAGATTTATAACGCACTATAGAAAACCTAGTGTAACATTTCACCATCAGAGAAAATTAATCCAGCATGCAAAAACCATATAATACCGAAAAATGGCGCATTCCCAGTAACTACATGCTCGAATCTGGGTTGGCCGGGAACATTGCCCCTGGTATTGCATTGGAACTTAACTGTCCTTTATTTGATTTACATTAAAATCAATATAACCTCCGGCTATGGGCATTGTGCCAAATATCTCCCTAATACAACACTTTTGGTTGAAAACTGACTGTACGTCAATATAAGCGATGTGATTTGGACTCATTTAGCAATTATCCGAAACAAGTTGAGCTATCACTGAGGTTTAATTTGGGTTACAATCGAACATATATTAAACAATGCATTACAAATGAGATGGTTTGGTGAAATGGGAAGTATTTCACATACCCCAGGGTATACAGGTTCCACGAATATGCTTTGAACACTTTAAATGAATTCAATAAATGACGAACATCAAGTTTAAAAAATAAATTTGACACTGATACAGTAAATTAAACAACCCAAAATAACTTGTTCGGCATTTTTCAATACAATATCAGCAGTGGTTTACTAGTCCTTTGATTATTTAGGCTTTGAAATGATTGGATTATAAAAGAACATTGTTTTATCCGGCAATTATTAAAGTTACTTACAAATAGATTGCAGTAAAACGAATTATTGTTGGTACATATACATAATCCAACAAATATTCTGCATATTTCATGCAATCATCTGACTAATTTAGAAACTATTTGTCGATATAGCAGTTTAATGGTAAGATTATTTAGCAAATAATCGTATTTAGTACTGAATATTGCAATAACTTCCAGACAGAATAAACAAATCTAAGCCAAAATACAAAGAATTAACATTTTCTGCAAATTTTAGCTCCAATTTGAAGTAAAACAAAAATTATTTGCTGATATAGTCGTTCGAAGTATAAGTACCTACATGAAACTTAACACTTAATCACAGCTTCTGATAGCAACCTAGAGTCGGCTATTAATAGGATAAATAATAACCTACACGTTGTATCAGAATGGTTAAAAGTTAACAAATTAAAATTAAATACAGACAAAACCAAATTTATGATAATAGGAAACAGGCCAATACCAAATGATGTAAGCATTAAAGTTAAAATAGATAATGAAGAACTTGAATGTGTTTCGCAAATTAAATATCTTGGCGTTATGATAGACAATAAACTTAAGTTTAACAGCAATGTGGATTACATTGTGAAAAAAGTTGCGAAAAAAATTAGTTTTCTAGGTAGGTTGACAAACAAGCTAAGCCTCTCAGCAAAAATTACAGTATATAGGTCACTAATTGCTCCACACTTCGATTACTGTGCGAGTATTTTGTTCTTATGCAACGAAGGCGACTTAAATAAATTGCAGAAACAACAAAACAGAGGAATGCGTGTTATTTTAAAATGCTCGAGATACACTAAAATAAGCGAAATGCTTAATACCTTAAAGTGGTTAAGTATACGTCAACAAATTACTTTTAATTGCCTTTTTTTAATATACAAGGCAATAAATAATTTTTTACCACGTTACATGACTAAAAATTTAATACAAAACTGTAACATTCACGAATACCAGACCAGGAACAAAGACGACTTTAGACTACCAAAACTAACGAAAACAAATACACAGAACGCCTTGTACTACAAAGGGCTCAAGATTTTTAATGAATTACCTGTGGAAATTAAACAAACAACTTCCATATCAAATTTAAAAAAACTATGTTTCGAATATGTGAAAAATAATGTTAAGATTTAATAGTTAAGAAAATATGTACAAATAAATATAAGCAGCATTAAGATAATGTAAAATTAGCTAAAAGCTAAATAAAGATTTCTTATTATTATTATTAAACTAACGATTGTAGAAGTGTTACCACATAGCTAGAACCTTTTCTGTAAGTTTTAAGTAATTATCTTTCCTAATTTTCAATTTATATGCTTATATACTCATTAGAGATTTAGGTTTATAGGCATAATAGTTATTTAACAGGGTCAAATATTGAAATAACCTTCAGGAAGATTGTAACATAGGATTAAAAATTATATTTTTGGTCACAGATAAGCAAAATAATAAAATGATGTAATTTTAAAGTCAGTAACTTAATTAGTTTAAAAACGATAAAGACGTCCAAGAGGTAAAATAATAAATGTTTGTGTTTTAAAGAAATAATTAACAAAATTCGTACACACACGCTAATGTATTAAGGATATTCAGTTTTCATGAAAAATGCAAAAGTGCAGAGATTAAACTTCGATCCCCAAAAGTGGCCTTCCGGTCGGAATTTTTATATTTGTTTGACTCCACTGGCGTAAGCTTCCCAAACAAGTCTCCAGCAAAATTTTAAAAGCTGATAAATGTTCAAACCGTACAGTCATTAGGTAAAACAGAACTGCTTTACAAAAGATACCCTCGCCAATAAATATCCAACGGAATTATTTTATTTCCCGTTCAAAGGCATAAAAAAG
This sequence comes from Elmis aenea, assembly GCA_947652605.1. NCBI lineage: Eukaryota > Metazoa > Arthropoda > Insecta > Coleoptera > Elmidae > Elmis > Elmis aenea. Next base: position 3,367,289 of record OX393583.1, on the reverse strand, counting down.
ATTTATGTGTTTTTATAAAATGGGTCCGCTACACATTATTAAAGATTATTATAGCCAGAGAATGGCGAAATAAAACGATTGGGTCACAGTTTTCATGTAAATTATTGCAAATTATATTTAATCAATCATAATTTCGGTAATGATGATATACTCATTGGAAAACCGGGGAAAAATTACAGGCCAGTTTGTATAATTTTATTGCATAGCGATGCGAATGTGTTTAATTTCATTGCAATAGTGAAATAAGTTTAAAAATATCAAAGATATAACATGTAACATCGATAATTAACATTTGCGCAGTGAAAAATGATACTCTCGGGCGAAATCTGCTTTAAAGTTATGAGATACAGATTTGATTGCGTTCGGCGCTAGCCTGGAGATCCTCTTCGAACCAACCACATATATCAAGGCCCGAAACACACCCTTAAGGTCATGTTTCGGGGGTGCTTCATCACCCTCGGAGCTGAGAAACTTCAAACCATCAAAGGCATGTTGAACAGCAAGAAGTATGTGTAAGTTCTTCAGGCGAAATTGATCCCAACACTGCAGAGACGGTTTCCTGATGAAAATGGGGTAATCCAGCCACCACCAGTCTGGTATTCTTCGTTTTAATCTGCGTCTCACTCCCGATTGCTTCATAACGTCCTTTGCAAAACATTTGGATGCAGTTTTGACCTTGATATCTCTTTGCAGTTGTATTAATTTTGTCTTCCACGGATTACACTTGTTGATCCTGATGAGGGGTCTTGTTGTTGGTGATGAACCAAAGAGCTTGGGTTATGATTCTCAGATTTTGTCAACAGCTTGACTAATATCGATAAATACTGCAGAGCAATATCTCTTGTTATCAAAATCATCATACCTATATTTTGTTGGTATAGGAGCAAATACTCTGGCTTTTATATCCATCCTTACTTTCTTTATTTCTAATGAAGTTCTATTAAGATGTCGGAAAGGCTCATTTGCTGCTTTTATTCTTGCATTGGTTTTGTCCCAGGACAAAAACCCTTGACACAACTTATTGAATGGGAAAGTATATCGTAAAAAAAGCCTACTGGGGCTTGGATAAACTAAAACCAATATCCTTAACAGAACCAGCCTTTGCAGATGATGTGGTGCTACAGGCTTAAAGCGAAAAAGACTTGCAATTCAATCTTGACGTATGTGCAGATACATTAAGTAGATATAATATGAATATTAATATAACGCAGACAAAAGCTATGATTATAGCGAAAAATCATATACCAGTTACAATTATGCTAGACCAAAAAAAGATTAAGCAGGTGGCGAATTTTAAATATCTGGGAACAATAATTACAGAGAATGGTAAATTGGAGGAAGATCTGAATAACAGAATAGCGGCAGGGACGAAATTTTACTTCGCCACTAATAAATGTTTGATAAGCAAGAAGAAGATATCAAAAGAAACGAAGACGCGAGTTTTTAATGAAGTGTACGTACCCATTCTCACGTACAGTTTAGAAATGTAGACACTAACACATAAACAAAGAATACAGGCACAGGAAATGAGATTTTTGAGAAGAATAAAGTAACGAAAAAATTCGAAATAGCCTAGAAGTAAGAGATATTAAGAAAAAGATGGTGACTAGTCAATGAAGATTGCTTGGACATCTAACTACGCATGCCAGAAAATAAATACGCGAAAATAGTATGGAAAAAGAAGATGGAGGGAAAAAGAAATAGAGGAAGACCAAGAATAAAATGGGAAAAAGAAGTGAGGCAGAGACTAGAAGAGAAAGGAGCTGGAGAGATGTGCCACAATTAGCTAACGATAGGCCGGAGTGGAGAAACATAACACAGACATAGAAAAACATTCCTCGACACAGATGCAAGAGAAACCAATTTAGAAAAAGAAAAAGTAAAAAAGAGGTCTAATTCCTTAGTTTACCATTAGCTTTGTTTTTTGATCGATCAGGTTTAAGTTTTAAGTACGCCAGTTTCGCCACACACCCAAAGCGTTATTGTAATAAATCCTTTAAGTAAATTCATCATCAATTTTCTTGTCATTCCTTTAAAACAGTTATTGTTACGCGGATCAAGAAATGCTGCGAGATATTTCACGATACACTTAGCGCGTAATAGCTAACGCACACGAATAATAACGACTTTGTTTATCCTCACATAATATGCTTAAGCAAACTACGCTGCAGGGTCCTTAGCATAATGCCCTAGCTTACGTGTCAATGGTCTTAGCGTCGTTAGATGTAATTAATGCCTACTTGATTTCCTATGGAACGTTCGGTGACACGTGAAGCTCTTAGTTAGCAATTTATAGCCCGTTAATTCCATTCATGGGCATGTTGGTAACATCGCCTGTTTGTAAGTGTGCGAGCAAACTGAACAAGGACGATTATCCTGCGAGATAATAATTCTGACGTGGCCGGCTAGATCATGGTTATCATCCGAATGCCGCAGGAATTATCGGTATGCCCTCTTGATCCTTGTGACAATGAGGACGGGGCGATTATGGAGTTATCCTGGACGGACAATGTCCGGTCTATAGCCTGCGTCATCTGTTTCTCGATGGATTTTATGTGAAAGGAGACGTGCGGTTTGCGGCGTTTAAATGCAGGAAGGCACGTTTTTCGGGAAAAATTTGCGGTATGTGATCGACTTTGACCGATCCTGACACAATTAACGTAGCTGAGTAAGAAATTCTAAAAGGAGTCTAGTATATCACCAAAATTTGTGATGCAGGAATATTTTTATTAATAATAATGGCAATAATAGTCTCTATTTGTTCTGAATATCCAGAAAGTTGATGTTTCTTTGTCACGAAAAGTGTCTTTACAGTGATCTCGGTAGTTTAGACCAAAATATTTCTTATTCATCGCTTTTGTATAATAAAGAGGCGTTCAGAGGGTCACTAGCGTTACCCCAAAAAATTACAGCATAGCTGTAGATTCAACATATGCATGGTATGCAGTTTTGGCCGCGTCTGTATCGACCAACTTTTTTAGGTTTTTTAGTGCGAAAGGATATCGTGACATGCTTTGTGACACGCTTTCGATGTGGTATGACCAGTCCAGTCTAGAGTCAATACATAAACCAAGAAATTATATTTTATTAACAACATTTATAGTTGTGGAATTATTTTGATGTTATAAGCTTAATTTACTTTGTGAAAATTTCATAACTTGAGTTTTATTGACGTTTAAGCTTAAATTGTTTAATGTGAACCAATGTTGGAGTTGGCCAAAGCAGTCAAGGAGTTTTTGGAATCCGAGTCACTAATAATAGCAGATGTGGTATCGGTAATTTGTATCAGGGAAGTTTTGGCAAAATCTGGAAGATCATTAGTGTACAGTATTATAACAGGGGGCCTAAGATTGATCCTTGCGGGACTCCTTTTTTGATTTTCTTTTTGTTAGATTTTAGAAACCTACCTGACGACTCTTTTCCGGCAACATATTGGTTTCTTTCCGAGAGATAAGATTTTATAAGGTTATGGGCGGTCCTTCGTATACCATAGTGCTCTAATTTTGTTAGCACTATCTCGTGGTCAACACTATCGAAAGCTTTGTTGAGAGGTGTATTCGTCTTTATTGAGGGATTGAAGTACATTTCGTATTGCCATGTAAATAGCGCGGGTAGTTGTTTTGTCTTTCCTGAATCCATATTATACCTTGTATTGTGTGGTAAATGCATTAAATTTGTTGCCAAAGATTTATGCGATTTTTTGGCTAATCTCTTTTGTTTTTATCAACAAAATCAAAATACGCAAGTAGCAACGTTGTTACACCCTAATTATAATTGTTTTAAGCATGTATTAATGATGAGACAACATGGAAATCTCTTTTAAATTACCATTAAATTAAATTGTAGAACTACTTGACATTATAATCATGGAAAGGAAACCACGCAAAAGACCAAACTGGCTCTTGTAATATCAACAAGACGTTTATTGTAATGATTTTGTTATCGAACTATCAGAACCACTTACAAGTGGCTCGAATCTCCAATTAGAGGAAGAAGTACTTCCTAACATAGCCACAGATCCTTATTCAGCGATTATATAATGAAATAGTTTTAGTTTTAACATAAATTCTGTAAGGGATTACATAACAGAAGTTCAAGTATCCGAACTAATTGGCCGGTAATGATCTGGGGTTTGTGAATGTCCGTAAGTGCGTTATTCAATTAGATATTAAAATGTGCTTCATGCAGAACGAATAATTAGTTGTGAAAAGGATTTTTGCTCGTTAAAAAATGTAATCAATTTTATTCTCAGAAGGGTTTTAAAGTTTTGGAATATTTATCAGAGAAAAAGCATTAAACAAAGAACTTGGAGCTGTAAATTTAGTGAATTTAACCTCCAAGAAATAGGAAAGTTACAAAGTTTGTCTTTAAAGGAAAAATTATTGAAATATCTTACAGTCACACCGATGTAAAGAAGTAAATATTTTGTTTCGTTCACGATAGGAAGGTTAAAGTTTGTCTTTTGAGGGGATAATTAAGAAAATTTCTTGCAGGCACGCTCTTGTAGCGTAGTAAAAACTATTTATGTGCACAAAGATGTAAAATAACTTATGTATTTTATAACTATTTGTCGTTATATACGTTCAAGAAGCAGAAACATTGAAAACCCTTTGTGGTAAAGAGACATCACTGAAATAACTTACATACAGACTCGTGAATTTTAGTAAAAACCTTGTTTTTAGTTACAAATATGTTGTAAATGTGAAGTCGATGAACAATATCTGCTAGTTTTGCAGTAATACATTCAGTACTTTTAAAATTATTGCTTAATACCCACCGCGACACGATATACTCACAGAGGAAATAATTGTTAATATTTAAGTACTCCCACCATGAACAATTTTAAACTTTTAAGCCCTAAAAACATTTGTTTTGGCTTCTATTATGTTTCGAAAACATTACTCAATGTATAAAATAATTTATTTACGGTTTGGTACATGTTTTTTTTAACGATACAAATTTCTCTTTCTTTTGTATTCTTTACCCGACTTCACTTAAAGCGTTTATGTTAATAGGTCAAAGATTTAACCCTCAGCGTATTTTTATTAACTTGTACAACGAATGTCTCTCATTTTTTTACAGCAGTAATTCCAGGTGTCACTTCGTTTAAATAACTTTCAGCTTATGTTGTTGAACAACACCAAGCAACCGCAATAAACCCTACTTGTACAATTTAGATTATTTTAGTACAAAAACATTTTCGCTGTAGCATGAGCACCCACTCAGTTTTCCTACCCCAATTATTCCTTTGTGTGTACAACAGAACAGTGTGAAAGATTTTTAATACTGCAAAAAATCACGAGAAAGCTTTTTTTACGCGATTCTAATACTCCAGATATCAAATGCGCCCACAATTGAGCAAATATTTAACCAAATTAATATTAGCAAGGATAAACTGAAAGAAAATATCTTATATTTTCATACTTTTGCTGAGCAGAGGTTCGTTAATTGTTATTTATAATGCTGCAGAAAATGAAACATCGGAAAGAGGAAAGTTTTATCGTTTTGTCGGCTTCTGAGGATTTCCTCATTCCACCGTGCGTACGTTTTTGAACTGTTGATTCTTGTTTGCAGTGGGTTTACAAAACAATCTTGTATTTTGTGTAGTACGTTCAGAAATAATGCGATCACAAATAAGTAATACTCATCACTTTTAAAGATATTTAATTTTAGAGGCATACAGTTATAACATCATTAAACTTGTGCCTATGTATTTGTCAACAAAATTACGGCTTGGCCACTTGAAATAATTTTAAACAGGTGGAAGGAATATCAAGAAAAAAGGTGAAGAATATGTTTACGTTACATATTTTTAACTTAAAATAAAGTTTTTACTATGCTATAACAGTGCCTGTAAGATATTTTAATAATTATCACTTTAAAAAACAAATTTTGTAACTTTAAAACCACTGTATATTTAAATAATTTTTAAACTACATAAGTTGTTGACTTAAAATTTACAGGAATTGTTTATCCTACATACTTGTACCCAAAAATTATGTTTTTACTATGCTACATACGTGTATGTTACAGTTAATCCTTTAAAATACAATTTTTTTAATTTTCCTTTCTCTTGAAGGCCTATACATTCAAATAATTTTCAAACTGCATAAGTTATTGACTTCATATTTAGAGAATTAGTTTATCTTACATATTTATACCCAAAAATATTGTTTCTACTATTCTAAATCAGTGTGTCTCAAAGAAATTTTAATAATTACCCCTTTAATAGACAAACATTTTAATTTTCCCATCTCTTGGAGGCCTATATTCAAATAATTTTCAAACTGCATAAGTTATTAACTTCATATTAAAAGAATTAGTTTATCTTACATACTTATACACAAAAATATTGTTTCTACTATTCTACATCAGTGTGTCATAAAGAAATTTTAATAATTATCCCTTTAATAGACAAACATTTAATTTTCCCATCTCTTGGAGGCCTATATATTCAAATAATTTTTAAACTACATAAGTTATTGTATAAAAACTAACAGAATAAGTTTATATCACAGTTTTACACCCAAAAATTTTGTTTCTAGTATTCTAAATCAGTATATCTTAAAGAAATTTTAATAATTAATCCTTTAACAAACATTTTAAATTTCCCATCTCTTGGAGGCCTATATATTCAAATAATTTTCAAACTGCATAAGTTATTGACTTTATATTTACAGAATAAGTTTATCTTACTTATTTATACCCAAAAATATGATTTCTATTATTCTACATCAGTGTATCTCAAAGAAATTTTAATAATTATCTCTTTAAAAGACAAACATTTTAATTTTCCAATCTTTTGGAGGCCTATTTATTCAAATAATTTTCAAACTGCATAAGTTATTGACTTCATATTTACAGAATTAGCGTATCTTACTTATTTATACCCAAAAATATTGTTTCTACTATTCTACATCAGTGTGTCTCAAAGAAATTTTAATAATTATCCCTTTTATAGACAAACATTTTAATTTTCCTGGCCCTTGACCGTATATAACGACAAATAATTTTTAATCTACATGGGTTTTTGATTTAAAATTTACAGGTTATTATTATGTTGCATATCTATACCCCAAAATGTTGTTTTGACTATACTAAAGTAACATATTTGTAAGAAATGTTAACAAGTTTACCTTTAATTATAGGTTTTTGAACTTTTGCAATACTTAAACGTCTATAAAGACAAATAATTTTTAAACTTTACAAGTTATTGACTTGAAATATACATACATGATGTGTTTATCTTACACAGAGATAACCAAAAATAGCATTTCTCCTATGATACTTAATTAACTATGCAATTTCGGTAAAGTCTGTTAGTTTTTAAGGCTAATCTTAGAAATTTCTGGTGAATTATGAATAAACAAATTGGATTTAGTAACCAATTCATCAAATATTGTCCAATTAGTTATCACTGCATAAATAAAACTGTTTCTAAAACCATTATAAATCTTCAGTGTTGCCCTATACACACATCAAAACCGTTAAAGCAGAAATATCAAGTTCTCAACACAGATTCACGCGGGAGCTTCGCCAACTTGCGAAATAAAACTTGTGGCAACTTTTTTTGTTAACGTGGCGAGCAAGTTTTTGCCGGCAGCACCTACTACTAACTCGAAAGTTGATCTAGCGTAAATCTCACCTACTTTATTTTTTGTCGGACCCAGCGTTAGCTGTGCATGACTTTATAAACTTCGTATTCAAAACAACATCAGATTGTAACGAAACACGAAGAAGTTTTCTCGTTGTGCATGAAACTTTGAAACTTATTGAATTTTAAAACGTGCCAGGCTACGTGTGAGCATAAAATTTGCGAATAATGAAACAGCCGCGATTGTGAAGTTACATACAACAAAACTGGATCACAACATACTTTGCTGTGAAATATTTTTATCTTATATATTTTTTCTACGACCACTAATGTAAATTACCGTACAGCCCGCATGCATAGAAAGTGGGTCAAAATTGACAAGACAACGCAAGTACATGTGTATGTTAGCCAAAAAGCCGATAAAATCGTAGGTATTATGTGATCGTAGAAAAAGTATGCTACATAACACGAGTTGTAAAGCAATTACGCACTCGTGCGTAATATGCTTCTTACAAATCTTGTTATGTAATATACTATTATGAAAATGTTATTAGGGCTACCGATAGGTAATCAATTATTTTATTGTGAAAGAGAAATTTAAGTTTTTATCTCTTAATTGTTATCATTTTTATTCCTGTCTATTTTGTACCCTTTTAACCTATTTCTGGTAAAGATATGGTAGCTCTGTAAGACAATGAGACCCTAGGAAACGTCGGATATCAGCTACAGAATTTTTATAAGCCAAGGAATGTTCCAAACACCCAAACAAATAATAATTCTCGAAACAAGACCTAAATGTTCATTATCAACAGAAATTTGCTCAAAAACTTGTGCTGTGTGTTGAAAATAAACGCGAATTAAACATATTTTCCGAGATCGTTGTCTGCGTTGGCATATTTCTGCTCGGTGGACGAAATTTGTTAACTGGGGCGAGAAATTCAGAGACAACCAACTACAGGACAAGCTCTCGCACGAATAACAAGTCTGCAAAAAATTCCGAATGCCATTTTGACGTGTTCAGCACATGATGACGTGCGCAACGCAAATAAACTTTCTGCCTACTGTAAAAAGTTTAATATTTTCAATAAAATACATTAAAAATAAAACAAACGCTATTTAAAAAAGGTACTGCAAGATATCCTGATTTTTGGACTGATCCAGCAAGCTTAAGATAATTTAAAATATAAGAGTTTGAAAGTTCTTTAGTTAATAGAAAAAATCCAGAATCATATAGGATTAAATTTAATTATTAAAATCATTATTTAGTGTTAAAATACAATGTAGTGTATTTTTAAACTTATTCTACTATTTCATGTTTTAGTACATGTCCAATTAAAGGGTGCTTGTAAAAACGTTGTCTAGGTTTAGATGCATAAAATAAACCTTTCCTAAAAGTTCTAAAACAATATAATTACTACTTTAAATTAATTGGTTGAAAAAGGCTTTGAAACAATCAAAATTTTGAGGAAATTATTGTTGTATAAGTCTAATTATTAAGTTTACCTACTGACCGATTATAAAATCATGGCAGAAACAATTTGTTTTGTTGTAGGTATGCATATCCTACGAAATTCAAAGTTAATATTGTTGTTGTAAAAGCTGTAGGCCAAATAGACGTTCGAAGAACAATTTTGTTAAGAATATTTGGTTTTGGAGGCTCAATTAATGAACTTACAAACCTAAAAAACACCAGTAAAGTGGAGCATTAGTAAAAGTTTTTAGTGCATGTAAAGTTTATGCACTAGTTCAATAATATTCTGAACCTTAAAACGCTTTTTTTGTTACGTATTTAAAAACATTTTAAACACATCGACCTAAACTAGAGAATTAAATTAAATATCTTTACGATTTTTTTTTGCTTAGTCGCTTTTGGAATTATCCTTGCAAGCACACCCCCAGTTTAAAAACATTTTAAACACATCGACCTAAACTAGAGAATTACACTAAACATTTTTACGTTTTTTTTTTGCTTGGAAGCCTTTGGAATTATCCTTGCAAGCACACCCCCAGTTTCAGTTGTATTTACACAACTCAAAAAAGGTAAATACATAGAAAAAACAAATCAAGAATTCAGTTCAGCTGTACCTGGATGTACTACATCGTATAATATCGTTCAATTTTAACCCAAAACTCGGTGTGTTTTTTTTTTTGCATCGTTGGTTACACTGATTTATCGACGTAATTCTAAGACCTGTGCACAGGATCGTGAGTTTGCGGCACTTGTTCTTTTTGGATATAAATTTTGAACTGAAAATGCAGTTGCATTCATAGATTGTGCTGAAATTTCATCGAATGCTCCTTAAGTGTTTTCCTAGTCATGTACTGTTCTACGATTATTAGTTTAAATCTGGATTAATCTTGTTTTAAAACAATTCGTTCTGAAATATGTTTAATTGTTTAAAGAATTCCCAAAGGTGTGAAGTGCAAAGGTTGTTTCCAAGCTGAAAGCCCAAAAAATCCTGTTCCTTGAAGCAGAAAGTTAATAAAAATTTTAGGAATAGCACAATTTGTTAGATTTCGCAGTGAATTATAGCTCCAACTTGTTTCGTTTATTCTGTGACAACGATGAGACGTTTTTCGAATTTTTATCACAGCCCGGAATCCAAACAGTCGAGGGAGCTTCCCATTTAAAAGGAATTTTCGTAATTTATCAGCAAATCCGTTCCAGTCTCACGCGAATATTTTATTTTTTGAAGCGTCCCGATCTATCCGGGGTTATAACTGAAACAGCTGAACGCGAGTCCGCGTGAGCGGACCATATCTGCCGCCGGCACCCGCGGATAACCTATTGTGCGAGGCGGAAACGCCGAGACAATGTATCAGGTGATGGACATGCCGCGTCAGCTCGTATAGGAAATTGAGAATCATTCGAAATGGATTCGATGTAAAAGATACGACGTTTTTCACAAATTCGAACGGCGCTGGACCGTTCATTCCACGCGCTATTGGTATTTCCAGTTACGTACTCAAAAAACTCGTTACGTGGAAAAAATCTGTAGTTTATTCTCATGTCTAGATCGATTTTGATAACGTTTAAAGAGCATCAACACAGGCAAATATGTACGAGGGGATAGGAACAACACTAGGCGATCGCGTTGGCCATGAAACCGTCAGAGATAAAACCAAAATTCTTCTATTTACCAAAGTGCGCATCCTTTGCAAGTAAAATGGTGCAAAGTTTTTGAAATTATCTCAAACGGTTTCGGAGAAAAACGCGAAAAACTAGGCCCTTGTACAGAACCGTTTAAGATTTTTTTTGAAACTCTGCTCCATTTTACTTGCTAAGGATGCGCGAATTGGTAAATAGAAACATTTCATTCTATCTATGACGGTTTCATGCCCAAAGCGATCGCAAAAATTACTTTCATTATTTAACTTCCCAGTTTTTTCCCTATTTTTCTGAAGGAAATGGCCAGTGGCACTTAAACTGTTCCCTAACTCTTACTCACCCTGTAAACCGGTTGTAGAATTCATAACGTTATTTTTAAGTGCCCTACATCGATCCACACTTCAAATTCATTGTAGAAATAAAACGAATCTTTCATCTTTCTTTGGCGGGGCAAAAACGAATTAAACCAAGCCAACAGCAAATTTTACTTACCAGCGTCGCACTGAAGGCGATGTTCGTTCCCCGATCGTGAACTGAAAAAGAAACAAGAGTTTTACCGCCACAGATAATGAAATATATCCAAGAGAATTGTAAGAACTGTCTATGATGATATATTGAAGTTCATGTTGGTTCGGTTGCTATTACTGTAAGTAGGTATTAAAACTAATTGATGGACTTTCTAGATTTCTTTGATAGCTCTGGTAATTTTTGCCTCGTTTTATGAGACCTATAGACGCAAAAAAAACATACAAATTGTTGTACATGTTATCAGGAAAAGTTCTTTGAAGAAAATAACCACACTTAATAAAGAATCTTCGGTTCTATTGAGATAAAATTTATATTTCCATTCACACAGCTAGGGATGCGCAATAGGGTAGATCGAATTTTTTTTTTTTTCTGGCGGGGTGCGGAAAAAATGCTCTAGGGGAATACAATCAGAAGTCATGAAGACAATATTTTGATATTATTAGTGCAAGTACTGCCCCAAGCCTGCTGAATTTTGAAAAAAATTTGCTGAATGTAGGTTATAGTTTATGTCCAATAAAAGTATTCAAGGTTAGGCTACAAAATTTTTATAACTTTTTTGGACAATTAAAACAATAATAAAATAGAACAGAATGTAAAATCACACAAAAACAGTTTTAAAAAAAATTAGGATCACTCCAAAATTAAGCTAATAACTTGGTTTTGTAGTCTTTCTTGGTATTATGATACGACAAGATTCTAATTTATTTCTGATCCGTCACCAATTTGACACATCTTTCAGTGGGTTGTGTGTGGCAAGGCATCAAACAAAATTTAGGTAAAATATCAGTTTCGACTTTGTCCAGATTTGCGATGGCTTCGGAAATGATGCGAACAGTCAATTGGCAATTGTTTTTGCGTCACTAGATTTCATAGAAATATGGTCAATGTATTGTGAGCCAGGTTTTTTCAATAAACTAATGTGCTCTTCGAACACAACTTTTCTGCGATAGTCCTCATTGCTTTTCCTGCATATCAGCATTTGCTTTTAAGGGCTTAGAATTTGAACCCTTAGTTTGAGACGTGGATCTTTGAGACTTTGATGTTTGGGAAGCTTCTTCATAAAAGTTTCGTTGCAATTTTTTGGAAATATTGGTTTCGTTTTTCCTTGTAGTCTCCCTATCTAAGGAACACATCATCATTTTTCTTTGACCTCGCTGGTCTAACAAGAATTCTCTTTCTTTAATGAGTATCTTTCGCGATTTGTCACAAGAACTAGTCTCGAACGAACTACATTTGCGTGGCAATGTCAAACAGAGTCCTGGCGTCCATTTTGAACTTCTCCAATTTGTTTCTGTAGTTGTCACTATTCTTTCTACATTGATAGGGCTTTAGGATTGCATGGTATTTGTCTTGATATGTTTTTATTCTTGCTAAGATTGTTCGATGCTCTACTGTAGGTAAGGACGCTCTTCTCCAGTAGTAACTATTTTACTAGTGTCTCTTACCAAATCCTGGAATCGTTTGCTAAGGTTTGGAGACGTAAATAAAAAATTATATCATGCCTTCATGCGTCGGTAACAAACTATTCGGAAATTCTTTGCCAACACCAAATATAGGACAGTTTGTATCACTGCTACGTAAACGTTTGTACTTTTATTACAAAAAAATAACACTATCAAATCTCAAATATTCGAAATCAGAACGAAACGTGATCTCTTCCTGAAAAAAAAATTGAAACTATAAAGCGAAGGGATGCTAAATGACATATCCGCTGCACTACCCGCGCCCACCACGCGCACGTGACAATAAAATTACTCGGGAAAGTAAGAAAAACGGTGTGTTACATTGTTATTTTAATAATTAAAAGCATAAACTGTGATAATGTTCCAAAAAGTTGTGAAATTCGTTGTTAAAAATAGAACAAAGACATTTTAATTTAAAGTAACTTTTTTTAAATTCTCGAAAACTTTGACGACTTTGGGGCAGTACTTCCAATTATTATTTTTAAATATTTTGCATGATAAATCAAAAGATACCAGGGCATCTATCGCGAACCCCCCGAAATCGAAATTCGAAAAAAAAAAATTCTCCCATATAAAAGCGATCCACCCTAATGCACAAGCTAGTCGAAACTATTCTGATAACTCCGTTAAACAGCAGCGCAAATGCAATTAATTTTAAAAAGGCGTACTGATGGATTAGCTTCCCTATTTCCCCCCCAAATTTACCTGTTCCTCTTATAATATGCCACTTTTATAATAAACGGTTCATATAATTGAGCCATTTTGAGACATAGCCCGACACTGTGTATTCATAAGAAGAGCTTATGCCATTATATACAGTTTTTTTTTGTTCCATTCCCATCAGCGTCGCTTCAAAACGTCCTACACACCAATATATTTAGACCATTTAGTTGAAATAGCCGCGAGCTAAGCTAAAATAGACGCCACATTGTGTTAAACCTTCTTGTTTGCGTTGAAACAATGCCAGTTTTTAATGAAAAGGGGTTTAAAACCGTTTCAAATCGACGATTTCAGCCGAGTCTCGTCCCCTCGCACGCTCTAAAACCCGAGTATATCATGAAAATCTCGGGGCACTATTTTATTATATCTGTTCCAGATCCAATTTTCTAAATAGGCGTTATCTTTCCTGTGTTATCATTCGCAACACAATTATGTGGAGATTTATGGCTTGACAAATATTCATCCGCGTCGGGCTGGGATCCTTGGAATTCCCACAGCAGACGTGATCATTATATCAGTTATAATCTCATGTTATGCATAGGCCCCAGTAATAACATCAAAGCTTCGTTGCTTTTTTACTTTGAGAAACACAATTTGGATTTAAAAATTTCTATGCACATACGGGACAATTACTATTAAAATTCCTAAAGCAAGGGTACATTTGCCACTGAAACTCTTTGAGATAATTACCTTAAAACATTAAGTAGATCCCAAATATGTAATAGGTAAAATAAAAGGCGTTTTATTTAAATATGCAAAGTTGGTACGATTTCTGAAAACCTTGCTACGAAAACTTTGTACTCCTATAACACAAGCAGATGACGTTAATATAGTAAGTAAAAACGTTGCCCAGATACATTTTTTTTTAAGCCCAAGTATCATAATTACCAAACAGTTTAAATATACAATTTATTTGGTGGAGGTGCCAGGATTTTCTTAATGTTTTTTTAAATCCAAATTGCGTATGAATAATGCAGTTGTTTTAACCAAAACCAACCTCACACAAAATTGTCTCTAAATAGATTGTAAATTTTAAAAGCGCAATAAAATACAGGCTGAGCGATTTAAAAATCCAAAGCGATTACTATTTTTGAACAATCTGTATATACAAAACTAATTCTTTAAGCTTTTGATGAACACAACAATAAGGCCCTTTTAAACGACGCCTGGATCAAAACTTTATCTTTAATAATATAAAAGATATTGGCAGTAATAAACTTGAACGTACACACACTATTTGGTGGAGATGCAAGATACTATCGTTTAATTTGGTTATATATAACTCAAATTACATTTTAATACATTAATTTTAAATTTTAACAATAAAAAACCTGATATAAATTGATTCTTTATAAATCCTCTTTCGATATTGGGATATTCAAATATCCTTTTCGTATATTTTTATTTTTAACAATTCCAGTTCTTCTTTGTTAATATCTTTAAAATCTTTTATAATCTTTTTTTATAAATTTTACTAGGAAGTCACAAAAAATCTGATGTGAGGCCCTTTACACTAACAAACGCAATTTCACCATTTTTTTTGTCTGAAAATTCAATCAAACTTGCTTTTGTCTTACTGTTTTACTTCATGTTTGCTTATAAGTTTTAAAAAAATTGTTTTAATTTTATACAGGTCGCTTAAGCGAAATAATTGCCAATTACCTAGGTAATTAAAAAAAAATGCCGTGACAGATAGTTATAAAATCTGAAATCTGTGCGCGTAATTGAGCGTCAAGACTGTTCAATTATAATTGCATTATATAATATAGATTTTAATTGGCATAGCCTGGTGCCAGGTTTAAAATATATATTTCCTTTTTATAATGCTCGCGATATGTTGTCGCTAGAATTTGATCAAGGCTGTGTTTATAGCTTCAAGAACATCAAAATTAAATGTTTTGCAAAGTTATACGTGCCACTGGCCATTTCCTTTGGAAAAATAGGGGAAAACTGAAAAGTTGAGTAACGAAGGTAGAGTTTGCGATCGCGTTAGCTATGAAACCGTCAGAGATAAAATCTAAATTTTTCTATTTACCAATGCGCGCATCCTTTGCAAGTAAAATGGTGCAAAATTTTTGAAAAAATCTGTAACGGTTCCGGAGAAAAACGTCAAAAACGAAACCCCTGCAAAAGCGCTATGATTTAAGAAGTTGTATAACTAAATTTATGCGACTTGCATAGGCGTTTAACATGGAAAAAACCGTTTTTACTTGTTATCTGTGTAATTTCCAAGAGATGTTAATTCTGTCCACCAATTTACAGCACAGAAAGGGATTAAGCATAAAGAAAAACTCGCAAAGAAAATACTGCATGCGCTGTTCGAGAAAACTTCACAAAAGACCCCGAACGACTAAAACAAACGAATGTTGCGGTAGGTACATTTAAAAAAAACAAAAGTTGCGTCTTTTGTTTGCTAAACATAATCCGGGCTTAACATCAGTACAAAACGTCTTTTTAAGAGTCTTTTACTTTATATTATTTAAAATTCTTTGTATAAAGCGGTAGCTTATTAAATATTTACCAAACTCGTTTGCCTTATAATTTTCATTTACGCTTTTAAACGTTGCTCATAATTAATATTCCATATCATGACCCATTTTCTTTTCTCTGTGCTCGCCATTTGTCTTATCGTATGTTTTACGCGTCATTATTCCTGGCCTCTTTTGTGTGCTTATCTCTGCAGCCACTTTGATACTTTGCGAAAGCCTTAATTACGTCAAAAATGTTCGGATAATTATGGCTAGGCGCTAAACAAATATGTTGATATATTTTCTTTCCATAATAGAAGCTATGTACAGGGCGATGGATTAATCTTGAACCGCATTGGGAACTTATAGACCATTGGAGATAAAAATGTGATTGATTGAGCTCAGGTTTGCGTGCTTATAAGGGAAGGTCACGATAAGTTGTCGCTAGAATCCGATCAAGGCTGTGTTTATAGCATCAAGAACATTAAAACCAAAGGTTATGCAGGAGTGCGTTCAGAAATTCGAAACTGGTGTTGGTACGCGCCTTGTAGTGTATCAACCGGTGCGCATCAGAGAGTGAAATAGTTTCTGAACCGTCCGGTGCGCATGGTCATTAGTGTCGATTTAACTTAACCTTAAAGTACATTCTATGGTTTGCACACCCGCACACCACTCCCAGGTGGGGTGTAAAGTGTGCATACTGTGTGCACACTAAACGAATTTTTGAACGCAATGCATTTTGTTCACAATGTGCACATAGCTTATTTCTGAACGAGTTTTTTTAATACACAGCACACCAGTTATGAGTTTCTGAACGCACTCCACTGGCCATTTTCTTCGGAAAAATAGGGGGAAAAGTTGAATAAAAAAGGGATTTTTGCGCATACTCAGAACGCCTTGTACTGCAAAGGGGCTCAAGATATTTAACGAATTACCTGTGGAAATTAAACAAACAACGTCATTATTAAATTTTAAAAAATTATGCGTAGAATATGTGAAAATAATGTTAAGATTTAATAGCTAAAGAGAATCTGTACAGATAAATATAAGCAGTATGAAATTAATGTAAATTTAGCTAAAAGCTAAATAAAGATTTCTTATTATTATTAATATTATTATTATTATTTTTATTAATATTATTATTAATATTTTTATTAATATTATTATTATTATTATTATTATTATTATTATAAAGTGTTGTAGCAACCTATGTGGGTAGTATCATACATCTAAAAGTCCAGGGTGACTCTGTGACTCTGCGACTCTGTGACTCTGTGACTCTGTGACTCTGTTACGCATGAATATAGCTACAAAATATCTGTAACGCAGTAAACTACTACGGGTTCATTTGACCGACTGAGTTGTGTCTAATGAACCGTAAATTTTTACTCACCGGTAACATAACAGTGTCTAACTTGCAGCTCACGGTATTATAAAAATTAATAGTTTAAATTTAAGATATACAATATACCCGTCCTAGGACGGGCTAACGTGCTAGTGTACAATAAATGTACAATCTAATCGCCACCATTGAACGCCAAATGAACAAAAATGTAATCAGCACATGCAAAAAACATTTAAAATTTGTTTTAACGCTAACTTCACTAATTGTAAAACTTTATTTATCCCTAATTGGAACAGTTTCCACATATTATAAACCAACTGCAGTAGAAACAAGCAACTTACTTTTAATATAAAACGAACGCGCGGGATTTAAACGATTTAAAACTAATTAAAAATCGTTTGATATGCATACATGGTTTTAATCCTCTTCCTGATTAAATGAAAGAGGATTAAGTCCACTAATAATTATTAGTTTGAAGTTCAGGAACTCTATATTACATTTATTTTTATTAAAATTGCTTCCCGAGCGGTGATCATAAAAGTTCATAGTATAGAAATAAAAAGAAATCCTTTTAGTTATTGAGTCGTATTAGAAATTTATGTGAAATAAATTAAAATTTTACTGGCAAAAAACTTGTTGTTTACTGTGTCTTGTGACGTCAATTTAAAACTGTACTTAAATAAGAAATAAAAAGGCTTGTGTAGGTACAATTTAGAGTATAAAACTTCACTTCAAGAAAATTAAACTTTATTCTGTTATTTTTACTTGCAATAAGCAAAAACTGTACTGTGGTGACGCTTTCTTGAAGCTCACGTCATGCAGTTTCTAGTTGTCATTTCCAGTTGCCATTACTTTGGGTTTAGTAACATTTATTACAATGTTTCTCTTTTCTAATGCTGTCTTCCAGATGTCTTAATTCGTTTGTAGTTCTTTTTCGTTATTTGCGTAGATCATCAAATAGTCGGCAAAAGCACATTCCACTATTTCTACCATTTGCATGTCTCTAGACCCTACTTGTAATTTCTTTGTTTTACCCTTTGTTACTTTTATTACATCATCGAGAACTAAATTGAACAGAGTAGGGCTCAGCACTCCCCCTTGTCTCAATTCCTCTTTGGTTACGAACTTCTCTGACTAGGTTTCCTGTTCTGACGTAAGTTCTTGTCTTTCTGTGTATACTCAAAACAGTTTTTTCTAGCACTTTACTAATTCCTCTTTGTGTAAGACTATTCCATACCTCTTTTATTGGGATGCTGTTTTCTTGACGTCGCGTCGACAAAAAGTACATACATATTTGGTATTGTTTATGTGCTTTTTTTTATCAGTTGCCTCGTAGTAAGCATGTGGTCTTGGACTCCTCTTCCCTTTCTAAAACCGCACTGGGATTCTCCCAACTGCGCCTGTGTTACATTTTTAAATCTTTTTTCCATTATTCTTTTATATATATTAACCATCTTACTCATCAAAGTTATTACAATCTCTGTTGTCCCCTTGTTTATGCAGATGTAAGATTACTTCTACTCCCATTTTATAGGTATCCTTTCTTCGTCCCAAACCTTGTTAAGTATTTTGAATAAAAATATTGCTGGTAAATTTGTTGTTTATTATATACCACACTGTTAGGAATTCTAACCTAATCAATATTACATAAATATGGATGTGTTTACATTATTTAACCGTTATGGACTGGCGAGGCATTCATTTTTCTTTTGTTTCAGATAGTTTGTGATCCTGCAGGCATTTATAACTTCCCTGTTCGAGCCATACATCACATTCCTTATTGATAAAGGTTGTGTATTATCGTTGCATGGCCAAAAGCTGGGAATTCGATTGTAGGTGTTCGAAATTGTGGCTTTATCAAACGACTTCTGAAAGTAATAGGGGTAAGTATCTTTTTCATTTTGTATCATTATTTATTACTGAATTTGCTTGTTTCATTGAGGTTTGAATATTATCTTTGAAAGTGTATTGCATTGATTATTTACCGTTTGGCCTTAAGTTGGTGCTTTTTTTTTACATTTGTATACCACGTCCTTTTTTTTTGTAACTAATGTGGTTTTTGACTTTGGTGTAAGCAATTTTTGTCTCTGGCGATGGTACCGGAATTGTCGAAACGTGTAATTAATTTGTGGTATTAGATAACAACTTGATATTGGTGAAAGCGGAATGAATACATGTTCAACGGTTTGGGAGTTTCTTTGTGTTAAAATCTTAGCCCTGATGACGACTTGTAAGTGGTCGAAACTTGTAACTTTTAAGTCGTTTTGTACTGATTTGCAAACGATTATAAATTCTTGCTCTAGTTAATTTTTAATTAAAGAAACATAGTAAGAATACACTAAAGGAAAAAACCTTTTGAGTTGGTCTAATGTGACTTTAATATTTTATTTAAAAAGAATAGAGTGCCCTTAATGTTAGAAGAACTAGGAGACGCCAATGGGTGACTCTTAGATCTTAACTCCTTATATTTATCACAAAGTTTCTTATTAGTCTAAAACTGGATTGTAACATTATTTAAATTAAAATAATAAACAATTTAATTTTCTTTTACTAACAATAAGCTTTGCAAGGGCTTTCAACTAAGAGTTGAGATATATTTCAAAAAAGCTTTTGGTTCCTGCATCTTAACAAGAAAATGCTGCTTTTGTACTAGCTAAAATGTGATTAAAATCTAGTTTAAAGTTAATTAAAAAGCATGCAAAATTCCACTATGTTATTTTAAAGATAATGTGGAAATGCTGTGATGAAAATGTCTAAGTAGTTTTTAAACCGTTTACTATCTTAAGTACCTACAGCAAAAACTGTGTTTGTCAGAACATTCGTTGTTGGTTTGCGTTTTTGATAGAAATGTTAACCCATTTATTTAAGGCTTTTAGGTTTAATTACATTTTCAAAGAGTGCTTACCAGAAAAACGAAATAATTTAAATAGTTTTATTCAAAGTTTTATTTGCGGGTATAAGATAAAATCAATTAATATTCAGTCCTCATCTTCTAAATGTGGCAATAGTTAAGGAAATCTATGTTGATGGATTGATCTTGTCCAGTTTTGCTTATTGCGTTCAGCCAATGTTAGATATTGCAAGAGATACAAAAATAAATCCGACTTGAAACGCGTGGGCGCAGCCATAGCGTCAAAATTTTACTAAAATGGCTTCATTTAACTACAATACCTTCGTTAAAGTTTGAAGGGGTTTCAAAATTACACTCTTGGTTTTAAATAAATTTGCCATACAAGCGTACGCTGATTAAACACGTTTAAAATTTCATGCACTTGTAGCTTATGTTTGTTAAACTATTCATGAAGGTACAACAAAAGTTTAGCGTAAGTGAAGGTGCTTCCAGGTTTGTGTAATGTACGTGAAAAGATTTATAACTGGTCTGGCGAGCTTTGCAAGAAAACTCAGCGGAGCTTTATAAAATTATTCTTAACCACATAAGTGGCTTTTAAAATTACAAACTTATTAAATCTTTTCCCCAAAAAGACGATTCTGTACTCTTTGGAGCATGCCATATTGTTCAATTAGGGCTACAAAATATTTCCTTGTGTAACTTTCGAGTTTAATATCAAAGGAGCAAAAAATTTCTTTAGATGTTTTTTCTTATTATTTCCAATAGCATCCTCTTGTGCTTCTTGGTGAAAATATATTGAAAAACACCATTTTCGCGTCTTAACCAACATGTAGCATCTAATTTTAGATACCTTAAACTTTTTGAGCAAAAAAAAAAACGTTAGGACGTCGATATTTAAAAACCACATTGTCAATCTTGTCCACGATACCTTCATCCTCTGATGTTGTTGAATTTTGGCCAATCTGGATTCCTTCAGCTCATTAAAACTACTTAGGCCAAAGTATTATCTAAAAATGTTTGGTTCATTTTCTCAAACTACAGTCACTCTTCCTGTGTTAATTTTTGGAGCATAAGTTTTTTATGAAAGAAGTTTCGAATCATCTTCTTCTTCATCAGATCCTCGTGTACCATTCAGGGTCCAGGTATGTTTTATTTGTTCCTAGATTTGTTTGCCGTATCTTCCTATCGTTGACTGATAGTGGCACATCTCTCCAACTGACTTCTTTTTCTGCTAGTCCGTCGTTTCCATATCTTGTTCCTTGCTCTTCCTCTATTTCTTTGCATTCAATCTTCATTTTTCATCTCATTTTTGCGTACCTGTTTTATTGGAAACGTAACATATGTCCTAGCTATCTTAGTTAGTTTGGCCCCATCTTTCTTTATATTATTACTCCAAGGGCATAATGCTAATTGGAAAAAAGTTACAGGATAAGCCCATGCTAAGGCTATCCTGTCAATGGTCTCTAAAGAAAAGACAGAGGAAATGCTCAGGATGAGCACAGTAGACATCAGAGCAGCCACAGGACACTGTGGGCTAAACAAATCACTTCTACATAATAGGGCTCTCTGAGACCGACATAGGCAGAGGATGTGGTGAAGAAGAAGAAACTCCTCTTCACGTAATATGCCAGTATGAAGAATTCACACACTATCGGTGTAGACTTTTGAAGATGGAAAAAGCCAACCAAGAAGAGTTAAGAAACACAACCTTAATTAAAATCCTGGAGTTTTTCAAAAACACAGGACTTCTTCAAGGGGCTATCACCAGAGGGTACAATAGGCCAATAGGTCGTTGCACAGGAACCCGAAAGGGGACCACCTTCGCGGAAATAATAAGAAAAGAAATAATAATAAATACTCTTTTTCTAAATTTATCATTGCTAATCTTATCAATTAGTGTACATCCCTAAAATCTTCTCAAAAATCTCATCTTCTACGTGTGTAACCTTTGTTTTTGCCTTCTTGTTGGTGTTGAAAGTTCTGGACTAGAAGTGAGAATTGGTACGTGCACTGCACTAAAAATACTCGCACCTTTGTTTCTTTAAATATCTCCTGTTTACTTATCAAATGTGACAGCACACACGTCCTTATAAACCAAACATTCCAATGAGAACTTTGCTTATACATGTCGAAGGTAACTGCCCAAAAAGATTCAGCCAAAAGATTTCCTTAATTTAATGACTTAGATTGTGTCCTTTGGTGTCGTACAAACACCACCAATTATAACTTTCAATGTTGTGATAACCGTATATATTTCAATACTCCTGTGGTTGCTTGTAGTATCTTTGAACCACAAGTTTATAACTTTGAAATGTTGTTTATGAAACTGTGCAGTCACTTGTTTTCAAGCTGTTATAGTAGATTGCACAACCGCTATTAATTAACTAACAAACTACATTGAGTAACAACATTGAGTTTGTGGAAATTATCAGACTGCGTACCACCAATCACATCCCTCATTATGAATGGAAACTCAACTGATGCTCTTTAATGCTATTTCCATGTATCAGTTGGTGATTTCGAAGTTTGACGCCCGCCGGGATGAATCGGCCGAATTGGTTATTAAGGTCTAGTTTGTGTGTTGCATTAGATATCGAAGGTTGGTCATGTAATTTACCTTTGCGTAATTGTCGTACTGATTGTGCAATTAAACTGTGATATTTTTAAAAGCAGAGGCCAAAGAACTACATAGTATTTACAGGACGCCAAAGTTGTGAAGAATTATTTGTACAAACAATTTATTTTCGAACTTTTCAAGTACATGAAATAACTAATTACAAAAGTATAAAATAGTATCTGTGATACTAAGCCGGTCAATGCAGGTATAACTATTGTTTAATTTTGAAATTTACTTGAAAGTTTGCTATTATCCATCAATCTATCTGTAATATCAAAAATAAACCCAATACAACAATAATTTTCTTAATATTCGTATACGGTATATTTTAAATTGCTTAAAGCGTTTAAATAATAAATTCTTAATGCGGTACACTACAAATTTAATTTATCTGGTTTTATCTGCATTCGCAACTGCAAGCTTGTGTGGTTCAGAACAGTTTTAATTTAAAACCACATGAGTATAACAACGAAACTGTGCCAGATATAACTGAATATAAAGGAATACAGACCGAGTCTTAACGCAGCTGTATGTAAAGTACCAATTAAGTTCTCAAATGCAGTAGATTAACCCACAGAATTTTAATAATCTTGAATGTTCATAATCGCTTTAATAATCCCCATTACAAGTATGCAGCACAATGACAATTTGTTGCTTGGTTTAAAGACAGATGGATGGAGATTATGACTAACACCAATTCCATAATAAACTATCAGGGTCGGCCCTAGTAAGAGCGGAGCCCGACGAAAGGACAAGCTGTGGGCCCCTCTCCCCACAAAAAAATTATTTATACATTATCATACAAACAATTTATTTTAATAGGTTGTCGAAGTCCATCTCCCTCATGGCTTCACTTTCAACTGACATAATTGCGAGTGAATTTAAACGTTCTTCAGAAATAGTGGATCGTAAATACGTTTTAATTAATTTTAATTTTAAAAAACTCCTTTCGCCCGCAGAGACTGTTACCGGTATAGTAAGGAGAGGGAGTCGGTGGAACGTGCCCTGCAAAAGATCATCTTCTGTTTTTGTTTTTGTAAGCATGGGTTGCTTGTTCTGCTTTCCTATTTTCTAAGAATGTATCATTAAAATACAAACCATGTTTCTGATCCCATCAATATCTGAATCAAACTTTTAAACAAACTAAAGTCAGTAACTTGAAATGAGTGATGATTTATCTTCATAAATTTTAAACAAACCAACAAAATTTCACTTCGACTTCAACTAAAAGTGCTGTGTTGTTCCTTAAGTGATATTTTCTATTGTTTTTATAATTTCGGCGTTTTTGCTAAGTCCGGTTTTTGTTACACCGAGTTCTGGCTAAAGCTACAAATATCTGAACGCCCCCACATCACGCTACGCACATCCTAACGGCAAAAAACAAACACAGACCCGTACATTAGCGGATTATTATCACAGTATTCGTTTCACAAACAAGACAACAAGTCACGTTGTTGACATATCTATGATAGCCTGAATGAGGGGTGGCTCTGGCAACTTGATCCAATACAAATATATCGATTTCGGCCGCTGTCTTTCTCATCGAGTGTCGTGGGAGTTCGTTAATCCATAGTGCGATGAAATTTCGCTCCTGCCAAGTTTCAGAAGCGGTCGTTTATTAGATAAACTGATGGAAATAATGACTTAATAGAAGGGTCAACAGATTTTGCAAATGTTGCCAATCAGACCCTAGCGCGATTGTGATATCGAGCAGGGGTGCTCAAACTGTGTCTAGTGGAGTCATTTGAAGCTTATGTGGCATGCGAACACCAAACTTATAAGAATGTTTTAAAAACTATCATGTGTATACAGTATGCGCCAAAATAAACAGCACTGAAATGCATTTTTAGTAAATTCTTCTTCTAATTTCCTTGCCATAAAACTTGGATCATCCTCTTCTTGAGCAATGACCACCTGCCCCCTTATTCCGTAACTTTTAAACACCAGCGTAAACACCACGCGTTAGTGGTGACTTCCCAATTCGGGTAGTTGATATTCCGTTTCTTCTGAGGACCAAGGATGAACCCTAACCGTAAATGCTAGACGTAATTCGCGTGAAACCGGCTCGACAGCCGCGTTTAAGGCTAAAACCCTGTCATTTCGACTTGTTTACTCAATACTCAATAAATGAAATGTTATATTTAAGTAAATTTTTGGAGTGTTGTATTTGTGTTGAATTAAAAAAGAAACTATTTTTAACAATAATTAAGTGTGTTGGATATAAGTAAATTTAGGAACGAAGCGACGAAATAGCGCTTTGGTAAGTACAGTAAATCTTTTATTTTACAAATTGATATTAATTTTGTTACATTTTTAAATCCGTAATATTATATTGTGTTCATTCAACAAGTAAATAAATACCTCATGTAAACTAGTAATGTATATTATTCGCATGACAGTATATTGGTATTTTTACATTCTTTCAGAATGATGGCCCATCTAACACATATTTTATGGTGGAACGAAGAAAAGAATAAACGCAACATTAAGAAATATGCAAACGTAACTTGCGAGATGCACAAAATTATATCAAAATTAAGTTTTGTCATATCTTTGTGTATTATTCGCCAATTTTAATTTTACAGTCCAGCTTAATATATAAATAACATGGTATATTTGTTTGTAACGTACATAGTGCAATAAATAAATGAAATCAACTAAACAAAATAGAATTACTTTACCACATCACTGGCCGAATTTAAAAAATTCCCACCCAAAGTGCTGACGACCATTGAAACAAAATTAATTCAGTAAACAAACTATAAAATAAGAAACTTAACAAAATCGTTGTGTAATATAAAAATAGGAACAAAACGCATCAAAACTTAAAAAAAAAACTACCATAAATTCTTTAATGTAAGACAGATTGTACAAAGTTACATGGCGGTAATTTTTAAACAAATACGCGTTAAGCATATTTCAGTTGTGAACGTGCGCAGTAGGATTTTCTGTACTAACTTTCCTAAAATAGTAGATACAGGTTTTAACTTCGGTAAACCCGCCGTGAGTTACCACCGGTGGGTTAGAGCATCGCTTTTCGTAGAAGTGGGTCATATTAACAAGGTAGTAATGAACTTGCATTTCCGTTAAATCCAAAGTTACAGAATCCAGCTGCTGGTCGTCCGCAAAACTCAGAGTGTAGAGGTGTTTAATATTGATCGGGGCTCCCATATTTGTACACTTTCCCTTGCACGGTCTCAGTCCTTGCTCCAAAAAGTACGATAAAATCGTTATAAGTAATATTTCGAAAAGCTGTATGTAAGGCTAGTCCTTCGCATGCCCTAGGATGCGCACAAAATTTTTAAATTGGTCCTTAATTTCGTCAAGTTTGAGCACCCCTGATATAGCCCGTAAATTTCTTGGTAATTTGGTTCGGAGTTTGTGTACCTTCGCTCAAATCGAAACCGAAACAGGATATGGTATAATTCCCGACAGAATTTCCAGTCGGTTGGTTCCATTTTGCAAATTGCCGTGTGCTAATTTAACTGGCTAAACCGTGAAAATATCAGGAAATGTCATTCGATTTTGTAACAAAATTGCTTGGAATTATAAAACGTGTAAAAAGCTCAATCATTCATGAAAATCTCTAGTTTTGGTGTTGATGCACAATACTTGCAACTTATTTTAACCAAACAAAATCGTCGAAAAGTAAACATTTCCCTCATGAACTTTACTTGGTCATCCACAAAGTGTAGGATCACGATACAACACAAAGACTCTGTTCAAGTTTAAAGCAACAAACTTGGTAAAAAAAAAGTACCGGTTACTTTTAGATCTTTCACAAAACTTCAAAGTTACATGAATGCTTTTGTATAAAATTTTAACTTTGATTCATACTAAAATACCAAAAAAATGGCCGGCAAATTGATAAATATATTTTGCTTTTCCTTTCAGCTAACAGCTTTAGAACAATTTTCCTTTTAAAATTAAAAGCCACTCCTAAATCAATAAAATTATTTCATTCTGTTTGTTTTATTCTTCATAACGATACTCATATTTGTTAATAAGTCAAATGCCATATAAAATATTAGAGGCACTTGTTTTAAGATTGTTTTGTTTTCGTAATATCTGGTTTAGCTGCACGACGAATAAAAATGATCGTTTACAGAAATTTTCGCGTTGCTTTTTCCATTAAATATCTGATTTTGCCGTAACGCTTTCTCAAACATTCACGAAGTATTGACTGAACGTAGTATTTTGTCTTGTGAGACTATTACCGGTGGCTGTAACTAACTTCCTGATCGGGTTTAAGACAGCTGATACAAATTTTCAACTTATAAAAGGAAAATGATATGAAAGACGTTCCATTTACATCGATATCCTTTTTTTTAAACCCATTTTCTTCGAATCGGCGAGTTTACTAAAGCCTCAAGGAACATCAACATAAATTAGGGTGGTATAAACAAGTTTTGTAAATAAAAATCTTTTCTTATTATCCTGCAGAAAAAAAACTGGACCATTTTAGAGACGCCCGTCTCTTTAACAGTATTTCAATAGTTTATCTTCAATAGAACTGAGCAAATGCTACAGTTATTGGGGTTTTACAAACACGAAATTTTAGGTGGAGGTGTCCAAGTCATTTACTAATAATTTCTTATAACAGAGCCAACCTAGAAAAAAAGCAACAGTTGGGAGGGAATGGAAAAAAATCATCACCTCAACACCGGTGGTAAAAGAGGTTAACGGTTAATATATATAATTTTTACGCAGTCTGTATAAAAAAACAACTTTTTTAAACAACCTTTGTGTAGGTTTTCATTAATAACAACTTTTAAATTAACAATTTTCATGTCTTTATACAGGGTGACTGTTTCCCACAAACGGACGTTTTTTGAATGATCAGAACTCGGTTGATTTTCAAGTTTTTTTTTGCAAAGTGAAGAAAATATCTGCCATTTGATATAACAAAGTCAAGTCGAACAGGATGGTGCCACGGCGCATACTGCAAACGCATCCATGGAAGTTGTTAGAAACACGTTCCCTGGCCGCGTCATTTCGCGTTTCGGTGACTTGCCGTGGCCTCCAAGATCACCAGACTTATCTTCCTGCGACTTTTTCTTGTGCGGGCACCTAAAAGAACGTGTTTTTGCCCACAAACCGCGCACACAAAGGGAGTTGAAAGATGCCATTACAGAAGAGACGCATTTAATTGACGCACAGCTGCTAGACCGAGTCATGAATGACTTCAGGCAGAGACTTGAAACTTGCATTCAGGAGGGTGGCCGCCATCTGATGGATATAATTTTCCATAACTAAATAATTATGGTAAATCAAATAGCATATGTTGTTTCTCAATTTGTAATAAATAAGTTTGCTTTTTCTTGAAAATCAACCGAGTTCTGTTCTTTTATTTGTATACTTGATTAAAAACAAACAAAAAAAAACTACTTTTCGTTCAAGAGGAAACTTGACTTTGTTATATCAACTATCATATGTTATTCTTCACTTTGCAAAAAAAAACAAAAAAAAAACTTGAAAATCAACCGAGTTCTGATCATTCAAAAAACGTCCGTTTCCCACAAGTCACCCTGTATATTTAGCCATACCAAACTTTATTTCTTAACTTCAAACAACGTATATAATAAGTTCATAACCTAATTTTGAAAGTTAAAACTGCAAAAAAAAATTATACCTATTGGCTTAATTGTTAGTGAATATGTTAAACAATACTTAAGCAATCGATAACGACTACCAGTTTACTCAGAGAACGATTAAAAACATTTTTTACAGCTCACAAAGTTTTAAACATTTTCCAGGGCTATACCCTTGAAATTCAAAAATATTGGTATTAGCTTTATTATTTGTAAATAGGTTAAAAAACAATTTTTTAAAAGGAATCGTAAAAGCTAAAGTATGGGAAAATAATTGCACATAAATATTCTGCATGATTTCTTTGTAAGCAGCACTAAATTACAAACTTTCTGCTTATTGATAATCGGAACATTAGGGATTCCTGAAATGTACAGTAACAGGTTTATACCGCCCGGATAAAGTGGAAACAAATACCTTAGTCACGTCAGAACACCGGATATTAGAGCCATTCCTGCGTGACTGTGCATGGATTCACACTGTTTACGAAACCTATTGTTATGCTCAATGAATACCCTTAATTTAATCTCTTATTAATTTTGCGTTATTGGTATGCGTGGGATATTCATATTCCAGATTAAATTACACAATTTAGATCAATTCCGGTGACCCAATTACATGTCGAAGTATTCTTAGCGATCATAATCACACCACAAACACATACAGTGATAAAAATATAGATATTACTGTAAATTTTTTTTTTGGTAATTAAAACAAACTTATGCAATCCCTATAATAAATTTAGAGACAATTGTTCTATATATGTTTTATTATATTTGTGTAATCAATAATTTCACTTGATCATTATAATACAATAAAATTATTTAGGATTTACATTGTCTTATACATTCTGATCTAGATTTAAATCTGTTACCGTTGCCGTCACAACCATTATAGACAGCTGCAAAGCATTTTCGTTTTTCTTTATTGTAATAAAATATGAGTTCCCTATCTACGCACGTGCCTTTTTCAAAAGGTAGTTCGCAATCTGAAAAAAAAATTAAACGTTTGTTTTCCATATCCAAAATCTGGTTTCATTGTATCCTACGAGAAGGTAATTGAACATATTTACCAGGATTAGTAGAAGCAGTCGCCATTTCAATCAGAACAGATACCATACAAAGCAAGGTAAAAAATATGATCAGCTTGGACATTTTCAAAGATTTGTAAAAATGTATTGTACACGTTAGTTCAGTAAAGTGGCTCAACCAATAATTAATCGAAAAAATAGTTTAGTCATTGTTTCTTATCAGTATATTTTTATTCCTTTTTAACAATTACTCTAATTAGGTAATAAAGTTTATGCGAAATTAAATTAAATACGATAAGCTAATGAGTGCGATAAATTCTACCTTGTACCTGGTACGGTGTAAAATAATTATAATAGACCTATTTTGCAATTTTTTGTTGTGGGTTTAAAGTTTAAATCGTTAGTATTAGTCAGAAATAAAATACTAGAGCTATTTAAAATGGTGTGCTATGATACTTTTGTGTATTAGAACTTAAGAATTGGAAGTTTAATACTTAATTCGCCAAGAAAAATACTTTTTAGAAACCTTTTACCTTTTATAATCTTCATTACTTTTTAAGTTTAGCTCATCGTTTATAATTATAACTAAATATTTAATTTTATTAGTTTTGTTTAATGCTGCACAAACCAATTCTATGGTTTGGTGGTGTAGAACATTTTTATTGTTTTCTGTTTTGTGTTAACAGCGTGTCAAAATGATTTAAAAAAATGAGCTTGAGCTTTTAACTCCAAATATGGTTGTGTAAAACACTTTTAGTGGCCTTAGCTTAAGTTACTGTTGCAAATAATAAATATGGCACTATTTACGTTTAATTCTCGCTGCTCTACAATTTTTTTACTAAAAAGCTCCACCACTGTGAACAGACAGTTAAGCAAAGTCTACATACCACGAGCCGATGCGCCTCAAAGCAAACTTTTAAAGCTAGTTAGTGTTTAAACTATCCCGCAAACGTATTTTAACCGCAAAACCACAAAGAAAAACGACATGGCCACTTAATTTTTGCGCATATATGAGTTTATAAAGCAAAAACAACATGAAAACCTTTTAAAACACGAAATAGCATTTGCTCGCAAACGGAATGAATTTTAGAAGCTGAGGGGAAACGCAGAAATAGTGATATACGCGACCATAATGTCATGAACTGAATTTATGCTCTTGTCAGCCGTGGTACAATACAAATTTATCAATACTCGTGCAGTGTTTCACGTTACTTTGGTCCTGGAGGAAGGACATGGGGGCGCTTATCATATCTGAAAGGTTATATAATTCCCCCAGTCTTTACATCCGAGTATATACCTAATTCTGACGACATGCATACACTCTGGGCTTTGGAATATATGTTCATGAAGTTTAGCAGCTGTTTTTACATTGTCCTTACCAATTGCCAAGATGGCTGTATCGTCAGCAAAAGTTGCAATTGTGACGTTTCGAATCTGTGGAAAGTGTACAGCAAGTATAAAATAGATCCCAAAACACTGCATTGGGTTACATCAGCATTTGTATTTCTCATGTTCGAGTAATATCTTTCTTGCTCGACAGGAAACATTCGATCGGATATGTAAGATTTTAATATTTTGGCATATTGTTTAGGCAACATGTTCTTTAGCTTATACTCTAGTCCTTCATGCCAGACTTTGTCAAACGCCTGGGTTACGTCTAGGAATATGGCTGAAGATATTTCCTTTTCCTCATACGCTTTTTCAATGATGTTCGTTATTAGATTAACCTGATCGATTGTCGAGTGCATGTTCCTAAATCCAAACTGGTGATTAGGAATTAGATTCTTGCTTTCAATACCCACCAGAAGTCTTAAAAATGATTTTTTATAAAGGCGTGCTCGTAAGTACAATAAGCAATAGTGCATACATATCATTTGTCCCTTTGGCCAATAAAACAATGTTCAATAAGCCTTTTTAATTTTTGCTAAAATAATAAACAATTACATTTTGAATTGGGCGAACTACAATGTATCTAATATAAATTGTCGTGCGAGTTGAAATAACGCAGAGAAACGATTTTTTTTTGTTCATGTTGCGCAGGACATCAATAAGAATGTTATTTAAAGAGACGGGTCTCATTTTAGCCGGTGATATCGTATATTATACGGCTCCCATGACATCAAACAGGCCGCGACAGCTTGAAATTCCAAAGTATATTTTCTGTTGACAGCTTGGAAATTACGGAGGCACGAAATGCTTTGATGTTGAAGATGTTATTTTTTCGCTAATGTGTTTTATGATAACAAATAGAAAATGAATTTCAGGGGCAACGCGCACAACTTGAGCACTTTAGGCATTTTGAATTCGCACTTGGCTATGAAATGAACAAGCCCTTACTCAAAGTATATAATTAGGGGTGCCCAATTGTTTTCATACAACTTTATTTGCGTCATTCAAAACGCATTTGTTTTCATCAGCAGTCATTTTCAGCAAATCTAAAATGATTTATACGTATATGTGATAAAGCACAGGTAATTAATTGTTTTTTGTGCCCTTACCCTATACCTTATGTCAATATGACCAATATGTGGAATATTAGCTATAACTTGCAAAACTGTAGTATTATATCATTGATTTTATTATTATCGAACAGCAACAAGTTCATACAGAATTCCTTAGGTCTACGATAGCTATTTGTATCAAATCGATGAGCAAGCAACTCTGCAAGTCTAAACAAATAAATTACTATGCAAGTTAATTCATGTATTGTATTAATGTATATCCATTAAAAATTTCTTTAGTACCTCCCGCAATAAAAAATCTTTTTAGTTTGGTTATTATTATTTCGCAAGTAATGGCAACTCGATTTAAACTCTTTATTGTAAATAGTGTTTTTTATGTTTAGTAAAATAGTAACTCGTTAAATGCCATTAGTTTTTTATATTTTACAGCATCGGGTCATTATGACCCGAAGGCCTACAAGTGTGTAGTGTGAGGGAGTAATACAGCAAACATGTTGAACGATAAAAAGTTTTTTTCTGCCTTACCAATGTATGCAAGGCGTAAATAAACAACATTTTAATCTAAACTCCTTACAAAAATGTTTTCATAACTGCTTCCCTACCCTAAGCGTCCTGCATAAACCTTCGCCCATTCGGGCGCAAGCTCCACTGAAATCAAACACTCGATGAGAATTATTTACGTGTTGACATTTTAAATCCTTAAATGGTCAGCGCCCGGTTGCCATGGAAACGACGCATGAATAGAAAATGAAACGTTACGGACCGGTTGGCTGAATGGAGATCAGATTTGGGACAGAAATTAGATTTACTAAGCCCTAGTTTATAGCGGATCCTTGATTTAATTCTAATTTCGATAGAATTTATTGCACGCGCATATGGACCGGTTTAAGTTTGTCACAAATCCGCTCCATGGTTAACTTGAGAGGTCATTGGAAATGCGACCAGGTTAACAGCTTCGTCCGGCGAAGAGCAAAAATGAAAACATAAGTAATATAATAACTGTTCACTCATGGACAAAAGTTTAATAAGTGTTAGAATAAAGGAAAGCGACAACTAAGTCCATAAATTGATAGGTTACTTTGAAATGCATTTGCTTGCATAGCTAAGTTATTAAATCTTTTTTAAAAGGTTTAAAAACCTCCCAACAATAATTGTATTCACGTAGAGGTAATGAAAAATCGTCATTACCCACTGTTTCTTGTGCCCTATGATTGGGAAGTTCTCTCACCACTGTTAGAAAGTCTTGCACATCTAAATTTACAAATAACTAGACTAAATTGCGACGATTGGTTAATAAAGAATGGGATTTATACCTCAAACCAAAGGTTCTCAATAGAACTGAAGTGAAAAATACCTCAACAATAGATTTTGAAACTGCATAGAATTTAATGCCTAAAATAAATGAAATGTTTCGTAATTTTATTGAATGGTTGGTACCCTATCATAAAGTTTATTACTTAGAGTTTCTGTCGTCACAAGGGGGCGGATTTTCAGTGTAGCCGGGTCGACTAGCCCGTTTCACCCTCCAACTGCGATAAGAATTCTTTTTTTTTTATGTGAACTCTTCATTGGTACTAGCGCTAATGCCAGCACTGATTATTACTGTTCCCTCATTACCCCGAGATTTTAATTTTTACCCCATTTGGGTAGACTAAAAGTGCCGCCCGGGGCGGACCACCCCCCTCAGCTACACCACTGCGGTTCATATATGATCATTTTGTACAACATATTACAACTTTTAGGAAGTAATTTACAATTGTCTTGTTATCTTTGCACTAATAAGTAATATACAGGGTGCCCATTTTTCTAACATGTTGTATGGGTAACTCCGTTAATATTAAAGATACAGAAACGTTTAAATTAGCAAATTTGTGCAGAATTTAAAGGAAAATCTGATGCCATTTTCAAATTTGACCTACGTCATCAACTTTTTGAAATATTTTGAAAAAACTGAAAAAGGTCGATTTTTTGAAACTTGAATAATTCCGTAACCATATGAGTTAGAACCAAAATAAAAATTTGCTTTTATAGATGTTTTTACGTAGATTTCAAATATGTTAACGAAATTTTCATAGCACTCTCGGTTTCCGAGTTCTAGCACAAACTTGCATTTTTTTAAATGGAAGTCATAGTTGGCTATGGTCTTATTAAAAAGGTTATTTTTTTCTCGTTTCAATGATATAAGGGTTGTTATGCTTTACTTTTGTAGTTTTTCTTTAAATAAGCAAAAATCATTTTACATGTTCACTGCCTACTAATAGATGGGAGTTATCCTGTGTTGATGTTCTTTTTTTTCGATGTGACATTTAAGAGTTGTCTCTTATCGTTAGTGTAGCAATTATTAGGCAGTTACAGCCTTTTCAGTTGACACCACATTCAAGGGAAAACTCCCGGGTAGATGATGTTGGTTTATAATTTAAGTATTCCAGGACTCTCTCTTCATCTTCTTGCTTAAATTTAATTTTCAAACCTTTGGATTTTGTAAATGAACTGTATTTTTTTAAATTGGTTTCTAATAACGAAAATATTTTCTTTCTTGGTTGCCCCCTTTCCATAAATCTTTGCAAATACATATCACTTGAATTTCTACTATTTCTACCTATTACAAGCCTAGTAATAAAAAAGCATGTCGTTTCTTTCTTCATTAGAAAACATTGTTTTTGAAATTGACAATAAAGTCAATAATAAATTTTGATCAACACGAGAGAGAGATTTATACGTATAACAAACAATAAATTTTATTTGACAAACTCTGAGGTTTTGTTTTTAAAATTTGTAACTGGCTAATAACTGCTACACTAACGATAAGAGACAACTCTTAAATGTCACATCGAAAAAAAAAGAACATCAACACAGGATAACTCCCATCTATTAGTAGGCAGTGAACATGTAAAATGATTTTTGCTTATTTAAAGAAAAACTACAAAAGTAAAGCATAACAACCCTTATATCATTGAAACGAGAAAAAAATAACCTTTTTAATAAGACCATAGCCAACTATGACTTCTATTTAAAAAAATGCAAGTTTGTGCTATAACTCGGAAATCGAGAGTGCTATGAAAACTTCGTTAACATATTTGAAATCTACGTAAAAACATCTATAAAAGCAAATTTTTATTTTGGTTCTAACTCATATGGTTACGGAATTATTCAAGTTTCAAAAAATCGACCTTTTTCAGTTTTTTCAAAATATTTCAAAAAGTTGATGACGTAGGTCAAATTTGAAAATGGCATCAGATTTTTCTTTAAATTCTGCACAAATTTGCTAATTTAAACGTTTCTGTATCTCTAATATTAACGGAGTTACCCATACAATAGGTTAGAAAAATGGGCACCCTGTATAGACAGAAATTTCATAATATTGTCGAAGAGCTTAACATCGTTGAATAATAAACCTGTTTAGAACCAGCAAACCATCGTTTAATTTAACCGTATATATCAAGAACAGGATAAACCACAATTATCAATGATAACAGTTGCTTTACATGACTTATTTCAGACCAGCTGAGCTATACATGTCTATCCTTTTTTATTTTACCGTTGCCCTTAAATAAAGTTCCGAAGCCAACAAGTATTAAAAGGCACGTTAACACCTCCTGGTTTATTAACCAGGGCTTAACTAACTTTTCCTTTTTCAATTAAACTTAAGGGTCAATTCACTTCATCCCTTTTTTTAATATTCCATTACCTTTTATTGAGCAACTAACGCTTTTTTTACGGCAAGCTTTATCACTTTCGATTATATTCGCGCTTTTACCGTCACAATTCGCTTTGTTTAATTACGTTGATGTAGCTAATCGATTTGTAGTGTATATTTCTATGAGCCCTTGCTAAATCAAACGCAACTTGGAGTCTTGACACGGCGTGTTGAGAATAGGACCTTTATAAATAATTTTTAGGGCTTAATTTGGTGTAGTTTTATGGGGTGTGAGTGTGAAGATGTGTTTAAGTTTTATGTCTAAAGTTACCATTAAATTTCCGACGACAGGTCGGACGATATGGTCTTTTGGGGGTTGTTTTTTATTCATGTTTTGCACGCATGGCAGCTCTGTTTAAACACTGAGCTAAACTATTATGCTGCCCATAAATAATTGATTATAAACACTTAATTTTCCACTTTTTTTTAGCTTCAAATCATTCCCCATCTTTATATTCTCCTTCTTCTTAATCGGGTACTTTTGTACCTTTCGGTGTTGAGGTATTTTTCTAGTTCTTGAGTATAGTTCTTTATCTTTTAATTACAACACCCTGTATATTTTTACGTTTTCTTGTAAAAAATTTAATTGCCTGCAAAAAACATTAAACACAAAAGTTGTTTGGCATTACGAACTGCATAAACCTGCATGATTTTTAAATATATAGAGTGTTTGGTTTTCGAGAACCGACATCCAACTTTGTTATTTTAAATACAACACCCTATATATTTTTACGTTTTCTTGTAGAAAATTAAATTGTCTACAAAAATCATTGAGCATGTCTTATACCTAAAATTACAATTTCTGGAATTATTTCAATTTTAATAATTTATTATTAAAAATGGTGGAGGTGCCGGGTATTTTAATATATTAATACAAATCAATTAATATCTCTGTTCTAGGACAAGCTACGATAAAACTTTAAATACAAAAAATGTTAAGCATCACGAACTGCATAACCCTTTATAATTTTTAAATATACAGAGTGATCCGTTTTCGAGAACCTACATCCAACTTTGTTATTTTAAATATAACACCCTGTATATTTTTACGTTTTCTTGTAGAAAATTTAATTTCCTACAATAAACATTAAGCATGTCCTATACCTAAAATTGATATTTCTCGACTAATTTCGATTTTTAAACTTTTTCGCAAAAATAAAGGTTTAAAACAAATTATTTTTTTGCATTGTTATTTGACTAGATACGAAAACACTTTAAATACAAAAGTTGTTTGGAATTACGAACTGCATAACCTTGCATAATTTTCAAATATACAGAGTGTTCCGTTTTTGAGAACCAACATGCAAGTTTGTTATTTTAAATACAACACCCTGTATATTTTTACGTTTTCTTGTAGAAAATTTAATTTCCTACAATAAACATTAAGCATGTCCTATACCTAAAATTAATATTTCTTGACTAATTTTGATTTTTAAACTTTTTCGAAAAAATAAAGGTTTAAAACAAATTATTTTTTTGCATCGTTATTTGACAAGATACGAAAACACTTTAAATACAAAAAATGTTTGGAATTACGAACTGCATAACCCTGCATAATTTTCAAATATACAGAGTGTTCCGTTTTTGAGAACCAACATGCAAGTTTGTTATTTTAAATACAACACCCTGTATATTTTTACGTTTTCTTGTAGAAAATTTAATTTCCTACAAAAAACATTAAACATGTCCTATACTTAAAATTGATATTTCTTGACTAATTTCGATTTTTTAACTTTTTCGAAAAAATAAAGGTTTAAAACAAATTATTTTTTTTGCATCGTTATTTGACAAGATACGAAAACACTTTAAATACAAAAGTTGTTTGGAATTACGAACTGCATAACCCTGCATAATTTTCAAATATACAGAGTGTTCCGTTTTTGAGAACCAACATGCAAGTTTGTTATTTTAAATACAACACCCTGTATATTTTTACGTTTTCTTGTAAAAAATTTAATTTCCTACAAAAAACATTAAGCATGTCCTATACCTAAAATTGATATTTCTCGACTAATTTCGATTTTTAAACTTTTTCGAAAAAATAAAGGTTTAAAACAAATTATTTTTTTGCATCGTTATTTGACTAGCTACAAAAACACTTTAAATACAAAAGTTGTTTGGAATTACAAACTGCATAACCCTGCATAATTTTCAAATATACAGAGTGTTCCGTTTTTGAGAACCAACATGCAAGTGTGTTATTTTAAATACAACACCCTGTATATTTTTACGTTTTCTTGTAGAAAATTTAATTTCCTACAAAAAACATTTAACATGTCCTATACCTAAAATTGATATTTCTTGACTAATTTCGATTTTTAAACTTTTTCGAAAAAATAAAGGTTTAAAACAAATTATTTTTTTGCATCGTTATTTGACAAGATACGAAAACACTTTAAATACAAAAGTTGTTTGGAATTACGAACTGCATAACCCTGCATAATTTTCAAATATACAGAGTGTTCCGTTTTTGAGAACCAACATGCAAGTTTGTTATTTTAAATACAACACCCTGTATATTTTTACGTTTTCTTGTAGAAAATTTAATTTCCTACAATAAACATAAAGCATGTCCTATACCTAAAATTGATATTTCTTGACTAATTTCGATTTTTAAACTTTTTCGCAAAAATAAAGGTTTAAAACAAATTATTTTTTTGCATCGTTATTTGACAAGATACGAAAACACTTTAAATACAAAAGTTGTTTGGAATTACGAACTGCATAACCCTGCATAATTTTCAAATATACAGAGTGTTCCGTTTTTGAGAACCAACATGCAAGTGTGTTATTTTAAATACAACACCCTGTATATTTTTACGTTTTCTTGTAGAAAATTTAATTTCCTACAAAAAACATTTAACATGTCCTATACCTAAAATTGATATTTCTCGACTAATTTCGATTTTTAAACTTTTTCGAAAAAATAAAGGTTTAAAACAAATTATTTTTTTGCATCGTTATTTGACAAGATACGAAAACACTTTAAATACAAAAGTTGTTTGGAATTACGAACTGCATAACCCTGCATAATTTTCAAATATACAGAGTGTTCCGTTTTTGAGAACCAACATGCAAGTTTGTTATTTTAAATACAACACCCTGTATATTTTTACGTTTTCTTGTAGAAAATTTAATTTCCTACAATAAACATAAAGCATGTCCTATACCTAAAATTGATATTTCTTGACTAATTTCGATTTTTAAACTTTTTCGCAAAAATAAAGGTTTAAAACAAATTATTTTTTTGCATCGTTATTTGACAAGATACGAAAACACTTTAAATACAAAAGTTGTTTGGAATTACGAACTGCATAACCCTGCATAATTTTCAAATATACAGAGTGTTCCGTTTTTGAGAACCAACATGCAAGTTTGTTATTTTGAATACAACACCCTGTATATTTTTACGTTTTCTTGTAGAAAATTTAATTTCCTACAATAAACATAAAGCATGTCCTATACCTAAAATTGATATTTCTCGACTAATTTCGATTTTTAAACTTTTTCGAAAAAATAAAGGTTTAAAACAAATTATTTTTTTGCATCGTTATTTGACAAGATACGAAAACACTTTAAATACAAAAGTTGTTTGGAATTACGAACTGCATAACCCTGCATGATTTTCAAATATACAGAGTGTTCCGTTTTTGAGAACCAACATGCAAGTTTGTTATTTTAAATACAACACCCTGTATAGTTTTACGTTTTCTTGTAAAAAATTTAATTTTCTACAAAAAACATTAAGCATGTCCTATACCTAAAATTGATATTTCTCGACTAATTTCGATTTTTAAACTTTTTCGAAAAAATAAAGGTTTAAAACAAATTATTT
This sequence comes from Elmis aenea, assembly GCA_947652605.1. NCBI lineage: Eukaryota > Metazoa > Arthropoda > Insecta > Coleoptera > Elmidae > Elmis > Elmis aenea. The sequence goes on along the minus strand of OX393583.1, from coordinate 3,327,981 downwards.
TTTTGCATCGTTATTTGACTAGATACAAAAACACTTTAAATACAAAAGTTGTTTGGAATTACGAACTGCATAACCCTGCATAATTTTTAAATATACAGAGTGTTCCGTTTTTGAGAACCAACACGCAAGTTTGTTATTTTAAATACAACACCCTGTATATGTTTACGTTTTCTTGTAGAAAATTTAATTTCCTACAATAAACATTAAGCATGTCCTATACCTAAAATTGATATTTCTCGACTAATTTCGATTTTTAAACTTTTTCGCAAAAATAAAGGTTTAAAACAAATTATTTTTTTGCATCGTTATTTGACAAGATACGAAAACACTTTAAATACAAAAGTTGTTTGGAATTACGAACTGCATATTCCTGCATAATTGTTAAATATACAGAGTGTTCCGTTTTTGAGAACCAACATGCAAGTTTGTTATTTTAAATACAACACCCTGTATATTTTTACGTTTTCTTGTAGAAAATTTAATTTCCTACAATAAACATTAAGCATGTCCTATACCTAAAATTGATATTTCTCGACTAATTTCGATTTTTAAACTTTTTCGAAAAAATAAAGGTTTAAAACAAATTATTTTTTTGCATCGTTATTTGACAAGATACGAAAACACTTTAAATACAAAAGTTGTTTGGAATTACGAACTGCATAACCCTGCATAATTTTCAAATATACAGAGTGTTCCGTTTTTGAGAACCAACACGCAAGTTTGTTATTTTAAATACAACATCCTGTATATGTTTACGTTTTCTTGTAGAAAATTTAATTTCCTACAATAAACATTAAGCATGTCCTATACCTAAAATTGATATTTCTCGACTAATTTCGATTTTTAAACTTTTTCGAAAAAATAAAGGTTTAAAACAAATTATTTTTTTGCATCGTTATTTGACAAGATACGAAAACACTTTAAATACAAAAGTTGTTTGGAATTACGAACTGCATAACCCTGCATAATTTTCAAATATACAGAGTGTTCCGTTTTTGAGAACCAACACGCAAGTTTGTTATTTTAAATACAACACCCTGTATATTTTTACGTTTTCTTGTAGAAAATTTAATTTCCTACAATAAACATTCAGCATGTCCTATACCTAAAATTGATATTTCTCGACTAATTTCGATTTTTAAACTTTTTCGAAAAAATAAAGGTTTAACACAAATTATTTTTTTGCATCGTTATTTGATAAGATACAAAAAAAGTTTAAATACAAAAGTTGTTTGGCATTACAAACTGCATATTTCTGCAGAATTTTTAAATATACAGAGTGTTCCGTTTTCGAGAACCGACATTCAAGTTTGTTATTTTAAACACAACACCCTGTATATTTTTACGTTTTCTTGTAAAAAATTTAATTTTCTACAAAAAACATTAAGCATGTCCTATACCTAAAATTGATATTTCTCGACTAATTTCGATTTTTAAACTTTTTCGAAAAAATAAAGGTTTAAAACAAATTATTTTTTTGCATCGTTATTTGACAAGATACGAAAACACTTTAAATACAAAAGTTGTTTGGAATTACGAACTGCATAACCCTGCATGATTTTCAAATATACAGAGTGTTCCGTTTTTGAGAACCAACATGCAAGTTTGTTATTTTAAATACAACACCCTGTATATTTTTACGTTTTCTTGTAAAAAATTTAATTTTCTACAAAAAACATTAAGCATGTCCTATACCTAAAATTGATATTTCTCGACTAATTTCGATTTTTAAACTTTTTCGAAAAAATAAAGGTTTAAAACAAATTATTTTTTTGAATCGGTATTTGACTAGATACAAAAACACTTTAAATACAAAAGTTGTTTGGAATTACGAACTGCATAACCCTGCATAATTTTTAAATATACAGAGTGTTCCGTTTTTGAGAACCAACATGCAAGTGTGTTATTTTAAATACAACACCCTGTATATTTTTACGTTTTCTTGTAGAAAATTTAATTTCCTACAAAATACATTTAACATGTCCTATACCTAAAATTGATATTTCTTGACTAATTTCGATTTTTAAACTTTTTCGAAAAAATAAAGGTTTAAAACAAATTATTTTTTTGCATCGTTATTTGACAAGATACGAAAACACTTTAAATACAAAAAATGTTTGGAATTACGAACTGCATAACCCTGCATAATTTTCAAATATACAGAGTGTTCCGTTTTTGAGAACCAACATGCAAGTTTGTTATTTTAAATACAACACCCTGTATATTTTTACGTTTTCTTGTAGAAAATTTAATTTCCTACAATAAACATTAAGCATGTCCTATACCTAAAATTGATATTTCTCGACTAATTTCGATTTTTAAACTTTTTCGAAAAAATAAAGGTTTAAAACAAATTATTTTTTTGCATCGTTATTTGACTAGATACAAAAACACTTTAAATACAAAAGTTGTTTGGAATTACGAACTGCATAACCCTGCATAATTTTCAAATATACAGAGTGTTCCGTTTTTGAGAACCAACATGTAAGTTTGTTATTTTAAATACAACACCCTGTATATTTTTACGTTTTTTTGTAGAAAATTTAATTTCCTACAATAAACATTAAGCATGTCCTATACTTAAAATTGATATTTCTCGACTAATTTCGATTTTTAAACTTTTTCGCAAAAATAAAGGTTTAACACATTTTTAAAAATTTCACTTTAAAAACTGCATTAATAAAACAAAAACTAATAGTCATTTACTGTTTTTGCAGCGTAGATTCAAATTACGTTGATATTTAAGCTTAATTCATTAAAATAATTTACAGTGAAAATGTGGTTATGTATTTTGCATTCTTTAATTTTCTTTATTACAAGAAGTAGAAGTAAAACCATAGTTATTTATGTATCATAATCGATAGAAGGGATTAATATGTGTGTATAAATCTATCAAACTTGTCTGAAATCTGCCTTAGAAGGCTGTAATTGCTGTATTCAGTTGCCCCGACTGGTTATCTGCCGATTAAGGGCATCTTCAAGTATTTGAGTTGCGTTTTCATCGTTATTTAATAAGATACAAAAACACTTTAAATACAAAAGTTGTTTGGAATTACGAACTGCATATTCCTGCATAATTTTTAAATATACAGAGTGTTCCGTTTTTGAGAACCAACACGCAAGTTTGTTATTTTAAATACAACACCCTGTATATTTTTACGTTTTCTTGTAGAAAATTTAATTTCCTACAATAAACATTAAGCATGTCCTATACCTAAAATTGATATTTCTCGACTAATTTCGATTTTTAAACTTTTTCGAAAAAATTAAGGTTTAAAACAAATTATTTTTTTGCATCGTTATTTGACTAGATACGAAAACACTTTAAATACAAAAATTGTTTGGAATTACAAACTGCATAACCCTGCATAATTTTCAAATATACAGAGTGTTGCGTTTTTGAGAACCAACATGCAAGTTTGTTATTTTAAATACAACACCCTGTATATTTTTACGTTTTCTTGTAGAAAATTTAATTTCCTACAATAAACATTAAGCATGTCCTATACCTAAAATTGATATTTCTCGACTAATTTCGATTTTTAAACTTTTTCGAAAAAATTAAGGTTTAAAACAAATTATTTTTTTGCTTCGTTATTTGACTAGATACGAAAACACTTTAAATACAAAAGTTGTTTGGATTTACAAACTGCATATTCCTGCATAATTTTCAAATATACAGAGTGTTCCGTTTTTGAGAACCAACACGCAAGTTTGTTATTTTAAATACAACACCCTGTATATTTTTACGTTTTCTTGTAGAAAATGTAATTTCCTACAATAAACATTAAGCATGTCCTATACTAGGGTTTTTCGGATTCGGGTACCCGGATTCGGATTCGCCGAATCCTACAGCAAATATTCGGATTCGATATTCGGTCTAAGATTCGACGAATCTCGGATTAGGTCTCATTAATGCTACCACAACTTCAGAGAAAATACTTAATTTTGCAACAAATATTACTTACGAAACCATTGTTTGACGGAGAAGACAAAAATGAAGAAACAGATCATTCAACAGAGGGTGATTGCGGAATACTGCAGATGACGTTCAGTTGTTAACGATGGAAGAAGAGCTTAATCATATATTGGAAACGGTAAAATGCCTTATATTACCAAAGTCTCAAGATAAATTTGCCTACTTAAAAAAATGCATTATTTTCAAATGCCAAAATTAGAACGAACTATTTAGAAAAAGTATATCGAGCAATCATAACAATTAAACCAAGGTCAACCAATTCAGAGAGAACTTCTCTGAAGCTGAAGCAAAAAAATAACCTTGATTTTTATCTTAAGATTTTGCATTTTTTTAGGTTATTTCGCTTATTTTTGAAAATAGACATACAAAATATTATATCATTGTAAAGAGAAAAAAATAATCTTTAAATCAGTCATCACCTACTACGATTACCATTTAAAAAAAAGTTGTTTTGTCAAATATCTCGCACGGTAATTCATAAAAAAATCTGACTGTTGCCATCTTATAGCAAACCAAATCTACAAAACTTTTTCCTTTGGCGTTTTTGTGTATTCGCAACAATAGCCGAGACATTTAAGTTTGAAAAATTTTGATCGATTTCGGTTTTTTCGTTATATCACGCAAGCCATGGAATTTTTAAACAAAACAAGATCTGGTTTAAAATACACCCCTAAATAGCTAACTTTTGTCCCATTTGATCAACCTTGTATTTTCATTATTTCCGGAGATAGTAATAGTGTCCCATGGAAAAGTAAAACACCCTGTATACTAATATACTTGTTATTTTACTTCATACTTTAACAATGAAATACAGTGCCATTTTAACTGATTGAAGGCCGTTTGAATTATTAATATAAACATGAATTAACTTAACACCGTGTTAGTAAAACCCATTGATGCGCTACTGACAAAACTGACAACCGCTGACAAATATTGTAAATCGCCTGTAATTTTAAAATTTGCGCAAACTTTAAACACCATACGTACAATAATTTTTATGGCACTACAATTCATTTAATTTTAGAACTGGATTCGGATCCGGATTCGGATTCGTAAAATAATCGTGGATTCGATTCGGATTCGTCGAATCTAAAAAGACCGAATCTTCCCAAACCCTAGTCCTATACCTAAAATTGATATTTCTTGACTAATTTCGATTTTTAAACTTTTTCGAAAAAATAAAGGTTTAAAACAAATTATTTTTTTGCATCGTTATTTGACTAGATACGAAAACACTTTAAATACAAAAGTTGTTTGGAATTACAAACTGCATATTCCTGCATAATTTTCAAATATACAGAGTGTTCCGTTTTTGAGAACCAACACGCAAGTTTGTTATTTTAAATACAACACCCTGTATATTTTTACGTTTTCTTGTAGAAAATTTAATTTCCTACAAAAAACATTTAACATGTCCTATACCTAAAATTGATATTTCTTGACTAATTTCGATTTTTAAACTTTTTCGAAAAAATAAAGGTTTAAAACAATTTTTTTTTTGCATCGGTATTTGACTAGATACGAAAACACTTTAAATACAAAAGTTGTTTGGAATTACGAACTGCATAACCCTGCATAATTTTCAAATATACAGAGTGTTCCGTTTTTGAGAACCAACATGCAAGTTTGTTATTTTAAATACAACACCCTGTATATTTTTACGTTTTCTTGTAGAAAATTTAATTTCCTACAATAAACATACAGCATGTCCTATACCTAAAATTGATATTTCTCGGCTAATTTCGATTTTTAAACTTTTTCGAAAAAATAAAGGTTTAAAACAAATTATTTTTTTGCATCGTTATTTGACAAGATACAAAAACACTTTAAATACAAAAGTTGTTTGGAATTACGAACTGCATATTCCTGCATAATTTTTAAATATACAGAGTGTTCCGTTTTTGAGAACCAACACGCAAGTTTGTTATTTTAAATACAACACCCTGTATATTTTTACGTTTTCTTGTAGAAAATTTAATTTCCTACAATAAACATTAAGCATGTCCTATACCTAAAATTGATATTTCTCGACTAATTTCGATTTTTAAACTTTTTCGAAAAAATAAAGGTTTAAAACAAATTATTTTTTTGCATCGTTATTTGACTAGATACGAAAACACTTTAAATACAAAAGTTGTTTGGAATTACGAACTGCATACTCCTGCATAATTTTCAAATATACAGAGTGTTCCGTTTTTGAGAACCAACACGCAAGTTTGTTATTTTAAATACAACACCCTGTATATTTTTACGTTTTCTTGTAAAAAATTTAATTTCCTACAAAAAACATTAAGCATGTCCTATACCTAAAATTGATATTTCTTGACTAATTTCGATTTTTAAACTTTTTCGAAAAAATAAAGGTTTAAAACAAATTATTTTTTTGCATCGTTATTTGACAAGATACGAAAACACTTTAAATACAAAAGTTGTTTGGAATTACGAACTGTATATTCCTGCATAATTTTCAAATATACAGAGTGTTCCGTTTTTGAGAACCAACACGCAAGTTTGTTATTTTAAATACAACACCCTGTATATTTTTACGTTTTCTTGTTAAAAATTTAATTTCCTACAAAAAACATTAAGCATGTCCTATACCTAAAATTGATATTTCTCGACTAATTTCGATTTTTAAACTTTTTCGAAAAAATAAAGGTTTAAAACAAATTATTTTTTTGCATCGTTATTTGACTAGATACAAAAACACTTTAAATACAAAAGTTGTTTGGAATTACGAACTGCATAACCCTGCATAATTTTTAAATATACAGAGTGTTCCGTTTTTGAGAACCAACACGCAAGTTTGTTATTTTAAATACAACACCCTGTATATGTTTACGTTTTCTTGTAGAAAATTTAACTTCCTACAATAAACATTAAGCATGTCCTGTACCTAAAATTGATATTTCTCGACTAATTTCGATTTTTAAACTTTTTCGCAAAAATAAAGGTTTAAAACAAATTATTTTTTTGCATCGTTATTTGACAAGATACGAAAACACTTTAAATACAAAAGTTGTTTGGAATTACGAACTGCATATTCCTGCATAATTGTTAAATATACAGAGTGTTCCGTTTTTGAGAACCAACATGCAAGTTTGTTATTTTAAATACAACACCCTGTATATTTTTACCTTTTCTTGTAGAAAATTTAATTTCCTACAATAAACATTAAGCATGTCCTATACCTAAAATTGATATTTCTCGACTAATTTCGATTTTTAAACTTTTTCGAAAAAATAAAGGTTTAAAACAAATTATTTTTTTGCATCGTTATTTGACAAGATACGAAAACACTTTAAATACAAAAGTTGTTTGGAATTACGAACTGCATAACCCTGCATAATTTTCAAATATACAGAGTGTTCCGTTTTTGAGAACCAACACGCAAGTTTGTTATTTTAAATACAACACCCTGTATATGTTTACGTTTTCTTGTAGAAAATTTAATTTCCTACAATAAACATTAAGCATGTCCTATACCTAAAATTGATATTTCTCGACTAATTTCGATTTTTAAACTTTTTCGAAAAAATAAAGGTTTAAAACAAATTATTTTTTTGCATCGTTATTTGACAAGATACGAAAACACTTTAAATACAAAAGTTGTTTGGAATTACGAACTGCATAACCCTGCATAATTTTCAAATATACAGAGTGTTCCGTTTTTGAGAACCAACACGCAAGTTTGTTATTTTAAATACAACACCCTGTATATTTTTACGTTTTCTTGTAGAAAATTTAATTTCCTACAATAAACATTCAGCATGTCCTATACCTAAAATTGATATTTCTCGACTAATTTCGATTTTTAAACTTTTTCGAAAAAATAAAGGTTTAACACAAATTATTTTTTTGCATCGTTATTTGATAAGATACAAAAAAAGTTTAAATACAAAAGTTGTTTGGCATTACAAACTGCATATTTCTGCAGAATTTTTAAATATACAGAGTGTTCCGTTTTCGAGAACCGACATTCAAGTTTGTTATTTTAAATACAACACCCTGTATATTTTTACGATTTGTTCTAAATTTAATTGCACACAAAAAATATTTAGCATGTCCTATACCTAAAATCACAATTTCTCGAGTTATTTCAATTTTAATAATTTATTAATAAAAATGGTGGAGGTGCCGGGTATTTTAATATGGTAATACAAATTAATTAATATCTCTGTTCTAGGACAAACTACGATAAAACTTAAATGGGCTTGAAATAATTTGCAATTAATTCTTCAGATTCAATTCGTTAATCTGTTTGTAAGCCTTTTTTTTGTACGACCACTTCGTTAAATGAATATTACTGTACAACCTGCTTGCATAGTAAGAGGGTCTTAATTTATTACCATCCCCAGTAGACTTTCTTTGTATTTTGTTTGGTAATAAAATTAAAATCAAACAACTTTAACGTAAAAACAACACTCTTTAGTTAGCTTATTCAATTTATGGTTCACTAATAATATTAAACAAAACTAATTATAACTTTTGTTACAGGTTCACAGCTTGCAGAAATAATACAACAATACCCAGCTAGTATTGGTGTCTATAAAATTCTGCTAAGGACGGTTCTTTAGGTCCAAAATGAAATAAAAGAAAATTTTAAAAGCAGAAGGTGCGAAAAACAGTTTAGCAAACCTGAAAGTTGAAAATCATTGGACTAGCGGTGAGTGAATTTTAAAAAATTGTTTTTTTTTATGTAAATAAGTCTATTGTGTTTTAAACGAATTTGGTAGATCATTATAAATGTTTAATCATTTATACCTAAAAGAGGAATATTTGAGTGTAATTTATTTTCCTGAACGTCAATTTAAAGCCTTTACAGTTTCTAGTCGGATAAATGTGAAGCTTAGAAGTTTGGGTTATACATATATTTTGACCAAAGATGTAGAAGCAGTTTATTTACTCCTGTAGGTACCTGTTTGTAAATGCAACAACAAAATTACAATAATTGATTCTCCTCCCATAGATATGAACAGAATTTGAAGCTTCCAAATGGGTTTCTGTTGTTTTTACGCCAACTCGCCAAAGAATTAGTAGGATTATATAACTGCTACATCAAAAAAGATCAAATAACAAGGTTTTTTTTAAACTTCAACGAAGTTAACTAATATGGCGATATTAGCAAAATTATCTTATTGTGTTTGCACAAGAATAAATGAGTTGCTATTTCTAGTAGGCGGTGTCTCTTGATTTTCTTCGAAAAGTGTTGTTAATAATGTGCTGTTGCTATTGTTTGTGAACAAAAAAGTTCTTGAAAAATGCCTGCCCTTATTATATTTGGTTTGTATCTACCTTATTTAACTTAAAAGAAGTAACTGGAAAAGTTTATGAACACAATACTAAATAAACAATTGTAGAATGTTAACTGTGTTGTTTTTTAATATGGCACGGTCAAAGTGAAATAAAAAGCAGACGTCTGTGTCTTTATTCCTATATTTGTACTTTTTTTTTTGAGTTAATATGAGATAGCTTTGATGAAACTTGTAATTTGGTTCACAGCGGTCTTGCTGGAAGAGTTTTAATATTAGCACAGCAAAAAAAGTGTTTATAAAGTTTGGAAAAAGTTTTTGTTGTAATGTTTGAAGTTTCACAATTTTTTATATTACTTTTAGTAGCATGTATTTAAGAAAAGCTTCTGTTTTTATTAATATCTCTGAACAGCTAGTAAATTTGTATCTACCGGGTAATTCAGTTTGAGTGTCGTCTCCCTGTTACTACATTATTTTCACAGAAACCCCCTATAAATCCAATGTTTTTTTTAATCACTTGAAGTTTTCTATACAGGGTGTCCCAATTATACACCGCCAAAAAGTAGGTGCATATTTCTGAGTGAAAATGATGACCATTTGTCAAATATTTTGTTATCTGAAAATGCTTCCTTTCAAAGTTAGAGACCTCCAAAGTTGCAAGAAAAAATAATCAAAAAATCGATTACGTCCTAGCCGTTTAAGCTAGAGCTATCAAACTTGGCCGAAATGTTTAGGTGTTTCCCAATGACTTTGTGGGATAACTAGAAAGAAAACACGTAATTGGAAGTATGATTTATAGTTAGGTCATCCGCTTACCAAGCGAACAAGCTTTAAGTCAAGCATGACATTAGCCAACTAAGTTTAGTAAAAAAAATATTTGAGGTGTATAAACAGAGTTTGTCGATGCATCTTTAGCGCTAATTTTCTCGAAAACGGCTACGTTTACGGCAAAAAACAAAGAGGGACGAATTTTTTCCTCTTAAGTCGTACTTTCTTTTGGACGAATGACATTTTCAATTTTATTCCAGAGAAAAAAATTCTGAAGATGGTAAGCGAATGACCTGACTATAAGTCATACTTCCAATTACGTGTTTTCTTTCTAATTATCCCACAAAGTCAATGGGAAACACCCAAACATTTCGGCCAAGTTTGATAGCTCTAGCTTAAACGGCTAGGACGTAATCGATTTTTTGATTTTTTTTTCTTGCAACTTTGGAGGTCTCTAACTTTGAAAGGAAGCATTTTCGGATAACAAAATATTTGACAAATGGTCATCATTTTCACTCAGGAATATGCACCTACTTTTTGGCGGTGTATAATTGGGACACCCTGCATAAATAATCACATCAAAATATTTTTTCTACAATGTAATATACGAGACAAGCGATAGTCCACTTTTTCTTCAATTACACAGTATTTTTGTTTATTTAGTCATGAGTTCTTCTACTATTAGGTGTAGGACTGTTGAGTTGTGTTGTGCTGACTTTTTTTCATGTTTTTCTGCCTTGTGCTAGCCTTTTTATGTCTTTCCATTTGATGTTTCTATCCGCTGCTGCATTTTTTAACTTGGTCTTGCCAAGTTTTTCTCGGTCGACCTCTTTTGTTTTTTCCCTGTGATCTTGTTTCATAGGCTTTTCTGGTTAACCTTTCTTCTTTCATCCTATAAATGTGACCCAACCATCCCGACTGTCTCTCTTCTATTTTTGTTTCAAACTGATTTTATCTTTAATTGTTCTCTATATGTTTCATTTCTGATTCTATGTTTTTTTGTTTTTCCTTGGTTTTTCCTTGGATTTTTCTTGGAAATCTCATTTCAGCTGCATTCACTCGGCTAGTATTTTTATTTGTGAGTGTCCACGTTTCACTTCCGTATAAAAGTGCCGGAGTTACCACCTTTTTGACCACTTCCAATTTTGTTTGTTTTGGGACTTCTCTATTTCCAAAAAATGTTAAATATTCTTCCCACATTTCCTGTCCTTTCGCTTATTTGCTTGTCCATTCCTCCATTTTTCTCTTTGATCGCTCCTAAATATTTAAAGCCTGTTCTAACCAAATATTATTATGAAAATAATTGTTGTACAAAGCCCAATTACATTTCGCTCTAAATTAAAAGTTTCCCAATTGCTATTATCGTAAAAAACTTTTTTTTTTCATTGCTGTAAAATACATTTGTAGTCAGTGTGCGAAACTGTTAAAATTCGTATAATCTCATGTGCTTTTGTAGCCTATGTAGGATTTTTACCAAGTTTCGGTGAATATTCATGAATCTGGGTAAACACATGGTCGGAGAAATTTGCAAATTTCACGCACCAACTAAATATACATATGCATGTGTAATCCCGTCATTTCATTAGCAAGTGCCACAGACGTTTTAATTCGAATGTAATTTTTTTCGTGCGAAAAAAGATTCCGTTCTTCGAAGCTAGTTGTTTTTTTAACAGTTTTTTTTTGTTAATAAACGCATGTAAACTAAACCGTAATTAAGTTTCAACGAAATTAACTAAGCTTAATTTTTGCAAATGTGATGAATACAAATAACGTGTTACTTTTTTTTCTAAATTATATATCACCAGATCAGCAATCTGACTTGTTATAGGATGAAGATGAATCTTCCATTATTTTGTGTTGTACTTTCTTTCTTTTTAATATAGATTCCTTGGGTAGTTCTTTTCTGGCCTTTTTAATTTGTTTATCTTTCTTCTCCCTTTTAGGTTTCTTCGAGTCTTCCTTCTCTTTTAATTTTTTTAATGCTTCTTTTGATGTAAGAATATCACCAATGTTGTCAGTTAATTTTATCCTTTTGGTAAGATGATTTTTTTTGGTCAAATTCTCGCAAAGTTTGTGTTTAATAAAGTTTTCTAATGAACTAGTGTGTCCTGAGATGTTTGATGTATTCTCGAGCCTGTCTATGCTTGGTGTCTCTTTAACAGCAAGGGAAGAGTGATTTTCTTCATCAGCTTCAGGAAATAATTGATCTTGTGTTGAAGATGTTGAAGTTTGTTCTTGTGCGGAAGATGTTGATGGCTGGCTATCTAATGTCAATACTGGTGATGCACATTGATGGATTTGCTGCACAGCGACGTTGACTTGTTGATTTATAACTGCAGAAGTATTAGCTGGAGGTTCATCGACTTGTTCAGGATCTATACCAACAAGGCTAGATTGGCCACTTTTAAACCTCTGAAATTTTATGGGATCATAGGCTTCTTCAGGAAATTTTGAATGGTCAGCAGGAAATAGTCCTTTTGGTGCCACAAGTCTGACATCTTTTGGATCGTGACAAAAGCCTGATTCGTCACAGTTAAATATTAGTCCACCATCCTCTGAAGCTATCTTCTCTTGCTTTAAAACTTTTTTTAAATTATCATACCAGTTCATTATTGTATATGGATCAGCACCTCTCACTCTCTGTTGGCCCAATATTTCACCTTTTCTAATAGACAATTCAGAATGTCTCTTAAGAAAATTGTTAAGCCATATGTCCCCAGGACCCTTTTCATTCCATCTTGTTTTTATTTTTGCATCATTTACAAATTGAGTCACAAATTTAAGTGTTCAAGCTTCGTAAAACCATATCCTAAAGTCCCACATTGTTTTAGAAATAAAGCAAGTGTGTTTTCGTCATCAACGGATAATTCAGGTTTTCTTCCACCTCCGATAACAAGTTTTTCTTTTTTGTAATGCTTTCCCAATGTTGATTTAGGTACATTGTATTTGTTCGCCGCTGCTCCCAAAGAATAACCTTTATTTTTAACAGCATCTATTGCTAATTCCATAGCCTTAGAATCATAAACGTATCTCTTTTTGTCAGATTTTCTTTTTCCCGTCATTTTAACACTAAAATGAAGTTTTTACTCGATAAATGCAAATCTCTTATTACCAAGATACCTGTCTCTTATTACCACATAATTTTAAAAAAGTTCTCTAATAAGAGACACTAAAATAACAGTGAACTTTTCAAACTAGTTGAAACGATGTTTCTTTCACTAGCACGTAACCTCAAAATGTCTGATTTAAAAATACAATCTCGTCATTAAAACAACAAATGACACTACTTTTTAACATTACGTGGTAATAGGAGACAATGTTCGCAGGCCCATCAAATGCATCTTTTTATTTAAATCGTATTTATCAAAAAAATAAAAGCTAATTTCTTACCCTTATATTTTGCGCGCACTAACAACAAACTAAATAATGTATTCCACTTTACTTACTTCTTCGGCACTTCACAGTTTTTAGTATACAAGCGTTGTCTCTTAATACTGCTGTCTCTTATTACAGTGCTTTCCCCTACATGGTGTAATTGTGTTTCACTCTTAGTAGTATGACTAAAATAGTATAACTAAGTAGTATAACCCCGTATTGAGCTATATCAATATGAGCATCTTACCGTAGATAAAAGTAAAATCTAAAAAGATATGCAACAAATTACTATAGTCCTAGTGAGGTACGGTACAGCACAAAACATTAATGTGTGACATATTTTTCACCAATTACCCAACAATAAAAACACATTACCTAACCCTTCGCAATTTTACATTTTAATAGTCGAAATTCTACATTTTATGTGTCATAATGTACCATAAAATATCTAATATACAACAGCCTAGGGACGACAAAGAGGAAAGCTTCAGCGTAAATATACAGTCTTCATAAATTATCAAATTGCGCCATGAATTCTAAACGTGTTTTTCACATTTTGTAAACGGTTCGTGAGTCAAAGAGTTAAAGTTACGTTTAAAATGCTTTAGACGGAATTAACTCGGCCTGTTTGTTGAATAAATTGTCACAGATGTTTAACTGGACGGTGAAAAAACAGAATTAAAACTGAATCGCGACCACTGCAAAGCTTAATTCTTTGCAATTTAAATGTAAATGAGATGAGCAAACTGCATTTAACACGAAATAAAAACACGTTTAATGTTTTTAACGACAAAACATAGCTTATTTTGTTAATAAAACGGTAATTTGTTGCTTTGCGAAGGCAGACGATCACTTCAAAGGGATTTTGAAGCGAATAAATATTGAATCGTATCTTTAAACAAATGTGTTATTTCTGTACTGCGTTATATTTTCAGAACCTATTTAGTATCTTGTATTTCCCTTGCGATTTGTCACTCACATCTGTGTTCAAGAGAGCTTATCAAATATAAAGTTACGTATAACATCGGGCGAAACCCGAAAAAAAACTTTTTCGTGGGCCCGCGCGAAATTTTCCAATTATCACCGCCCCAATATGCGAGTTGTTGAAAAACAAGCGATTAGAGTTATGGCGCATGCCCAGGGGGCGCGCGTTTCCGGTGAACTAATTTAATTTGTTTCCGGTTGTGTTGCACCTAGACCACAGAAAACCCAGGTTGTACAAACCTCATTCTATGTAGCGTTAAAATACGTCCAGGGAAGCGTTATTTCGTTACAAAAGCTTTGAAGATGATACTGTTTGACGTGTGTTTAGTATAATATTTATGTCTCGTGTCTGGGTTTCTTTTGGTAAAAGAATGATGGAATTTTGGTGTCTGGTGTTTGCGGATTACCTTAAACTTTTTGCATATATCTTGCTGACAACATGATCGTTTTAAGGACTACCGTTGCACTGATGATTTGTTTGAAGAGGGATATTGTTACCACCGTAAAAGATCGAAAACGTTAAAAAAAAAACATATTTCTTAGCGTTTTTATTATGTGGCATTCAAGGAAATAATAATCTTTGATACAAATGTATTTTTAAGCCCGATAGCGTTTGGTTTTTAAGTTATTTATATGTCACCTGAAATGGCCCAAGGAATGTTTCAAACTTCATTATCATCTCGAATTTTATTTGTTCTTAGAGAACCCCAACAAATTTATTATGAAATAGTCACTCAAATCGTCCTACGTAAGATATTTTATGATATATCTTCCATTTAGTACCAATTCATGCGCAAGTTAATATGGGAAATTGTAGCTTGATAATTATGTCGGGTATTGGCTGCATGGTTTCTTATATTCTTTCCGAACAGATCAACATTATTTCTTATAAAAGGAATGTATAGGTTGTAAAAAGTCAAAATTTCTTTGTCAAGTGTCTTTACAGTGATCTCGGTAATTTAGACCAAAAATATTTCTTATACATCGCTTTTGTATAATAAAGAGGCGTTTGGAGTCACTAGCGTTACCCCAAAAAATTACAGCATAGCGTAACCTAGATTCAACATATAAATGATTATGCAGTTTTGGCCGCGTTTGTATTGACCAATTTTTTTAGGTCTTTTAGTGCGAAAGTGTACCGTGACAGGCTTTGTGACAGGCGTTCGATGTGGTATGACCAGTCCAGCCTAGAGTCAATACATAAACCAAGAAATGATATTGTATTATCAACATTAATAGTTCTGAAATTATTTTAAAGTTTTAAGTCGGAGGTTATTTTACTTTGTAAAAATTTTATTGTTTAATGTGAACCAATGTTGAAGTTGGCCTATACAGTCAAAGAGTATGTTCAGAATTTTTGGAATCCGAGTCACTAATAATAGCAATGTCATCGGCAAATTGTCTAAGGGAAGTTTTGGCAAAATCACTAGTGTACAGTATGTATAAGACTCCTTTTTTGATTTTCTTCTTGTTGGGTCTTAGAAATTTACCTGACGAGTCTTTTTCGGCAGCATATTGGTTTCTTTTCCGAGAGACAAGATTTTATAAGATTATGGGCGGTCCCTCGTGTACCATTGTGTTTTAATTTCGTTAGCAGTATCTCGTGGTCAACACTATCGAAACCTTTTGAGAGATCAACACACATGACCATGGTGTGTTCGTCTTTATTGAGAGATTGAAGTACATTGCCATGTAAATAGCGCGGGTAGTTGTTTTGCCTTTTCTTGATATTCTTTCGTCAAGAAGAAATTAGTTTGTTATTAGTTATTTTAAGTAATGAATCCATTAAATCTCACCTATCGATGTTTAAAAGCGTATCTTCTAGAAAACAAGTTAATTTGCGAAGCAATAAAAATTGCTAGATAACGAATGATTTACTTGAACATTTTTTGTAAATAACAAATCATAAAAAGTATCCAAAATACAAATAATGCAAGATTAATATGCTTTTTTCACAAATTGTATGAAGATTAGGGAAGGAATTATGTACATTATTTCGAGATGGTATTGATAAGTTTCCATCCTAGCCTAGAAGAAAGCTTAATATCTGCAGAGTAGCATTTTTTTTTATGTAACATGCTTAAGTCTATGTACTTATCAAAACGTTCATTAAGAAACTCTTACGCTTGTGGAACAAATCCTTTTCTTCTATAAACCAGGTCGTAACAACATCGATCACAATCTTGTTTGACGTAAATCTTTGTCATTTGATGGCTTTTTTGAGCAGCGGGAATACATGATAGTCTGAAGGGGTCAAATCGGGGGAATGTGGTGATTGTTCATAGATTTCAAAGCCGTTTTTGCTCATTTTTGCAGTGCAACAAGAGACTTGTGGACAGGGGTATTTTCAAAAGTTTAGCCCGAAATCTTGTTAACAAAAAACAATAATAATATCCAGTCTTTTTATACTTTAACTTGCACATAGATGCAAGTTAAATTACGGTTGTAAGGTAAGCAAACACCCTGTATTTCCATCGAAAATAGTTCAGGTGATATGCTTAAAGTTTTGCAACGCAAGATACCCAAACGTGATGGGGTTAAATTATTTTGCACCGGAAAGTTTTTACCCCGAGTTAACCCTATGGACACGTCCCCAACCTAACACTCCACTATCACCCTGTATGTAGTTACAAAACTATGGCTTTACACATTAGCATTTCCGTGGTCTGTCACGCAAAGTGCTTTAAAACAAATTAACAAAGTTCTGCGAATCCACTAGGTACCTTAATCGCGTTAGCTTGAACTTGGGCCAGACAACCTACTATGGATAACTTGATTTTTGGAAGAGCGAATTTTGCAACAGGCCTAATGTCTATTATCACTTTGGGTAATTGGTTAAAGTGGCGAATAATTTTTCCCGATCAAGACTATACTATAGTACATACAGGGTGCGTAATCTATATGGGACACTAATCGAATCTTGAAACGGTAAGAGATACATTCAGTTAATTGAGACAAAACGTTTTTATTGTAGAGAAGTACTCAGCATTGCAATTTTAAAAAAAAACCTATTGCAACCCTATATACCATACTTGTTACCGATTCACCCCACCAAAAGTTACTCAAAATTCTAAAAATAACAAAAAAGCCTGCTGTGGATCGCTCAGCAAGCGATAGTCGAGCTTCACTGACTAAAAACCTAGCCTGATACGTGATCTGGAATTGTTCCAGTGTATACGTTAGCAGTGATGCAAAGAATTGCTTTTCAGCGTAAGTTCTACTCCAAATGTATGCAGAGATACTGCAAACGACTGCTTGAAAAGCATTGTAAGATGTATGTAATGAGAAGTCGACGAGAAAGCTCTTGGAAAATTGTTTTTAAACATACTGGAGATGTTATCATGACAAGTGCATTTTTAATTATAATTTCTTGGTTTTAAGTTAACAGAATATTCTTTTCCTAGCGTGTTTTACTGACGTTAAAGATAATATAACGTTCTTCGCCGCGTCCTAGCTGTAAGGGATATGAAATATACGTTTTTAACTGTGTTGTTTCTTGTTAAATTGTTGTGGAATACTTGTTCTTTCATATTTAAAGCTACAATTTCTACAGAGCATTAGTATTGTGGATTGCATTACCTTTGAAGATATTCCACTTATATTCGTTTTCTTGGTTACTTATACAGGGTGTGTATAAATTGGCGCTATACGTGGCGATGTTCTTCGTAAAATTTTAAGTCGAAAATATTAACACAAAAATGTTTTATCATGCTTGCTGTGTCTGCAAGAGGTCCTAAAAATTTTGACATTCAGTGCTTTATTAAGCGTTATTATATTTAATATTTGTTAATAACAAATCTGCGATTCGGTATAAAAATAAATTTCGAATAATATTTTTTCCTAGATATTGTGTTTTTCCTTAAATCTATGTTGAAATCCAAGCGAATCGTCAATTGGATGACAAATCAGGTTCGTTATAACTATTTGCGCTTCCTGTATATTTAGGAACAAGTTTATAGGAACAAATAATGCCCTTAACTGATTAAAACCTTTCAAGTTCTTCTCTGCAAAGGCAGAATTCAACAAAAGTCACCAAGATCAAAGAGCAATGGAATATACTTTAATCTACTAATCGCTTTCCCTTAGTGATTAATTCTCTAAATCGACTTACAAACGAAAAAAACAAGGAATTTTACCTACGAAGTTTTACGACGAACTAATAAATTTCACTCGCAAAATATTACTTGTTTTTGGCAGACTTCTCCTGACTGTATATCAAGAAGGACTGGAGATAATATGGTATCCCAAACCGACTGTAATTTAGCTCTAGCCAGGCAAAAGCGGTCAAGGATTCTTTAAGTTATACACTTGGAGCGTCCCTAAATTTGCCATGATTCAAAATTGCTTTGTTTATTTCATATTCGGTAGTTGTTTACGAGTTGCGAGACAAATTTATGCAATGTTTAAGCGATTTAATTCATTAAGTAGCAAATTATATTCATACAAGTCACCAAGGTTCAAAGAAAAATGAGAAATGGCACGCAAAATATTTTGAACATACAGTAATTCAAATTCAAATATTCCTTTATTCATCCATTTGTAATATAAAGTATTGTACAGGCCATATACGTATAGTAAATGTAATAAAATTACTTTTTTTATAATTAAGTTGAAAGTTATTTATCAAACAGATTTCAAAAAACCAGGGTGGGAAAAGTAGAATCAAAGGCAATTATTAACGAGTTAGGTGTACCACAAGGATCAGTTTTAGGTCCAGTTTTATTCAATATTTACATACATGACATTACGCAGACAGTTAAATCGTGTGACATGCATTTATTTGCAGATGATACGTTAATTTCGGTATCAGGTGAAGATTTACAAACAACAGTTAATGTCATAAACGAAGATTTAATTGAAGTAACAGATTGGTTTAAAGCTAATAAACTGGAGTTGAATGTATCTAAAACAAAATGCATGGTAATAGGTAGTACACAATTCAGCAATATGTCAAATGTTAACGTATTTATAGAAAATAATAAAGTAGAGATAGTTGAAGAGTTTAAATACCTAGGGGTAATTATAGATAATCATCTAAAATTTAAAAAGAACATAGATTATATTGTAAAAAAAGTTGGTTCAAAAATTAGTTATTTTGGGAGAATATCGAATAAATTAAACTTTGAAGCTAGGATATTGGTCTATCATACAATAATAGAACCATACTTTAATTATTGCAGTAGCATAATATTTCTAAGTAATGAGGGGGATCTGAAAAAATTACAAAAGCAGCAAAACAGAGCTTTGCGTATCATATTACAGTGTTCTAAATTAACTAAAATTGAATATATGCATAATAAGTTGGGGTTCCTTAATATATGGCAAAATACAGTGTATAACGTTTTGGTTCTAATATATAAATGTATAAACAATATGATGCCAGGATATATGAGTAAATATCTGATATACAACAAAGAACAGCATGATTATGAAACAAGACAAAGAGAACATTTTAGACTGCCTAAATGTAAAAAAAGTAGTACACAGAACTCGCTCTATTACAAAGGGCTAAAATTATTTAATCAATTACCAAACGAATTAAAATATTCTGTTAATCTGCATGCGTTTAAAGAAGGTTGTAAGACCCATGTAAAACTGCAATTTTAATTTGAAGTACTAGTTGTAAAGATTGATGTATAAATAGTTTCTTTTATAACCAAATAAAGCCTATTATTATTATTATTATTATTATTATTATTATTAAGAGTGAGAATATTAGTATCCAAGTATTTTTTTAATAAATTTAGAATCCTGCACCTCCATATTCTCAACTTCAGTCCTTGTACTTGGCCTTAAGGAACAGAACAGTCATCTGCGTATGCTATCAGAGAGCCATGAATATTATTAGATAGTAGTAGATTATTAATATAAATTAAAAATAATACTGAACCTAGAACTGTTTCTTGAGGCACACCACATGTGATAATTTTTGAGGGACTAGAGTAACCACCTACTTTAACAATTTGACGTCTATCAGATAAATAAGTTTTAAATAAGTTAAGGGCACTACCTCTTATTCAAATTGAATTTAATTTTTTAAGTAGTATAATATGGTTCACGGTGTCAAATGTTTTTGCTAAGTCTAGGAATATGGCGGGACATGGGGTTGTCCAGAGAGCTATACAGTTTTCCTGTTAGTTCAGCAATGGTTTCATGTTGCTAACGAACCCGAATGCTTATCTGAGATGATTTTATTAGTGTTGAGGAATAAAGTAAGCGGTAGTTTTATTAATTTTTCACAAATTGTTGTTATATTTGAAAGAACAGAAAAAGGGCGGTAATTATTTACATCAGGGGGTGATCCAAATGTATATATTGGGGTCACAAAAGCCACTTTTAATTTTTCAGGAAAGTGTCGTTGAAGGAAACAGTTATTAAAGATAATACTAATGGAGCACACTACGTCCAAAATATTATTTATCTGTCCAATTTAAATAGATTTTACGACGCTATAGTCACATTGTACATTTTGGAAAACAATTTTTAACTGTATTATCCTTTAAGGGTAATAAATTATGTACAAATTTGTAAGGTAAATATTGGTTGCGCGTTAATTTCAGACCTGTTTGAACTTTTTCCTCATCTCCCAACTTTACCCACAAATGCCCTAAAAATAGCTTTTAGCAAAATCACTCAACATTTGTTATTTCTATATTTAATTAAGCCCCTTTTACCGTACGCATAATTAATTTTCCCCAAGGATAATTTACGACTAACTGGACAATAAATCAAGCAACCATTTGTGTGTACATAATATAACGGGAACATTTTTGAATCCCGATAATTTTGTCGTTATTAATGTTACACACGAAATTGGTAATGAACGAGGTGCGCAAAACAAAATTTGCATCAGTTGTTTGTGGAACATCTGACGTTAGTTCACGCAGGGTTATCGAAAAATTCCGTTGCGTTTTATTTGACAGGCTTTTAAAATTGCTGCAAAATGAAAAAGATGTTTCATATCCCATAAACGAAACTGAAATAAGAAAGCTAAATGCCAATTCCAAACAGTTGACTACGCAAAACAAAATCGATCTGTTTGTTTTTGTTTTGGCATTTGTTTAAATAAATGAACATCGGCTTTAGCAAAAAAAATATTTGAAACGTACCTTTTGTATTTGTTTTAAACCCCAACACCTCCTATTTTGTAGAAAAACAACTGCTAGAATCTGTTCCACACTCAAAACATATTTAAACTACACTTTTCGCACTACAAGTATTAAAATAACACTAGCGATTAAAGTTTATTGATATAATTTTTAAGTTTTTAATGTTGGTCAACTATTCCGCGGACGCGAGAGGAAAAACCGGATGAGTTTTCCCCCTGTAAGCTCGACGAACACTGAGCTTTCCAATGTGAAAAGCCTTAAGGGGAGGGAAATGATTCTATGCACAGGCGCAGCTAAATAAAGAAATTGCAATAATTCAATTTGTATATGGATTTTGTTTCAATCCAATTATCTGTTATTGGTTTTTGATTCATCTTGTTACGTTTTCAACACTAGTTATCATGGTGAAATCTGTTTTGCTATGCAAAAGTAATGGCGGGAATTTCCATTTGTAAGCCACATCTGTAAAATACGATAAGTTTTGATGATGAAATTATGTAAATAATTGTGTGCGGATAAAATTGATTTGTGTTCTTATTTAAAAGTTACAGTACATTAGACGTTTCAAATCAAGGAAGCATCCGGATTTTGCAATATTGCGTTACCATTTTTATATCGTGAAACTAATGACTAATTTATTATTATTTAGTTTATTGGTAAATACATGGGATTATTTTATTAAACTAAACCATACAAAAGTTGGAGACTGACGATAAATAAATTTAAAACAGAATACATTGCTGTAGGTGGACCCAGTCAAGCTTTGCAACTTGAAACTTACACGATTTCAAATGTTAATTATCTACAAAAAATTGGCATTGAAATAATGGACATTGCCAAAAGCACACAGGAAATTAGAAACCAAATAGAACAAGGAAAATCCATCGTTAGACAGCTGCATGGCCTATTATGGAACCGAAAAATAACTAAAAATTATTTATTTTTTAGCAGTGATGTGAGTGTGTCATATGACCGCGTCATGACAGTTTGTCATGACGGTCATGACGTCACGTCACAATGATTTTAAATGACCGTGACCATTCTAACCTTCAAAATTCAAAATGACAGTTTTTCTAACATCCAAAAATGACAGTTTTAAGTTTACATGGTGGTTGTCACTTGATTTGTGTTAATCTTAATTGTTGCAATATCGTTATTAAAAATGTAAATACCACTATATGAAGTATTCTGAAAGTTGGTAAACACGTTATCCTGCAAGTTCGCAGCAAAAGGTAGCTACTTATGGTTGCCAATGTTGTAGAAAGAGATACGGAATTCATGCCACTAGAATGGCAGAACATTTAATTACAACATGCAAGAAATGCCCAGAGCATGTAAAATTAAAGTTGAAACGCAAATAAAAATTTTATTAAAAAAAATTAGCTCTCAGCATAAGTAGTCCAAAATCATCTTCAAATCCCTCGACTTCTAGAGCCTTCTCTGAAGAAATACAATACCCAGTTAGAGATACTGATACTAATAATTCTGCTTTTTATTTATTATTCCTATTATATGTATATTAATTTTATACCATTGTTATAAAAATAATCATAAATGACGGTCATATGACCGGTCATGACGGTCATGACGTCACAATCATAAATGACCGTCATTTCACATCACTGTTTTTTAGTCATGAGTCCTTCTACTGTTGTAGGTGTAGGACTGTTGAGTTTTGTTGTGCTTTTTATGTCTTTCTATTTGATGTTTCTTTTCGTTTTAACTTCGCCTTGCCAGGTTTTTCCCTGTACTCTTTTGTTTTACTTCTTTAATTATACCATCTATAAATACTAAGAATAAACCAATTTGTTCAGTTATTAATTAGTGAAATTTAGCTAGGTTAGATGAGGTTTGATGGCTCCCAAATTAAAAGTTAATCACAATATTTCCAGAACAGTTACTTTAAAGAACGCGTGTTTAGAAATGTAGTGGGAAAAGATGTTTGAGAGATTGTGAAATCTACCCCTGGCCATCTTTGTAGACAAGCAATTCTTAATTTTAATAGGGCAAGACAAAGACATCATCAGTTAAGGATTCAAATTTCAATTAAACCCAAAACTTAGCCCGTAGCTTCTAAGTTAAGAGATTTTTGAATGGTGGGGCTTAACGAAAATGAATCTTTCAGTGTTTTCTATATTTAAATTCAAAATAACTACCTTTTTTGCAGACTTTGCCGAACCTTATTGTTTAATCTATTTAAGTGAATTGTTTTAAATTTTAATAAAATGTAGGTTTGGTTGAACATCACATAACAAATTTGTAAAAATACTTCCTTAATAAATAAAAATATTATAGTTTTCAAGACTGTAATCTTTGCGTCAGTACTGTATTTTTAAAGTTATTAATTGTGTAAATGTATTTACAATGACTTTGATTTCAAACACATCATATTGGTGAAAAAAAGTTCCTATTCATAAGAATAAATGTGACAGAAATAGTTTAAATTTGTTATTTCTTAATACATGTTCTTTTAGTCTTAAACATAGCTATAAATTCCTTATTTTTCTTATTGTTGTTTCCTTCTATACTTATTATCTGTGTGTATGTGTGCTGGTTTTCTGTAAGCATTCTATTCTAGGGTACCATTTTTATTTTTAGAAAACCAAAATAGGCAGTTGCTATTCTTATATTGAAAGTTTAAACTGATTTGGTAATTAATTTGATGCAAATTAATCGCCGAGCGTTTGCTAAAGGTATCATGACATTCCACAACATCCTTATTTTTAATAGCAACGTAATTTCATGTTATTTTCGTTGCCGCAAAATGTTTTAATCCGGCTCTGTTAAGTATTCGGCTCCACAATACAATAGAAAACCAAAAGCAATCATTAAAATCGTCTTTGCTTGCGCTTGACAAAGTTGCAGGTCAGCAGTTACGTTTTAACGAAGGAAAACAAAATCAAAACTGCATATGAGGTGCATCTGACGGGAAACACGAACTGAAATGCAACTCAACTGCTGTTTTGTCAACTTGGGGTAATAACGCGCTAGTTAACTTTGTCGGAAATTACCACGAATAATGAAATGACTATTAGATCCCTTCCTTTGCCAGGTTCGGATCGAATTTTTCCTGGAATTGCTCGAACACAAGCAGAATAAAATTATGTAGTGGGTGTTTGATGTACGCCTACTGACTTCGGTTTTAATAAAAACCGAACTCTATGCAAGTTGATGTCTATCGGGTCCTAACACAGGTATCCAAATAGTGTTAAAAAAAATCTTACATGAAGAGGTTGTTCAAAAATTTCATCAACTTTTAATTTTTATATAGAACTTCCTAAATAATATTTACTTTAAGTGGGGTAGCTTAATGGTTTGTTGTTGTTGTTTTATTTATTTTAAAATATTTAGAGGTTTGCATTTTATTTAATTTAAAATTGTTCCTTTGTTTGGTGTTTTTAATGAATTGGACATAATAGCCAAATAATTTTTGAAATTTATATCGTCATTTAGATACACAATAATTGTAACATACGTCCTAAATAATTGGTAGAGTCTCACAAAGCATAAATATACATGCTGTTCTATTTATAAATCCAAAGTTGGTATAATTTTTAAACAACCCGCATGTGTTACACAAAATAACATATTTTATAGCTACCATACAAAAAGCCATTTTCACAGCAATTTTGGTTGAGGTGTCGGTATCTTAATAATAATACTTTTTAATATAAATTTCTTATATTCACATATTTTATAGCTACAATTTACGTTGTACATAATTACCTTAGAATTGTTTGTGGATTCTGGAAATGCAAAAATATACAAGACGTTTCGTTTAGACATCCAAAGTTGGTATAGTTTTTAAACACCCTGTACATATCACACAAATTTTAAAACGTTTTTTAGCTAGTATAGTTAAAGCAGTTTTAAAAGCCACTTAGATCATAATTTTATCTCTATTGGTTCCGGAGATATTTATTAATAATTTTTATACTAAGCAATTCTGGTGGAGGTGCTGGGTCCATAACAAACTTTTAAAATCATTTTTCTTATACTTTGACGCATTTTAGCTATAATATACATATTACAATATTACATGGTTGTGCTTGTATTTTTTGTTTTTGTTTTTGTGTCCAAGTTTCTGAAAATATATAAAAACTAATAGACTTCTGTCATTCATGGTGTCATTGGTAAAAATGCCGGGTGCAAAGGTAATAAACTTTTTAAAGGTCAATTTCACATATTTTCGTACATTTTAAGCATAACTAACCCCTGCTATAATCAACTCAGTGCAATTAGTACCTAGATACTAAAAATGCATAAATACACAAAGTGCTTATGAAACCAAAATTGGTGTAATTTTTGAAAGTACATATTAAAATATATTTAAATAACTTTGGTTTATACAATAAATTTATTTTACGCGCTGCCTTGGTTCAAGATTTATCTTTCTTGGAGCCAGCGGTATTTAATATACCCGAAATTTTACATGCACTGTATATTAAATTGTCCATAAGTAACATTTTATGTCATTTCAAAATCTGATATACAGCATACAGCCAACTCAAATCTTTAATTAAATTAGATAAATTAGGAGATTTAAAAGATGTAATATTGTAAAGAGTGCCCTATTTAATAATCCAAAGTTGACTCTTGATTAAACACTTCAAGTAGCGCTAGTGAAGTCTTTTAAAACAATTTATTGCTTAAAATTAATCCTCTACCAAACCCAGATTTATTTAGCAACTTCTTTTCTTCTTGCATATACAGAACATTAATATCGTATTTACTTGAGTTAAAAAAGTGATAACTTATATACACAATATTTATAAAAATGCAGGAGTATTTGCTAGTCGTCTTTGTTTTCCAACATTTAGCTAAATTATACGGTGTTTATGGAAAAACTTTGGCATCCTCTCATATCCCAAAACCTTGCAGTACTAGGAACAAAACCCAGACGCTTTTTTCTATGTTAAAGGAGCAATAAAACTCATACCCTAGTTCAACTCGTATTATTTATTTTACATTCTACAAAAATTACACAATCTATTGGCAGTTTTTTGGAACAACTTTACAGTTCATTGTAGCCACCAAGAATCAAAACAATACCATTCTGTTTTTAATGGTCTCTTGCTTTGTTCGCGTAGAAACACAGAAAAGTTTGAGAGAGTTTTTGCGTTGCTTTTTTGTAATTCTGACGTCTTGGTTATAATTTTCGCCTTTGTGGTGTTGAAAATGATTTTTTTTACAGTGACTAGTGCTGTGGGCGTCATTCATCAATCCTGCTGACGCTAAAGAAAAATCTGGCCGGTGTTTTAATTCGTGCTAGGCAACTGTCAACGGCGAATGTCGGGGTAAGTCAAGTTAAAAATGTTTCCATGATGCTTAAGTTGTAAGAAAATTTTGATACACGTTAAAAACAATACCTCTATTCGTGCAAAGACATAATTTAACCCCTCTGTGAAAGAATCTCCAAGTAATGTTCCAATAACTTCAAGATTCGTCTTGTTTTTTTGAGCAACGGTGGTAATTTTTACAGCGTTCCTTTGAAAGTTGGTATAAATCGTTCATTTAATAAATAGAACGTAAGAAATTTGTTGCTGATTTAAAAAATGTGCCACTTTTACCTGGACATCTAATTTTTTTTTAAAACTTTTTGTGGTGAGTTTATTCTTCTAGACAGGTTTATGTCTACAAAAATTCTTGCCCAGATCATTCAAGATGACTTTGTTCTAAATACTGTTGCAGCTAAGTTATAAAACAAATCCTTCCCTACGAAAGTATTTATACAAAACATAACTCTCAGTGGAAAAAAGCAAGCATCAATTCGTTCTTGCTTCAGTGTCTTTTTGTAAAGATGTATAAGGTCCTTTGACGAACCAGTATATTGTTATTTGAAAAGGCCCTGTTTGAACTAGGGATAGCAGTAGAGTAGATTGCCAACTCCGATTGTAGATTGTGTAACTATATCCAGATGTTTTTTGAATCTGCAAAAAATGGCTTTTGAAAGACAGGTCTACTGATTTAAATCCCGGTCAACTCGACAAAAGTATTAGCTGTGAATCAGAACTGACTTATTTGAGTCACCAGAAAATTAATTATTGATCAAAAACTTTTAAACAAGTGCGTAATTTGGGCTACAAAACTTTTGGCATGCTTGTGAAACGTTCCCGAGAAATTGTATTACATTGTTGAATGTAATCATAACGTATTTGGGTGCTTACCTTGTTTCTTGTAAAATCCGTAATCTGTAATAATTTATTTCACTTCATGTATTTCGTAATTCAGGGCTTTTAGGTACTTAGAGCTACGGAAGGGATAATCCATATTCGTTTTATAGGGTAGTTAGGAATATCCACTGGTTTAGTTTGGTACAATTAATTTTCTTCCAATGTCACCTGTTGCAGCGGAGGACGTATCTGATGCTACGCATAGTTGACCTCATTTTGTGTATTACTTCCTCCTAAAGTAAGAAAACGTATCCCAAATTAAAAATTATTGAAGGTCTAGTATCATTTAACATGAGCATAGATAGAAGTCCTAAAAAATTCTAAGGAAACAATTATTATATGCATATATTTACGCAAGGTAAACAGATTGGTTCACTTCTGTTATTAAATTGAACAGCAAACAAATCTCTCTTCCCTAGCAAACTATAGCCACTGTAAAAAGTTTTTACTATAAAAATTGTCCCCATTATTGCATTATTGTTAAAAACATTTCAAATAAAAAGATTTATTAAACCACTTTTTATATTTTTTACATGTTATTGGGTTGAACAGCAAATAAATCTCTTACTCTTCGCAGGCTGTGCCCTCTGTAGAGGATTTTTGCCAAGTAAATTCCTTCTCCATTGGAGTAATTATTCATTTTGATGTATTTAAGAAGAATATTTGTTTGATGTGACGTTAATAATTAATTTAATTGACGATTAATGAAAATCACAGCCTTTTTGATTTTAAAAAGTCACCAAGTTTTAGATAAATATTTTAAACTAAACTTCGTACCTCTAGTATTAACATTACTATCTACCATTAGATGCGCGATAATTTTATCTTTCTATTAGGACCATTACCTTTCCCGTTAGTTGATTTGGCGAGCAAGAATTTACGTTCAAAGCAAACTCATATGTTCGAGCTTGTAAGAGGTCACCCGGTATAAGATTATATATATCAAATGATTTTTTGAGGTAATAGTAATGGTTTTGCAATGTAGTATAAGTTAAAAATCAGAATACGTACCTGCATAAGATTGAAACACATAGCGATGAGCGCCATTCCTAGCATGAGGTACATGGCACAAAATATGAAGCTGTAATGGAACGTCCCCTTGGAATAATTGTCAATACCAGGCACGATATCCCCGAATCCGATCGTACTTAATGATATAAAACAGAAGTAGGAGCTGTCAAGGAAATTCCAACTTTCGTAATTGGAAAAAAGAATAGCTCCAGCACAGATATACCTGCAACAAAATTGATTTGTTTAGGGGAAACTTCGACGAAGAGGGATTGATCAAAGTGTGTCGTTGTGCCAGTTTCAATTTTGCATGAAATTCCAGAACAACGCGCGTAAGACTTTCGTTTTAGCTCAGTTTGTGGATGTGTCAGAGTTTGGAGTTAAATTTTGTATTGGATAAATCGACATGTGTTTGGTTTCTTCGACAAATAATTCAGACAGCAAGCAGGTATTGTTAAACTTTGGGTCGCGGCCCCAAACAGGTACGCGTCAAAAAAGTAGGGTTCACGGAAAATTTGGCAATTTTTTTTGATGAAGTTGATATACTTTTGACTGAGCTAAAATCCGTGTTTGTTGGTTTTTCACAGTTACTTAGGGCCTTTAAAACTGTATCAGTTATTTTTGGAAAGCTCGAATTGTAACATATTCATGTTCCTAAAATAATTTGAAAGTTTGTTGCACAAGTTAACATCTGGAAGAATTGAGTGGAAAATAGTTCTTTAAGAGATGTTTAAAGCCAACAATAGTTTTGTAATTGAAAATAGCGAGTTTTCCACAGCCTTCTCTGCCGTTTTTCGCACCCTTGATGCCATTTATTCGTACCTTCACCCATCTCCTTTGTAAGGTATCTTCTCTCCATGCCTTTATGAGATGGAGTTATGTCTTCTTGTTATAACTTTCCATTTCGATACTTTATCTCTAACGTTTGTATCATCCGACTTATCGGGCTTTTTATTACAAGTTAATTTAATAAAAATTACCAGTAAGTTTTATGAAGATTAAATACTTGACTTTGAATTTAAATATTTAAAAAAAACGAACATAAATCAAAGGATAATTTGTTGTTTAGGCTCAAGTTGATTTACAAAGTTTTATTTAATTGCATGAAGAATAAATCAATGAAGCTTCACTGATATGTCTTTCTACAACAACAAAAAAGCAGTGAACTGTTTGTGAAACTAGCAATAATTTATTAGTGGATCCAAGAAAGCTATACACATTAAGGTATCATAAATAATTTTTAATTAAAACTTAAAATAAATGCTTTTAAGTTTTCAATTTATTGCTGTTTTTAAATCATTAATTATCAACATTTTTGCTAAACTGCTCAAGAACACTTATAACCAACCAAAAAACAACCTTTTTTGCATCAATATCGGAGCCTTTTAGATATTTCCTGCAGCAACTCGATATATTTGCTTGTTTCGTTCGTGCCTAATTACCCTGTTAACGTGAAAATCTGTGCATGTACAGTCTAAACACATTATCACAACATCCATGTAACAAATAAAGCAGAGACATCTGCGGCTAAACGGATTAAACACATTACTTACGGGATAACTAAATACGTTACGCGATTTCACCATTTAAAACCGTCGGTGATATTGGAACGTGTTGACCGAAGCATGGAATGTTTAAATGATGCAGGCTATAGAACGATTTCAGTAGAAAATTTTATATAAAAGTTTCCAACTCCCGGATTGAGCAGATTTGGGGGGTGATTCGGAAATTCGTGTTTATTTAGTTGTGTTGGCCAGATGGTCGTAATTACCCTGGGTCCAGTAAGTCACCATTTCGTAAGATCTGTTTGTCAATGTGATCATCTGGTTCTTATAATAAATCTGCCCAATTTTATAGTTATCAATTAGCTTCATTATGATTCCCGAGCTACCCCCCAAGCGCACTGTCTTTGAGGTTTAGGCCTTAAAGCTTTTGTGACATATGGTGGAGGCGCCGGGCAACGATCCCTGTTACAATATTTTCTCCTCGCAGTTCCTCCTCTATTTCTTTGTTCCTCCTCAGTCTTACTTCTCCATCTCTTGTTACGTGAAGTCCTAGTATTGCTCTCATTACTTTTTTCTCCACTATTTTTAAGTCTTCCCTTTTTTTTTTTTATTGTTACTGTTTCCGTAGCATATGTTATGGTGGGTCTTATCACGGTTTATTTCCAGACCCAGTTTCTTTACCTCTTTGTCTAGTTGATCTATCGCTCTTATTATGTCTCTCTTCTATTCCCTATGATTGCTCCTGACTACAGCATACGCTATTATTTGTATCTGGTTGATCATAATGTTTTTCTTATCTAGTTTCGCTCTTCGTAGTACGCCTTCTAATATTAAGTTAAATATGGTTGGGGAGTCCCCTTGTTTTACACCTTTGTTAACATTAAAGGCTTCCGTAGTTATTCCTTGGAATCTCACTTTTGCTGTTGTGTTATTTAGGGTCATTTCTTGCAGTGTTATTAGTTTCTCAGGTAATCCTAATAGTTCCAGTTCTCTTAGAGGTTATTTTCTATTCACTAAATACAATGCATTTTTAAAGTATCACTTACCCCGTCATAATTCCTAAACAGATCGTCACTGGTACCGTTACTGCTTGTGTGTCGAATGATACATCCGTTTCCGTGACGCTGTCACTTTCCTCATCTTCTGCGGTCATTGTCGAGTTGGAAGATGCCTTTTTGTTGATTTCCTGGGAACGGCTATGTCTTATATTAACCTGGAACAAAGACCTTATTAGTATCACAGGACTTGAGAAAGCTGTCTTTTACAGTGCCCATAAAAAATAAAAATCATTATGGCATCTTAAAAACTATACTCTGTTGAGTTGTAGCAGTGACAAACAAACCACGTCTTTGCTAATTTAACAAAATTTTCGATATGTTCATGTTATCAGCAATAAACTATTCGCAGTACAGGATTGAATACGTCAATTCTGGTAATATTAGCCAAGTGCTAAGAGTAGTGTTGGTTGTATTAGGAAATAATTCGAATAACCGTCCTTGTATTTAAACATTACAAGTTTGATTAAGGTACACTTTTACAGTTTTAAAATTCTAGGCAAGAAAACGCAAATAGAATTCGTGGCTATAACGGAAAGGCGTCAAGTGTTTGATGCGTTTTCGAAATTTGAATGATTTACAACCACACTGACGTTTTTGTCGTCCAATATTTTATGATTTTGTTCTCGAAATATAAATCTATTTGTACAGTCAGCGGGCATACATCACTAGCAGTCAACACATATGATGTTGGGTGACAGATTTTTTATTGAACATTATAGGGGGATAGGATAACGACATTTTTTTAGCAAAATAAGCAGTGTTGTTAGGTGATACATGGATGGGGTTGTATGGTGATTGAAAACATAGCTGAGGCTTATTCTATTAGTTTTAAAATTACGTGCTAATAAAGACGTTTAAAGAAATATTAAGGAATTTTCTTGTAAGGGCTTACATACTTTGTAAAAACGTCTTTAATAATTAGAAATACGTAAGATAAACAAGTCCTGTAAATAAGAAATCAAAAACTTTTGTAGTTTAAAGATTATTTGCTGATATAGACTTTCAAAGTTGGGCAGTGCAAAGAAAGCTTCTTTGGAAGGCTTAATTATTAACAATGCATACAGACAGACTTGTGGATGTTTGTTAAAACATTTTAATAGTTACAGATTCGTTGGATAAAACAAATTCTGTAATTTTTTTTGTAGTTTAAATATTATTTGTTGATAAAGCGTTCAAAATTAAGAAATATAAAGAAAATTTCAGGATAAGTTTATAATAGGGACGTTTTTAAACCAACTGAAGATAACAGTACATTGCTAAGGGTGTTACAATTTTTGGAAAATAAAGGGACTAGTAAAACTGTTTAATTTTTGCCCAAAAAAAAAATGCAAGTTTATAGACTTTTCTCTCAAAATTTTGAAGAACCGTAAAATAATTGTTTCAACTACTGGTGAAAATTAATTGCTTAGCGTGTCTTTAACATTTTTAAAAAGCATAAAGACTATTTTAAAAGTCTCTCATTTTTTCCAAAAGACAATAATTAAAGTTTGTACACTTTTTTTTTTTTTTTAAATTACGAACATCTGTAAAATAATTCTAAGGTTTATTTAACGAATTAAGTATAAAATTGTTTAATTAATGTTTTAAAACACCTAATCACAGAGAATCTGCCAAATTTAATTAAAAATCGCGTTAATATAAAGAGCAGTTCCAATCAGTTTTAAACAGCACTACAGAAGTTGTGTATTTTAAATAACACCATCCACTGCATCGCATTTACCTCTACATAGATATTTAAACAAATGAAAACTTTTACGTTCAAAACTTCCATTGCACATGTTTTTCATTACCGCAAAAACAAATGCACATCGCACATAGGTAAACATAAATACAGTTACACGTTCATAATTCCTGCTTGTTGAATTAAACATGAAAATAATATATTTACTCATGTAATTATAACCGACCAATAAATTTAACAGTAAAACAACAATAGAATTGTTGGCGAACTAGTTTTAACACAACAATTATGCAGCAGTACCGATAATGAAACTTAATAAATAACAAATTCGTTTTACAAGCGATTAGCTGTAATATATTTATCATCCATTTTTATACATTGCCTTTTGTTGTTTTTAGAGTCATATTAATTAATCCTGCTAGCTTTGGAGGTACGTGAAATTCTTTCATACTTTCCATACATATAAAGGCAGTTAATAACACAGAAGCCTATAAAAACAACGTCATTATAGCTATATAGACTGAATATCAAACTTTAATCCTTGCAAAACCAGCCCTTATTTTTTTTAAAACCTTTACAAACGAAAATTCAATAGTAAAGCGTTGCATAACTTTTAAAAACGCTAAACAAATTAAACTAACAAATATTTAAAGACATAAGAAAGACAAAATAAGAATGGGTGCTTGGAATACCAGAAGCATAAAACGAAAAGAAGGAAAAGCGAACATGGAAAAAGTCACCTAAACACAACTCAACAGTCCCACACCTAACAGTAGAAGGACTCATGACTAAATACATAACAAATAAAAATATTTAAAGTACAGTGACTGCAAATAACTTAAAGCAATTGTAATTATACACAGTAGATATTAAAAAAGTCATCTATTGCTCTAACATGTAAATTTATGAGCTTCTTCGATATGCTACTCCAACCATTTCTTTTTTCTCAGATTGAAAATAATCGGAGTGTTGTTTAACAATTCTAATTTTCGTAGTTTTTGAATATCATTACCAAGATAGTTGCTTCTGAGGCTTGCCAATGCAAGAAAACCACAGCAGATAGTACTTAGTCCAACATAGTTAGTCGCCCGACTACATTTGCTGTAGACTCCATGCTAAAATTTCGTTTGCTCTTCAAATAACAAGATTCATCGTTTTGTACAATCACAAAATTGAAATTTTAATATGTTGGCTTGCAAGTAACTTTTAATTAATGTTGACACAGTGCCTAACATTTACATAATTAAACTTTAATAAAGTCCTTGGTGTAACTACTGCAAACAGTTCATTTTGTCACATAATTTCAAAGATATTAACTTGCTGTAATTCTTGTTTCTTCTATTACAATATACTCGTTATAAGTTTTAAAGACCTTTACAGGATAAATACAGCCTTGCCTTATTGGTATGTTTTAACTGAAAACATAAATTAATTCAGTGGATTTATTGTAAGCTGTTGCTCGTACGAACAAAAATTATAGAAAACATTTTAAAACTACATTCAAAAGAATCTACATAGATTTAAGTGTAAATTGTAAACGCTAGCTACTTCCCATATTTATATACATAAACGACAGATTTCCTTTGAAGTTGTTTACTGTATTTCGCTTTGATGGTATTAACGTTATCATCAGCAACTGTAGTTTGTCAAGTAAATACTATTTAAAATCCTAATACAGAGAGGATTTAAAAACTGAACGCTTTTAATTGGTGAAAAAATGTTACAAGCAAGTTTTTGTAATGGAAAATATGTTGTCTTTGACGAATCTGATGCTAAAGTAGTTCCTTGCATCAGCGCTACCAGCTCTGAAAAACTTTCACGGTTATATCAGGAGAAGACTGTTTAACTTTGCCAGTGAAATGTTCCAAAGACCATTCAATGTAGAAGCGCGATGCTGGAACATACGCTGTTTCGACTAGGCAGCCGAAAAATCCATAGAACTGGCTTTAGGAGACTTAACAGGAATCTCACTATTGCTTATTAGCTCTGGACCGCAATTTTCTTTAACGTGTGCAGCGCATTCCTGGGTCAATCTGGTAGTATGGGCCTTAAGTGCAGACATTTGCGCCTTTAGTGTGTTCAAAAACAGCCTATTAGATTTTGTACAGCTCTTTAAAAATTTTCAAAAAGTTTTAAGTGTACAGGTTTACATTTTTTGTTGGCAAAAACACAAAAAATGTTTTGCAATTGCCTTTATATTTTGTAAAAATGTTAAAGTCATACTTAGCAAAGCCTTCCGACATAATATTATATGATAGCTATACCCCCAGTGGGGCTGTTTTTAAGCTTTCTAGATCCTTTATTTTGGGAGGACCAGTCTCAGTCTATTAGCATATACTAAGAACAACTTTTCTCTATTCTGTCCTGTCAGAAGATTTTGTAGGCTATATTCTTGTTCAATTTCTCTTATTTTATTATATTATTTTCTTAGCGTTTTTCTTCCTTATTGTTCTTTATCTACTGTGTTATTTGTTGTTATCCATTTAATCCTTGGTTGAATCTTTTTTTCTGCTCGACATATGGTTTGTTTATAATCGTTCTAAGGCAATTTTTTTCACATAGAAAAAGGTCGGTAATCCAACTTCAAATAAGGTTATATAACTTGTGTTTTTCCGTAATTCCATAAACTACGTGTGTCACTATTGTTTTTCGTTAATTAACTAACGTCGAGGCAAGTTGTGCCAACTCTCAGTAAATTAAACGACGTGTTATTAACGAATCAAAGTCAAATCTGTTTCGTTTCGCTCAATTTTGCAGAAAATTCGCCTCAATTACGTCGCTCGGCGAATGTAATAAAAAAAAACGGAGTACTTAATTGCGCTGAACATGTGTCTGTAAGGATTTAATTTTGCGCAGCTCATAATACTTGAGTGTCGCTACGAGTGGAGCTAATATGAGCTTGACAAATAATGTTTTAAATGTGGTGGAGCGCTTCGCTTTTACTGGTTGCTTTAATTTACGGGATTTCAAACTGGCAATGGATTTTTAATATGGACGTAACAGTTGAATAGCCAAAGCTTTATAAAAGTTCAATATAATTCTAGTTTAATAAGTTTACTTGTCGAGTTCACAATGTTCAGAAGTGGCTTAAGGGTTGAATTGATGAGCTACAGATAAAAGAAACCTATTAAAAACCAATTCTTTAGCTACAAATACATTGGATGAACATTATTTGCAAGTTATAAGACATCAACCTCAAAAGTTTTAATATAATTTGTCAATAATCACACTGGAACTAAAGAATAGGTAAGAATTTCGTCAGGTTGTTTATTGGGATTACTAACAGACAGATTGACATAGCTTACTGAATGTCTAGCTAGCAAGCTGAACTTAAGTAGTAAGTAAAAGAACCGCCTGTACACGTTAAAATACGAAGGTTTGTTTACCTTAAGTTTTATAGATTTCGTAGCATATTTGATAAAACCGAAAATCAACGTCAACTAAACCGTTTTTTCGCTTTTAATATCAAATTTAAATTCACCACTAACCTGAGAGCTTTCGGAGCTGTCTTGACTTCTAGCTCCGCTTATATACTCGACGCTAAGCAGATCAGATCGAACTTGTCTCCTTTCTGCTCGTCTCCGCGCGACGCCGGGACAACATCGACATAGGCAAAATTTGGCGTAGATCCATTTGAAAGATCGGGCCAATATATCTCCCACATTTGACAGGTACAACAGAAACAAGGGCATCCCAATTATGGAGTAGATTATTGTTGCTATTTTTCCCCACGGTGTTCGCGGCAGAATGTTGCCATAGCCTGGAATAGAAATAAAAATAATGAAAACAGCGTGTCACTGCAAGATGATTTATTGGATAAAGCTCATTGTCGAGAGAAACTAATAAAAGAAAATGCGAGCCTGAAAACTGAATAAAAGTTTGTCTATCGTAGTTTAAGAAACACTTCTTTCGGACTGCTTTTATTTGTAACCAATAGGTTTTTTACATTTACGCAAGGTAGCAATTAAATTCCAGGACTAATCATTTTAAAAAAACTTTATACGTGAACAAAATCCATTTATATAAGAATTGTTCCAAAAATATCAAAGACGCCCAAGCGTCGGTACCCTTTTTGCAATATAGACCGCATAGGTGAATGAAAATATTAATACCGTAAGACAACACCCCGTGTAAGATACAATAACTAGAAAATTATTAAAGTCATGGTTCTAAAATTACCTGGGCATGTTTAGCTAACATAGTCGAAGCCGTTTTTGTCAATTTTAGCAATTTAGTCGGTACCTCTTTTGCAATTTATACCGAATATGAGCATGATAACATTAATACCATTAGACAACACCCCATAAAAGATACAATAACTAGAAAATTATTAAAGTTAAGGTTCTAAAATTACCTGGGTATGTTTAGCTAACATAGTCGAAACCGTTTTTGTCAATTTTAGCAAAAGACGCTCAAGCGTCGGTACCTCTTTTGCAATATATACCGCATAGATGAATTAAAACATTAATACCATAAGACCACACCTCGTATAAGATGCAATAACTGGAAAATGATTAAATTCAAGGTTCCAAAATTACCTGGGCATGTTTAGCTAACATAGTCAAAGCCGTTTTTGTCAATTTTAGCAAAAGACGCCCAAGCGTCGGTACCTCTTTTGCAATATATACCGCATATATGAATTATAACATTAATACCGCAAGACAAAACCCCGTATAAGATACAATAACTGGAAAATTATTTAAGTCGTGGGTCTAAAATTACCTGGGCATGTTTAGCTAACATGGCTAAAGCCGGTTTTGTCAATTTTAGCAAAAGACGCCCAAGCGTCGGTACCTCTTTTGCAATTTATACCGAATATGAGCATGATAACATTAATACCATTAGACAACACCCCATAAAAGATACAATAACTAGAAAATTATTAAAGTTAAGGTTCTAAAATTACCTGGGTATGTTTAGCTAACATAGTCGAAACCGTTTTTGTCAATTTTAGCAAAAGACGCTCAAGCGTCGGTACCTCTTTTGCAATATATACCGCATAGATGAATGAAAACATTAATACCATAAGACAACACCTCGTATAAGATGCAATAACTGGAAAATGATTAAAGTCAAGGTTCCAAAATTACCTGGGCATGTTTAGCTAATATAGTCAAAGCCGTTTTTGTCAATTTTAGCAAAAGACGCCCAAGCGTCGGTACCTTTTTTGCAATATATACCGCATAGATGAATGAAAACATTAATACCATAAGACCACACCTCGTATAAGATGCAATAACTGGAAAATTATTTAAGTTGTGGGTCTAAAATTACCTGGGCATGTTTAGCTAACATGGCCAAAGCCGGTTTTGTCAATTTTAGCAAAAGACGCCCAAGCGTCGGTACCTCTTTTGCAATTTATACCGAATATGAGCATGATAACATTAATACCATTAGACAACACCCCATAAAAGATACAATAACTAGAAAATTATTAAAGTTAAGGTTCTAAAATTACCTGGGTATGTTTAGCTAACATAGTCAAAACCGTTTTTGTCAATTTTAGCAAAAGACGCTCAAGCGTCGGTACCTCTTTTGCAATATATACCGCATAGATGAATGAAAACATTAATACCATAAGACAACACCTCGTATAAGATGCAATAACTGGAAAATGATTAAAGTCAAGGTTCCAAAATTACCTGGGCATGTTTAGCTAACATAGTCAAAGCCGTTTTTGTCAATTTTAGCAAAAGACGCCCAAGCGTCGGTACCTCTTTTGCAATATATACCGCATATATGAATTATAACATTAATACCGCAAGACAAAACCCCGTATAAGATACAATAACTGGAAAATTATTTAAGTCTTGGGTCTAAAATTACCTGGGCATGTTTAGCTAACATGACCAAAGCCGTTTTTGTCAATTTTAGCAAAATACGCCCAAGCGTCGGTACCTCTTTTGCAATAACATTATATAAAGCTTATATGTATTGGTTTCTACATTATCGAATCGTAGCTCTTTTAAACGATTTTATCTTTAGACACACAAAATTCGTGAGTTTAGAAAAAGGAAGTTGTTCTACAATACGCTTCTACTTTGCCTAAAAGAGCAAGACAACTCCCTAAAAGATTAAGAGACTCATTTTTAGGCCATATTTGTCATTGTTCAATAACTGCCCGATTGGCCGTATTTCTCTTCCAAACAAACAATTATAATATGTGGCTTACAATCTGTGCAACTTTGTAAATATTTGTAAACATTGCTTGCAGGATGATTGCACCAAGCAATAAAACGTGCCACGAACAAAGAAATACCAGGAAAGTGCAACTACAAAAGAGTTGTAATAAGCTGGATTCCTTTCTGGTTGCTTTGTATTCAGCAAAGTTTTTAAAACGCTACGTGACGTTAGAATATATACAGCGTTTATGTATTCTTTATACTGTGAGTTATACTCTATTTGCTCGCAAAGAACTTGCATTTAATTATGTTTATATCACCTGTGTTGTATGAAGTAAGAATGCTAAAATTTGTAATGGGTAATTTGCTTACTTGCTAAGAAAAAACGTGTTTTCTAACGCAAGTTCATACAGTTGTTTTTATTGAGTTGTACTTGGTAATTTTGTCTGATTTGTGTGATGTTTTTGATTCAAAAACGTATTCCCCCAGCGTTAATTTCATATACGTCTTTTATTTTTAGTGTCAGAACTAATATATCTTCCGCAAACCAGAATTGTTATATATGAGCAACTTGAGACATTCCTACAAGAACTCGAGTTGCTGCAAAATTACTGCAAATGAGGCTGCATGTTAGTTACTAACTGTGTTATTAAAAAGTCGATCAATTTTCGCTGAAAATAATTCAACGAATGCAATTACTACAACTGACATTGCTAGCTAACATGACTGCAGCTATATTTTAGTGTCAGTCATTTGAAATGTGATGGCACTGAAAAATGAAAAATAGACGAACGCTCTGGCTAGTAATTATACCGGCTTGAATCAGGGAAAATTTAAAATAATGATGTTTTCATTTCGTTCCAATTTGAACAAAGTTTCCGTACAGGGTCTCACAGTTAAAATTCTCCCTCGTACAGTGAAGCTTTCTTTCAGCAATCTCCGGTAAGTTTATTTCTGCAACACGTCATACATCCAGAATATGAAACTAATTCAAATTGATCTGGAAGAAAATGAGCTTCCACAATAATTTATATTCATGAACATGTTATGTGAACCAAAATGCTCTGGCATTAATGTGATACAAAGTTTTCTCGCTGTGCGAAGTGGACGGATATGGCTTCTCTTTCACGCAAAATTCGACGGAGAGGTATTTCCCCCGGCGGCTGTGGCTTATGCCGTGCTTCTGCTAGACGCGCTTATGAGTCAAAAAACAAAAAGAGCGAACTACGGGAATGAAGTCAGGATTAGGTTTTAAAATTCCGTGATCATTTCCAGATGAAATACTTCATAAAAATGAGTATGGTAGCGAAAGAAACTTCGGATAAATACTTGATAATAATTTGCTACAAAATGCAAGCTTTAACTTATTTTAGAAACGTCTTCATGCAAATACAATTGCTTCCAAACTTTTTATATCCATTTTTTTGTGTTGTCGCATTGTCACAGATATCTGAGCAGACAATCTATTAGTAGTAATTTTGTTTTGGTCTCTTGTGTAAAAAAATATTGGTCGTAGAGGCTTGATCTACCAATATATTTTTACTCCCATTGTTCTTAATTTCTGTTTTAAATATTTAGACATGGCCCAAACTTCGCCTCCATAGCATAGCTTTGTACAACAGATTTAAATGGTCATTAAAATATCACAGCATGTTAACTTCGTTAGTTTCATTATTTGTCACACGCTTAGGTCGAATACCAGCAGATTTCACTCTTCTAAATTGCAAAAAAATTGATTCTA
The DNA here is from genome assembly GCA_947652605.1 of Elmis aenea. Lineage (NCBI taxonomy): Eukaryota > Metazoa > Arthropoda > Insecta > Coleoptera > Elmidae > Elmis > Elmis aenea. The sequence continues at coordinate 3,287,226 of OX393583.1, read as the reverse complement.
TTCATTGAAATTTCTGTCTGGTCATTACAGTCAAATGAGGATTCCTCTCACTGAACACACGGCAAGTTCTTTCAATAATCTTGTGACATTCTTCATGAATATAAAATAAGTTCAAAATATTCGTGTTTGAATATTCTTGATATTCCGTTTTCATGGATACTTCAGACAAACGCAATAAAAGTGGTTTACAGTTATTAATATTGGCATTTGTTGTCATTTCCACGGCTAACTATTTAAAATGTTGCAATTTCTCTTAACTTTATCAAAACTTCCTAATAACTCGAAAATTGTTGCAGATAGGTATAGGAAACGCTAAAACAGATTGATGCAGATAGTAATTTTGCGTTAGAAAATGAAAAAAAAGTTTGGACATTGTATTTGAAAAAAACGAGTTTTAGTGGTCTGAAGTTGTATTAAAAGAAAATTAAATATTGGACACCCTGTAAGTAATGCATCGATTGCAAATATTCCAGGATGTACTTCAAGGTTTCTTCTAGGCATGGTCTAAATTTAAGGGTTTTTTCTTCAAAAATGGCGGCGGTAGATAATATTAAGCATCACGATAAAAATCGAAAATTTTTCAAAAAAGTCCAAAAATCTTAATAAATGACTGCACTTAGGTATAGAAAATGCCAATAAAAGGCTCTCTAAAATAACGTTTTAAATCAAAATACGCAATAAAAAATAGACCATTGTATTTGAAATAAGAAAGTAGACTTCAACTTCCGGCATTTCAGGAAGTCTCGCCATATTGAAAATATTTTCAATAAACAGATCAGATGCCATTATGGTCATAACCAAAATATCAGATCCATACCCTTTTTCATTCTTCATATATTTTTAAGTCCCGGTCTCAATCAATCACCCTGTATATGTATACATACTTTTAAACCTACCCTTCAAACGTCTATATCAGCTAATATTTTTTAAACTAGTCACAATATTGAGTTGAAAATTACAGGAAATATTTATCCGACTTATCTGTACCTACAAAATTATTTGTACCGAAACTAGCGTATCTGTTTTCAAGAAATTTCAATTCGTTTCCTTGAAAATGCGTCAAATGCTTTTAAGCCTACACCTCAAAAGGCTATATAAGCGAATAATTTTCAAACCAGTCACAATACTGGGTGGAAATTTACAGAAAATATCTATCTGGCTTATCTGTACCTACAAAATTGTTTTTACTAAAATTTCTTAACCTGTTTTAAAGTAGTTACAATAATTGTCCTTAAAAATGCATCAATTGCTTTTAAGCCTATAGGTACCTCAAACGTCCATATTCAATGTATTCCAAGTCTTTTTATGGGCTACAGTATTTGGTTTTGTAATCGATCTGTACATATGCTGAAAATCCTAATAATTACAAACCACTGAATACATATTTTGTAATATACAACTATTATTTTAGCCATTTCATGTAACATATCTAGTCGATACATTATCCTTTGAAAATTTAATTCAAAACGTGACCAATCGCTCCCATCATATTCGCGATGCCCAAACCCCACAAATTAAATACCGCCAGTCTTTTGTTAATATCTAATTCGCCGCTATTACGGGAACAACGCACCGTCCACAACTGCAAACAAAACCGGATGTAGCGTAAAACATTTTCGGTTTTTACCAATCAATTTAATGATAAATTGTTGCATATTAATAAATTTTAATTACGACAAAACTGACCGAAAATAAAAGCATGACAGGGGGTGATACACAGGTAATAAATCATCGCACATACACATCAAGGATAACCGTGGAAGAGTCGTGTTCAAGGGATGCGAGACGCCGACGCTTCTGGCGTCCTCGTTCGATCGCGCAGTCCTGCCGTGTGACGGACTGTAACAGGAGAGCATCGCGACGGCTTTGCAAGTACGTAAAACAATTGCCTTGCAAATAGAGTAATGCACAGATTTATTAAACGGGGAATAAGAGCCGACAGAGGAATATAGATTTATAGAGATGGAGCTTCGGAAATGGCTTCGGTCTGACGTGATCTAGTTAACTCAAATAAGTTCGAAGGAAATTTACTGTTTTCCAAATTCGACGTTCTTTTTCGATTTTATCTGTCTTCGGGTTTCCTATTACCTTTTTCCAATACGGAGGGGCAAGAAAATTAGTTTCTTTTTAATTTTTTAGCAAACAAAATAAAAATAAATAACAGACAGCTTAGTGAACAGCAAAATAAAAATTCAGGTGAAGATTAAAAAGAAGAAATGGCAAGTATATCTAGCGAAAAAAACGCAGTTACGAACGAAGAAAAGGAAATGAAATCTTAAATTTTGGAGTATTTTTATTTAATCGGTGTTAAAATTTTTCGCCTATTCTCAACAAAGTTTTCTCTGACGTTTTGTGGGAGCAGAAATTGCATTTTAGAGTAATTGAGTAAACCTTTCTTGAGGAAATTATAATTTTAATTACCCTAAGTGCATTTTATCAGTAATTAAATTACATGTAACCAACACGTCGAAGTTTAGATCAGAGTAAAACAAACACTAAGGCATCTTATAGACACGTTTCATTACTAGGTCATTTGTTTTATTGTTGGAACTTACTTCTTTGTCGGAAAATATAAGTTTCCAAATTTGCAAGTTCACCTCTTTGTGCAACGCTCAAAATGAAAGGTAGTTGAAGTAAGTTTAATTGCATTATATTCAACGTAC